>JAAGEH010002531.1:31898929-32143012 GCA_011751065.1 Lasiurus cinereus
GCTTGAAGCTGTCCCAGAGGCTCCTTACATTATCTTCACATTTTTGGATTCTTTTCTCTTCTTGCTTTTCCAGTTGAATGTTTTTTGCTTCTTTATATTTCAAATTTTGGACTTGATCCTTGCCTTTCTCTAGTCTGCTGTTAGGACTCTGTATAATAGTTTTTATTTCAGTCAGTGTATTTTTCATCTCCTCTTGGGTCTCACTAAATTTATCCATCTTTTCTAGCATATTCTTGAAAAACCTTATAAGCATGGTTTTGAACTCTATATCCAGTCGTTTTTTTTCCTCCATTTCTTTTGCTTGTAATCCCTTCCCTTATCTCGGCATTTTCACTATGCCGGGGAAACTTCTGTGCTGGATTCAGCCACAGAAGCCTCTGTTGAGCTTGGGAGGGGTGGAGTTTCAGGGCTTAAGGGACCGCCTTGCCATCCAGTCGGCCCCTCCCTCCACGGCCCCTGAGTCTCACGTGACTGGGTAATGGCTGGAGCAGTCCTTGTGTGCGCACCTGCAGTGCCTCTAACCGCTGCCTTTCCGGCTCCCCTGCGAACCAGGACCACACGAGTCTAGGTCCCCAGGGTTTCGCCCAAAACAGGGGCTTAGTGGAGTCAGAAGTGGCACAGTTGGGAGGGTCTGTCTCCCGCCCACTCGCGAAAGCCAGCGGCACAATCAGCAATCTGTCCTCCGCGTGGTGCCGTGCGCGACCAGACCTCCGATCCTTTGCAACTCCCCTAAATTTCCGTGCACTTCTCCCTTTTCACAGTCCAAACTCCCCCCATATGAGTCTTGGCTGGATCTGGGGTTTAGTGTTGCAGGACAAGGGGTTCAATGCCTTTGGGAGTCTCCGTTTCCCTCCCGCCAGAGAAAGCCAGCCAGGTACTCCAGCACCCGCTCTCTCCTCGCGCGCATCTCCGTACCTCAGCTTTTTGCAGCTCCTCTGGGTCTCTGTGAGCCCCTCTCTTTCCCTCTAGTTGTAGAACTTCCACTCAGCCAGCTTTCCTGTGGTTCTGGATGATGTCCATTCTGTCTTTTAGTTGTAGTTTTGAAATTGTTGTGCGAGGCAGCAGTATAGGTGTTTACCTATGCCACCATCTTGCCTGTGTGTCTCACTTTTTTTCTTTTTTACTGATTCAGAACAATTGCATCTCAGGTAATGCTGAAATATGGCAAACATCTTAGTTCCAGCATCAATAAACTTAAGGCTGGAACATACTGTTTTTTGTATATTTCTTCTCTATTTTTCTACTGTATTACAGATTATAAAAAAGGATTTTATGTACCAGTTGGTGACAAAATATATTTCTTATAATGTGTAATATTTGCTACATTAATAATTTTATGGTTTTAATTATTGATAAGAACTTAATTGTGCCCCATGTCCCTTTTCTTGCAGCACAATAAAAACTATATATTTTCTTAATTAGGCTTCATTTAAAGACTAGAAGACAATGCTGGAGTGGTTTCTTGCTAATTCACCTATCTACAGCCAGGAGAGAAATAGAATTAGCGCTTTCAGTGTGGTTTAGTGAGAATAAGTGTCTAACTGTGCTGAAAGTGTCACTTCCCTTTGCACAGTTAACCTCACCCAGAGGCCAGGGAAATACAGCCAACTAAAATTGCACTCTGCAACAGGGGTGGGTTTCTTTCCTTCTTGGCTCTGGGGAGAAACTTCATTGATTTTAGTAGAGTCAGAAAGGGAAAATTGGGGTCACATACATGGTTACCAAACTGTCTTCCCTCTTATATTCTCTGCTTTACTAGAAATGTAATCTTAGTCTTTCCTGCTTGATTTCAAAATTCTGCCATGGTACTCCACTTACAGTCACTGGGAATGTTATAACCACTTTATTCTGTGTCCAAATGTTTCAAAACAACTACAAGAAAGGCTAGATGGAAGGAAATGAACATTTTCAAAGCATCTGGTCCAGGTTATACTAGGTGTTTCCAATCAATTATTTCTTTAATCTCCAGGGTTCACAATCACAAATGCCAACAAGATCAGAAATGAAGAAAGTAGATTGAGCTTGAGAAACAAGGAGCTCTCTGAGCTCAATCTTTGATTTTCCACTTTTGATAGAGAAATGAGTACAGAAAAATGTTTAAGGATAACATTTGTAACATTCTGTAAGAATAACAGAGCAAGTGCGGTGGTTGATAGATTGCAATTGATGCTGGCTTTCTGCATCAGGCAGGCCATTGGGAGTGACAGAACCTGGGCAGACTGAAGGCACACTATCATCTGAAGCAAGATTCTCCACTTTAGACTAGTGTTGCCATGCTAATTGCTCTTCCAAACATTTAAGTGAACCTTAAAAGCTTCATTGTCATCTTTACCCATTTTCTATTTTCATGTAAAAGATTATCACAAACTTAGGAGCCTACAACATTATAAACTTACTAGAGGCCTGGTGCACAAAATTCATGCATGGGGGTAGGGGGTATCCTTCAGCCCAGCCTGCACCCTCTCCAATCTGGGACCCCCTAAGGCAGTGGTTCTCAACCTGTGGGTCGCGACCCCTTTGGGGGTCAAACAACACTTTCACAGGGGTTGCCTAAGACCATTAGAAAACACAGATATGATTCATATAACAGTTGCAAAATTAAAGTTATGAAGTAGCAACAAAAATAATTTTATGTTTGTGGGTCACCACAACATGAGGAACTATATTAAAGGGTCGTGGCATTAGAAAGGTTGAGAACCACTGCCTTAAGGGATGTCTGGCTGTCCATTTAGCCCTGATCCAGATATCCTTCTCACAATCCTGGACTGCTGGCTCCCAACTGCTCACCTCCCTGCCTTCCTGATTGATCCTAACTGCTTCTACCTGCCAGCTTGATCACCCCCTAACCATTCTCTTGCCAGCCTGATTGCTCTTCACTGCCCTCCCCTGCAGGCCTGGTCACCCTTAACTGCCCTCCCCTGCAGGTCTGCTCCCTACCAACTGCCCTTCCCTGCTGGCCATCTTGTGGTGACCATCTTGTGTCCACATGGAGGCAGGATCTTTTGACCACATGGGGGCAGCCATCTTGTGTGTTGGAGTGATGGTCAATATGCATATTAATCTGTAATTAGATAGGATAGAGGCCTGGTGCACAGGTGGGGGCCAGCTGGTTTGCCCTGAAGGGTGTCCTGGATCAGGGTGGGTGTTCCTTTGGGGTGTGGGGTGGCCTGGACAAGGAGGAACCTGTGTTGGTTTTCAGGCTAGCCACACCCCCTGGTGACCCAAGTGGAGGCCCTGGTATTTGGGATTTATCTTCTTCAATTGAAACTTGGTAGCCTGAAGAGGAGGCCTGGCAGGCCATTGGGAAAAGCTTAGCTTTCTCCATCGCCTGGGGCAATTCAAGCCTCCCTCCTGCTCTCTCTGTGGCTGTAGCCATCTTGGCTGGATTTATTTGCATACTCACTCTGATTGGCTGGTGGGTGTGGCTGGTGGGAATGGCTTGTGGGTATAGCAGAGGTATGGTCAATTTGCATATTACTCTTTTATTAAATAAGATTATTAGTTTTCTTGCTCAGGGGTTTTGAACAGAAGTTAGCTAGGTCTTGTGTTCAGTGTGCTGCCAGGATAAAATGCAGGTGTTGGCAGGGATACAGTCACATCTGAAACTGTAGGGTCTCCTTCTAGATTCACTGGTTGATGATAGAATTCACATCCTTGCTGTTGTACAATCAATAGTCTTATTTTCTTACTAGCTCTTCACTAGGAACTACTCTCAACTTTGAGTGTCTGCCCTAGCACCCTTGCCCTGCACTTTTCTCCATAGGAGCTTATTTCTTCCAGGCCAGCCTGGAGAAGCTCTGACCTCTTATACTGTATATTTTTTATTTTTTAATATATTTTATTGATTTCAGAGAGGAAGAGAGAGGGAGAGAGATGGAAATATCAATGATGAAAGAGAATCATTGATTGGCTGCCTCCTGCAAACCTCACAATGGGGATTGAGCCCACAACCTGGGCATGTACACTGGCCAGGAATCAAACCATGATCTCCTGATTCATAGGTCTACGCTCAACCACTGAGCCATGCTGGCCAGGCTCTAACCTCTTTTAAAAGAGCTCACTTGAGGATGTCAGGTTCACCCAGTATTATCCCCATCTTGATTAAATTAAAGTGAAATTATTAGAGACCCAAACTACATCTTCAAAATCCCTTCTGCCATATAATATATCATACTCACAAATCCTATAACTACTCAAAGAGAGGGGATTATAGGGGAAGAAATCTTGAGTCTATCTTGGAATTCTATCTGCTACAGCACCTTTTCTCGGGCTTTTCACTAAAGTATATTGAATACTTTAACTCCCTTTCATTTTCTACAACTGTTTTTGAACTCTTGGCATTATCTTATCACATTATCTCATTGGTCTAATATCATCTACATTGAGTGCCTGTCATGATTTTTAAAACTTCAGAATTAGAACCTTTTTCCTGCCATTGATAAGTATAATAAATTGTTGTCACAAATGAATTTGCACAAAAGCTGACTGTGCCAAAACCGGTTTGGCTCAGTGGATAGAGCGTCAGCCTGCAGACTGAAAGATCCCAGGTTTGATTCCAGTCAAGTGCATGTACCTTGGTTACGGGCACATCCCCAGTAAGTGGTATGCAGGAGACAGCTGATCGATGTTTCTCTCTCATCGATGTTTCTAACTCTCTATCCCTCTTCTTTCCTCTCTGTAAAAAAATCAATAAAATATTTTTTTTTAAAGTTGACTGTGATGTCAATAACAAGTATAGCTTTTATAACTGTAATGTAGGTTTGAAATTCTGAATTTAGCATTATTACACTATATTCAAAGGGACATACTCTCTTGATACATAGAGTAAATTCAAACTTCAAAGCATTTTAGAAAATGACAGGCATCTGAAAGTCCCATTTTTATTCCAATGAAAATACCTTTTACTAAGAAGTTAAAATTTCCCACAAAATGTAAAGGAACTTTAAAAAACTAAGAGTAATAAAAAGTGCTATTATTCTCAGGAAGAGAAGTCTTAACCATGTGATTTAGGGAAATCTCTAAGCATTTCCTTGGGCAATTGCAAGGTAAATTCAGTTCTTTCAAACTGAAGGAAAAATATTTTGAGGAATTTTCTGGGTTTTCTTTTTAGCTTGTTTGCTTCTTGTCTATATAAATCTTTTATATCATTTTTAAGGGCAAACTATAAGAAATATTTATGTTTGGAGAAGAAATCCATCTATAGGAATTCAGATTTAATTTTAAAAACAGGTAAACAATCCTATAAACAAAATCAATGATTTCCCCTAGGTGCTTTTCGCAAATAAATAAAAACAAATCAGCTCAGATCGTCTCATTTGTTGCTTGAACACTAAAGAGCAACGCATTGAGATTTTAAAGAGCGGTTGTATTTATTTTGCACTCTACAAATCATGTACAATAATTCATGATTTAGAAAAGACTATTGAGCTTCCCAACTATTCTCCTTTAAGAGTGGCAGTTGAAACAAACAATCAGTTCACTTCATGCATGGAAGAGAATTCTCCAAACTCTTCTCCTTAAACAAATCTTCAATCAGGTAAATGACAACTTTGTTTAAAGGAGAAGTATTCTGTACTTTGCCAGTTCATATTGATGAATCTCTCAATCTAAATTTTAAAATCTGTGTGTCAACTAAATGGCAATAAGTGGATGGACATACTTATTATAGTACAAAGATTAACTAGATCAATTCAACCAAATGCCCATCTGATTTTTAATGAAGCATGTTGATATATACTTATAGAAAACGTAGCTTGAGAAGACTTTTAGAGTTGCAAAAATGTAATCTTGGAAGTTTAATATGACAAATAATAATTTCTGGGCACTTTTTTATTGTACCAAGGATAATTTTTGAAAACTTGTGATAGGTTTGTTGTGATTATTTGATAAAAATAATACAGACTAGAGAGAATGTGAAATTAGTTACAGCAACAACAAAAACATATTCATTTAAAAGCACTTTCTTGGTTTTTTAAATTATATTTAAAAGTAAAAACAAAGCTAAATTTAGACCCTGATTTACCTCTTTAGTCTTGATGAGTGAATAGAGAAGTTTAATTTAAGAAGCATTGAGCACCTTCAACTGGCCTTGCCTTGATCCTGGTGACTAAGACTTCAAGACTTTAGTTTCAAGGCATTGGCAATCACCAATTTAAGGCAGAAGTTATCTGTCAGGTTAATGAATCTGAAAGATAAATTGTAGCCTTCTAATGAGTCCTTAGCAGAAGAAGAGCCAGAGAAGTTGCATTTGAAGTGGATGGGGAAAAGAAAAGTCATCTACTAAAACATTCCAGCACAATCATCACCCAGTGAGTATCTGTTGAGTTGGATCAGCTTGAAGAGAAAGCATCAGACTTTTCCTCTGGGACCCTGTCAGAGAGAAATGCTTTGTAGCTGGATCTCAAGGGAAACTGAAGCCCAGAGGAAAGGAAATGAACAGTTAGAGAATATAAACTACAAAAAGAGGTAAAGAGAGTATCCACATCCAGAGCTAAATATTTAAAGTAAATTAAGGGTGATATTGTGTAACTAATACCCAGAGATTTGGCTCTCTTCCTAGAGTAAAAAATATAATCTCTTCCTATTTATCTAATTCATTCATTTTTGATACCCATAAATTGACACTTTGAATTCAAACAAAAATTTTACAGAAGATTTTCATATATCTAGATAGCATGCAAGTATAATTTTAATATCATTGACCTGAATCAGATTAACAAAAATTCCCCAGTTTGTATCTTACAGAACATTTTAGCTATGATAGAAAATTAAGTTATTGGTTTGCAACATGAACAATCAGCATCAAGTATAAGATTAATCTAATATTGCACTTGTCAGATTTACAGCATCACTTCCAATTTGGCCAAAGCTTGAATTTGAATCTGCAATAAAGTCCTTATAACAGAATACATCTTTAATTTTGCTATGAGGTTATTTTATTCAGGATTATGTATGTCCCAAAGTTTAATTTTAAACTTATAATCATTGTTTAATTTTCCCCAATAGTGTATTGATTAGTTTCTGCTGGTGAATTGGCAAATTGGTGATTGTTTTTCTCCATTTACATTGTGCCCCTTGATAATTTTTTAACACCGCTGTTTCTGAGAGCTCTAGGTTTTTTGTTTGTTTGTTTCTTTGTTTGTTTTGTTTTTTATTTCTTATAGAAGAAAAGAGGCTTGTTTGCAAAATGAACAAGATCTAGGGGCTGAGCAATTATTTTTAATAGTTCCACCAACAGTTTTTAGAGAACAGGATTACCATACTACTGTGTTTAATCAGAGGAGTTTATCACAGAAGCTCCGATATTGCTTATGATGCCATGTTGCTTATTGTTATCTAGAATATGCAGAGTTCAAAGGAAAGACCCATGAAAAGTCAGGGACTTTTGGATAATAGATCAAATATGTCTAATCCCTACTTAAGTGAATGATCATGCTTCCTTGATTCAAGATACCCATCTTTCATAATTATAGTTTTTGAAATCAAGAAGTGACCTTTAATCAATGGTGATTCTTAAATGATCAGTGGTTCTTTAGACTTGAGAAAATAAGTAATCCCAACAAATAAATAAAGAGCTAAATATAAAAAGAGTAAAACCTATAAGAGAACCAATATTTGCCTAAATGTTGAAAAACCTTAGCAAATGAGGAAAACAGAAAAAGAACAATTTTGTACCATAATAGAAATCTTAACTATGAGACACTAAATCTATGTGAAAGAGCTTATGGACTACTTCTCCAGATTAAATTTAGTATCCTTGTGGGGGAGAGAACTGTGTGTGTGTGCATGTGCGTGTGCATGTGTGTGTAGTTTCCACATAATTCAAAGCACATTAAAGGCCTCAAGACCACATCTACAATATGACAATTAGTTTTTTTCATAAAGATAAATGATTACATGTGGTTAAGAGTGGTGATAGCAAAAGGACTTTTTTTCATTGAAAAATTGTAATTTGGTCTGTTTTGACACAGTAAGGGGGAAGTTTCCAACCTACACCTTTTTCTTAACTCATGAGTCAATCAAATGATTCTAACTGGGGCTCTAATTGAGCATTTTAGCAATAGAAGGA
Source organism: Lasiurus cinereus (assembly GCA_011751065.1). Lineage (NCBI taxonomy): Eukaryota > Metazoa > Chordata > Mammalia > Chiroptera > Vespertilionidae > Lasiurus > Lasiurus cinereus. Next base: position 31,906,998 of record JAAGEH010002531.1, read on the forward strand.
GACTCAAAGGTTATCTGAAATATCTAGATCATTTAACAGACTTCTCAGAGAAGTTTTAAGAAAGCAGAACTTCATTCTACCAGAAGATTCCAAATTATTCTTTGTGCCCCTCTGATCATTGTGCACAGATTCATAGTCTATATGTTTGTTTTTTAGCAGACTTGGCAATACTGGCATTAAAATACAGCATGTTGAGCAATCATGGAAGTCTTTAATAAGTTAGAATCATATATCCTTTGTCTCATACAATAAATTTCATTTCATTCTCTAACTTCATAGAAGAGGAACATAACGTCTGGGATGGGAAAAGAGCCGATTTCATGCTGGTCAGTGAAGACTCAGGACTGGAACACAAATTCTCTAACTCCCTCTCTACAGCTTTTTCATGACACTACATGGCTTTATCATGAATTATGCCCAAGAAATGGAAAGATGCAAAGAAGAAATCTCTTGTAGGAAATCTATAAGATACTTATCTGTAGGCCTGGCTAATTTTTTCTCCTGGCCCTACTCAATGGTCAATGTCTTCCCTTATGGACTCTCCCTCTTGCTCTATCAAATTATACTATTAGAACACTTTTCACACATGATCTTACTTATTCTTTACAGCAACTTTATTTGGTGGGCATTGATAGCAATATTGCCAAATCAAGATATAAAAGTTAAGGATGCTTGAGAATTGAGCTATATGGGTTTATCAGTCAGTGAAAAGAAAGGATATAAGCTCAGAAATGTTAGAATTTGATCATCTTTTTAAGCTTTCAGCACTTTCTAGAACACAGAATGTGTACAATAAATGTGAGCTACATGAAAATAATGAAGAAAAGAAAGGAAATTAGAAGGGAGGGAAGGAAGGAAGGAAGGAAGGAAGGAAGAAATTTAAACATGTTGTAAATATTTAAATGTAACATGTATACAAATAGCTTGTTTGTAGGAATACGTTTTTCCTCCTGATAACTTTCTCATCTTTGTGTCTTTCCATCTCAGCACAATACTACAATACTTCCTACAAAAAAAAAGAAAAAAATGATACCACTTTCTTGATAAAGTCTCCTCAGGGAATAAAACTCTGTGGGACACCATGGGTGAGAAATTATGCTCAGTAGTCAGTAGCCTAGAGTCTGACAAGATCCAGGGTTACCTAACACAGTGAGAAAAGAAAAGAGTGAGAAGAAAAGTTGATGCAAGAGGAATGGCCCAAAAAAGCAGGCAAAACAATAATGAGGTCCATGTGAGGAAGATAAAACAAAAGGTCAGAGGCTGGAAGGATGAGGACCAGAGGGCTTGGTTAAAATGGGTTCAAGACTTCAGAAGGAGTCACAGTGATGCCTTTTGTGTTCCTGGTGGAGAGTGCCTGATAACTTAAAGAAACTAGACAGTTACCTACATTATATTTCTCAACTGGTCTACTATGGAGTCTATGATGTCACTCTCTACTATGCAGCCAATGAGACAACTGGTGGTAGTATGCCATCTCAGACATCTGTGGTCAACTCTAATTATTTCCTTATTTCTACTAATTTGTATCCAAATTCAATTTTTAGAAAATTTGACAATGCATCTATTGGGTAAACACTGGATTTTTAGAATTCTAAAATGGAATTGCATATTGTCCTCATTTTAATAAAATATATATTTCAAAGAAAATGTTAAAAGAGTTATAATAAGTTTCCCTCTTAAAACCTCCAAAAACTAATTTTAACAATTACTTTCATATTGTTCCCAGTTGGGCATTTTATTTAGCTCAAAAAAAGCAATAACTAGAATATTTCTTTTCTAATAATGTCAGGAAGTTTCTACTATTACATAAAAATGAAAATATTTCACTAATGTGATTTCCCTCTTCATTATACAGCATAAAGATCAAGAGCCATAAAAATTATTATTATGTTGATGAATTCAATCTTCCTATTTCAGAAAAAAAGGAAGTAAAGAATGAAACTATTTCTCAACATCCAAACGAGTTTGCATTTGAATTTTGCATACGCAGACAACTAACTGTTGGCTGTTTTACTGGTTTGAATAACCCAACAAAGTACAAGAAAATCTAACTTCTACCTTAGAATCCACATCTGCTTATGCTAGAATGAAAACCATCTGAGAATCAATGAAGCACATGGAGAGGGTCTAATTAAATCCCTATGCCATTTCCTTTAAAACTGTCAAATTCAGATTGTAATTGTGTATTCATTCACCTCCAGTGGTGCAGTGGTAATTTTAGAAGTGGGAATATTTAAGCAATAAGATCCAACAGGGTGTGTTTTGCTGGAGTATCAACAAGACTGGATAGTTCTTAGGTAAGCAGCCAATAGTCTGAAAACAAAACATTACCTAAATAGTAAGTGAATCACAAGACCCTCTACAAGTATATAACTGCACTAAGGACAGACAATTCTGCATTGGGAATGAAAACTTGTAAGAGATGTACTTGTTAAATAATATCATAAAAATTTTCTAACATACTAAAGGGTGATAAAACAAAGCATTGGAACATTAAGTCAAAGTGATAATATATTCAACAAATTAAAAACCAAACTTCCAAGATATCTGGCTTTTGAGATCATAATAAAATTCCAACACTTGTTCTGCCTTCCTATAATTCTCTTCCTTCTCCAGTCTAATTTTGCTGTTCCTTAAACAATTCCCAACTAAAATCTAATTGGATAAGTATGAAAAAAATATATGATCTGCAACTTGTTGTTTGGGTACATTTTACTCATTTGAGAGGACAATAATACTGTAAGGATGGGACACAGATTTAAAGCATATATAACTAAGACACAAAATTACTCAGGATGCTTTTGAGACTATGGTGAAGAAAGGCAACCAAATTATATAGCTAATTCACTGGCTTCATGAAGATAACAGCCTGAGTTAAAGGGCCATGAAGGTATCTCTAGTTCTTGCTTCTTAGGCTGTTAGCATGATAGCATTCTAACAATCTACACATAAAAAAAAATTCCTCCTTTCACTCAACTTGTCTCATTTTATACCTTTCCATTCTTCTCTACACCCAACCCCAAAAATAAACACATCTGTATCAGCTGTTGTCTGGCTGCTCTGCAGATAAAACACAGGTAGGGAAGATCATCAAGGTGCAACAACAGAGAAAAATAAAAACTCAGAGCTCTCCCCACACCTTATGCCAACCCCCTCTCTCCACAAATGTATCTTAAAAAGTTTTCTCTAGTCAAGCTAGGTCATCCTCCAAAGTCACTGTGTACAAATATAGCAATCTCATAGAAAATTAAAAGGGGGTTCCATTGTCCTGCATGTCTAGGATGTCATTCAGGGATAATTCAGATAAGCAATGTTGACAGTAAAAATAAAATAAAATAAAACTGAATATCACTTCTGTATAAAGAACTATGGAAAACTGAGTAGAACTAGAGGTCACAATAGAGAGAAATAACTCGGTAATGGGAGGACAGGACACTCTTTCCACCTCCTTTCTACTTTGCTTAAGCCCATTCAACTTCTGGTGTCTAGAGATCAAGAAAAGGGAGGAAGTGAATGCTTAAAAGAATAAAAGTCTACTGCTTTGATCAAGTAAATTTACCTTTTCTAATCTGTCTCTCTTAGAATATAAAATCTACTCACACCATCGATATAAAGGATCATAATGCCAATTCACATACTATGTCCTCTACCCTACCTTGACAATATATCTGCCCAGAGAATAAGATAATTCACCAATAAGTTAAAGAAGATGAAATCCATAAATGGTTAGCAAGAATTGAAAATCATAAAATACTTAAAGAATCCATAAATTGCATCTCTCTACAATAAACCAGATCCCTAACATCAGTCAATAATAGAGCACATGCAAAGTATGATGAAATACCAACATCAAACTCTTGTAAAAAAGAAGCATAAAATTTATATGTCTTGGGTCTTTTAAAGCAAAAGTCAACATTTGGATTCCATGGGATTGCCCTTTGGGCTCTTATTTTACCTGAGTCAATTTTGTTCACATTTGAAAAGAGCACATTGCTTTAAAAGAGCACATATACTTCCACTCTCCAGGATTAGTGATCATTTTATTTTTTATTTATTTACAAACTAGAGGCCCAGTGCACAAAATTTGTGCACAGGCAGGGGGCGTCCCTCTGCCCAGCCTGCACCCTCTCCAATCTGGGGGATATCCAACTACTGGTTTAGGCCCTATGGGATCAGGCCTAAACTGGCAGTCAGACATTCCTCTTACAATCTTTGACTGCTAGCTCCTAATCACTCGCCTGCCTGCCTGCCTGCCTGATTCCTCCTAATCACTTCTGCCTTCCAGCCTGATCACCCCTTAACTACTACCTTGCTGGCCTGATTAACACCTAACTGCTCCCCTGCCAGCCCAATCACCCCCAACTGCCTTCCTCTGCTGGCCTAATCTCATCCCCAATTGCCCTTCCTTGCCACCTGATCTCACCCCCAACTACCCAACTCTGCTGGCATGATGGCCCCCAACTGCCCTTCCCTTGTGACCTGATCTTGCCCCCAACTGCCCTCCTCTACCAGCCAATTTGATTCTGATTGGTCAGTTTCTATGCCAGTCACTGTCAAAAGCTCTGCCTCCTAGGCAGCCATTGGCTTCTCACACTAGATTTGGTTCTGATTGGTCAGTTTCTATGCTAGTCAGCCTCAAAAGCTTGGCCTCCTAGAAAGCCATTGGCTCCTCACACTTCATCCAGATTTGGTTCTGATTGGTTGGTTTCTATGCCAGTCAGCATCTCTGAGCCTATCAACAGGGCCTGATCAGAAAGGCAGGGCTGATCAGCAGCCCTATTGGAGGCCTGGAGAGAAACACAGGCATGACTGCTGGCCAGACCGGGAAAGAAAGAGAGAAGCCAGTGCTGATCAACAGCTGCCACAGAAACTACTGATCAGACCCTGCTTATCTCTTCAGGCCTCTCTCCGGGCCTGATTCACAGCCCCTTCAGCAGTCAGTGCTGGGTCACCACACCTGCAGCAGTAGCAGTCAGCACTGGGTTTCCAGGGCAACCCAGCACTGACTGCAGGACTGACTTCCAGTTGGATGAGCCTCTGGTCATTGTGGATGTGATGGATACAGGGTTTTTATATATTAGGATTTTTATTTAATTTACTAGAGGCTCATTGCAGATTCGGGCAATAGGGCTTCCTGCTGCTGTCTCCGATACCTACCAGTTTCCCTCTCTTCTCCTCCACCCTGCCTGCTTCCCTCTCTTCTCCTCCACCCTGCCAGCTTCCCTCTCTTCTCTCCTGCCCCTCCTGCTTCCCTCCTTTCTCTGCTGCTCCACCTGCTTCCCTCCCTTCTCTCCTACCTGCCTGCTTCCCTCCCTTCTCTACTGGCACTGCTTGCTTCCTGCCCTGCCTGCTTCCCTCCCTTCTCTACCGCCCCACTTGCTTGCTTTTCACAGCTTCCCTCCCTTCTGCAACACTTGGCTTCTTTCTATGCTGTCTTCAGTCTTCACTCTGCACCAGGATATGCAAATTAACTGCCATCTTGGTTGGGTTAATTTGCATGCTTGCTCTGATTGGCTGGTGGGCATGGCTGGTGGGCATGGCTTGTGAGTGTAGCAGAGGTACGGTCAATTTGTGTATTACTCTTTTATTAGATAGGATTGGGGTGACATTGTTTCACAAAACCATTCATGTTTCAAGAGTACAACTCAATAAAATATCATCTGCACACTGTATCATATTCCCATTACCCCAAGCAGTCTCTTTCCATCCCCATTTCCTGCCCTTTACCCACCTCCACTACCCTTACCCCTTTCCCTTTCTAAAATCTCTGCAGGAAAAACACATACACAGTTGAATTATTTACTTTCAATGCTCATGGGATAGCATATTTGAGGGCTCAAGTTAATCAAGCACTAATAGACTTCCTCAGCAGGTCAAATACATGCACCTAATTTAAAAGAACTATTTTATAGCTTTATTTTCACCAAATGAAGTAATGAGTTTCACTGAAATGAAAATATTATCTCTCAAACTAGTATTTTCTATGGTGGGTGGGTGTGTTTTTTATTTTTATTTTTTTGTAAAGGAGCCATCAAATGAATTTCAAAAAACATGTTTCACTTATAACATCATAGTATACACTTTTTCATTTTTGCTGTGTTTTCATTTTTACACATAAAATATCAATGTCCACAGTGAAGGGGATGTTTTTCCATTTAAATAAATGTGCTGATTACCAACAATTTGTATTAAAAGGAAATAATTTTGTATTATTCAGATACTAGGAGCCCAGCATGCAATTTGAAATTGTACAACACTGCCCACCCTTGAGTCACTGGTCAGTGCTGCCTCCCTCTCAGGCCCTTGAAGCAGCTGAGGCAGCTGCTGATCAGGCCCTTCCCAGTGTAGGGACACAGAGACCCCTGCTACCCTGCTCCTGACACTGCACACACAACTTCCTCCTGTCCAGTTGACCCATTACATTGTCTGAGTTAATTAACATACTTCTCTATTTTATACATATATATACATACATATATATATTATAGATGATATCCAAAACAAAAATTATTTTATGTATATCCAAAACAAAAAATGGACCATTTATAAATATTAAAAATTATTAGTTACTTGAAATATAAGTGATTCTGCTACAATGCAAGCTGGTTAATAATGAAAAATAATTACCTATCTAATTGGTCTTTGGCTATATAAGAAACATGTAGAAGAGACTCAGGTCTAATTGTTTTAGGTTAGATAATACCTGACTCACCTTGAGAGAGAGACTAGCAGAAACTTGTTAAAGTCTGCCATTTTAATTAGAGATGTGGTATCATGAAATACTACTTGCTTTTTTCTCTTCTGCTGGAAAAACATACCTGCTCTTAACCCACTAACTGATTTTGTCAGTGCCCAAATAGTGAAGAGCAAACTTTCAATACCAAATGGCTTTCTGAGTAATACATCTCAACCAACTTCATGCAGAACAATGGCTTGATAGAGGAATAATTGCCTCCATAACCCTAGTAATAATTTTCCTCTTGAAGCTAAGTGTTTGTAAGCTTTCCTATTTAATGTGGGTTTTGTCATACCTGTGTAGCGTTGCCACAGGCATGCTGGGATCTCAATGGCGGTATAACATGAAAAGTGTAGTAAACTGGAATTGTGATGAACCAAGTCTAACACAATTAATCTAGCTATAGAGTCAACCTTCAAAGAGTCAAAATGATTTATGCCTAAGGAAGTCTCACAATCTCAGGTGCAATCCTCACTGCTGGTCACACATCTGGGAAGCAATGCCACAGCTTGTGCTTAACAGGAGCCACTGGTAGAACAGCAAGCACTACTTGAAAGGTAAGAGGCCAGTTACAGGGCCTGGGGTTAATGGCAGGACTCTCTTCCAGAAAACAGAACTGGATGACACTGGGAAAGCAAGCTCAGTCATGGGAAAGGCTCAACCAGATCAGGAGATGAGGCTCTAACATGAAAGGCAGGGAATTGCTCAAGGCCACGCCAGTCCAAGTAGGGACGGACTCAAAACTAAGACTAATGCCATGTTCCTGGCTGACAGAGATGTAGCTCATATTTTTCTTTCAGCCTTAATTCTCTCTAGCTCAAAACTGGGCAGAAACAAGTCTTAAAAGCAAAGATTTTCACTATCGAAAACAAAATGAGACTAGAGAACATAAGAATGTGGTCATTTATAATTTGTCTATCCAACAAATGCTAAATTCTACACACAGAGAAGCACTGACACACACTAACATGCTTTTATTGATACAGTATGAATGATTTCCTTAAGTTTGCAGTTTTCAAAGGTCCAAATTTATTGTGGACTGTCAAATCTTAACTTATTATAATAACTAATAAACTTTAGTTAAGATTAGAAAAACCACATTAAGTTTATGATTTTTAACATTTGAGCATATTTTAAAAATATTCATAAAATAATGGATTTATAGAGAGTTTTGGGCTTATATTTCATCACAGATTATTAAAATCAATGGGAAAGTGTAGAATAACCAGTAGCACTATACATATTTCCCACTATGGGATGTCTAGTTTTAAGCTCTTTATATCTTGATCTATCAAATGCAAACTTTGAACTTTTCCAGCTGAAACATTTCTTAAATTCTAATATAGAAGGATTTATATTGGCTCCCCATTGTTTCATTTGCTTAGAAAACAGATTGAAGGAACAATGATGCTGGATTTCAGATGTCTGAAGGAAATACTGCATGCATGACATCTGTTTTCCCTGGGGATTCCACACACATTTGCTTTAATGTACCAGTGTGCTCTTCATTACCTTAGAAGCTATATGCTAAAAACAAGAGTGTTCCAGTTTTCAAGGAAAAAATTCATACATCACTTCTCTCTAAAGAATAGTAATTTAAGGGGTTAAGCTTTCAAAAAAAGAAAAATGCAAATGATCATGTTTCTAAGTGGACCAACTTTTTAAAGATTATATATATAAGTCTTCCATAAGCATTTTGTACATGTAAGTCTTCCTTCTTATTGAAAAATTATCCAGAGCCAGAAAGAACCTGCCTTTGAAAAGCAACAGCTAAAAGAGATCAGATCTGCATCTCTAAATAGTCCAAGTCACCAATTTAAGATGTTTGAGGTATTAATTCTCTGGAAAATTATTTGGCCTCCAGAAGCAGTGAACTTTGAAACAACTTTGGTGGAATATACATGGAGTCTTGCCACAACTGACATGGGAAGTCCCACACCAAACACAGAATGCCACTATTCCACACCACACCAGCTGGCTTGTAACATCTACATCTCTGTATAATTGCCCTTAATTAAAAACATATAAAATATCCAAAACACATCCACAATTCTTCTGTATCTGTTAAACCAATTTTCAAATTAATATTTCCTCCTTAAATTCAGGTCACCTGAGTTTAAAAGCTTTTGTAAAGTTCATTTATACTGAAAGAACACAATCCAGTATGATAGCATGAATATATTACAGGTTAAAGTTCACATATCACATGGGTAGATGAGATAAAATCTTTTTTTTAATTTTATTTGCTCTTTGCCTGAGATGACCACATCAAATGATCAAATGTTTCTTTGCAGCCTGAGAACTTGATGGAACTCTGAAATCAAAGTGTTTCAAATCATTTGCTAAGTCCAGACAAGGATAATAAACATTTCTCAAAGGGTCTAAGCCAGACCCATTAGTGAACACGAGCCACCTCACATCAGCTGAAAGGAAAACTGTCTCGTGAAATTAAAGCGCAATTGATATCAACATTTGCTTTCTCCTGGCACCATCTTTAGAATCTTGGAGTCAAACCTGTGATTCCTATATCCTGATGCATTTAAAGAAACCAAAAAGACTTTAAAAATCCCCCACTCAGTGAATTGAAGAAAATAAGTGAATTTATTTAGTAAGTTGCATCCATACACTTAATTAAATATATTTCACAACTTAATTTGGAGACTTTGATTTAATTTTGCATTTATTACAATGGCTTTTCCTATTAAAAATGAAGAAACTAAGAGGGTCAGAATGAATTAGGGATAGAGGCCAGCAGGCTTTGTTTAAAAGACTAATAAAAAGTGACTTAAATGTCACCACCTCCTGTCAAAATGTGTGAGTTTCAGTTTTGACAGGAGACCTCCATTCATTTTGGTTAGTGTTGAATTCTGCACATAAATTCTACAGACTTCCGAAAGAGATATGTGTGTACTTAACAGCTAAAACACTGACAGGCTTGGAAACCAAAATCTTTAGCTTATCCAAAGGTTATGTATAGTGCACTCAGCCACAATACAAATGTAGAGTACAGTGCCTACATGAGCTTCCAATACAATCTGTAGAATAGACCAGTGATACAATGCCCACCTTAGCTAAGCATATAGCAGAGAAAGACGACCAAGTCTAGCTGGCTGGGGCAAGTTATTACTAGCAAATGCCTCTGCCAAAAAAAAAATTTAATAGTTTTTATGGTCTATACCAGTGGTCAGCAAACTATTGGTCAACAAAGCCAAATATCAACAGTACAACGATTGGAATTTCTTTAGAGAGCCAAATTTTTTAAACTTAAACTTCTTCTAGAGCCACTTCTTCAAAATAGACTCGCCTAGGCTGTGGTATTTTGTGGAACAGCCACACTCAAGGGGCCAAAGTGCCACATGTGGCTCACGAGCGGCAGTTTGCCGACCACATGGCTATACTAATGACCCTGTGCACAAAATTCATGCACATTAAGAAGAAATTAGAGGAAATAATTTAATTGCTCTTTGCCCTTTCTCTATAATAGAATGTCAGAAATGAAAGAAAATTAGTAAAATGTATATGAAAATCCCCCACCTGTCAGAGGCTGGGGCTCACCACGGGACCCAGAGTCAAGTCCCCGCCCACCCACCTGTACCTCAAAAATCACATGAGACCCAGACCTGGCCAGCCCCCTTGATTGGGCTAGATCCAGACCTGGCCAGTCCCACATTTATCAAACCCTGCTGGGCAGGGGACATAGCCTCAGGTCCCCTGGCCTGGCACTAGGATGCAGGTGTGGCCTGAGGTCCCTCAGCCCAGACTGGGATGGGGAACGTGCCTTGAGGTCCTCCATTAAGCCCCACCAGGAGGGGGACACAGCCTGAGGTCCTCCATCAAGCCCTGCCAGATGGGGGCGGGGAACAGCCTTAGGTTCCCCTGCCCAGCACTGGGAGTGGGGCGCAGCTTTAGTCCCCCATCAAGCCCCACTGGGCATGGGTTCTACCTGAGTTCTCCCAACTCAGTACTGGAGTGCACCTTGAGGTCCACCATCAAACCCCGCTGGGTGAGGGGGTGTGACCTGAAGTCCCCTGTCAAGCCCCACCTGGTGGGAGGCATGGCCTGAGGTCCCCTGGCCTGGTGCTGGGGTGGAGGGAGCAGCCTGAGGTCCCCTAGCCTAGCACCAGGACAGGAAGCACACCTTGAAGTCCCCCATCAAGCCATGCTGGATAGGGGTTATGGCCTCAGGTCCCCTGTCCTGGCAATGGAGAAGGGGTGCTGCCTGAGATCCCCTGTCAAGCCCTGCCAGGTGGGGGGCCCAGCCTGAGGTTCCCTGTGAAGCCCCACGGGGGCAGGGGAGGATGTAGTCTCAGGTCCCTGCTGATTACTTGTTAAGGCTCCTTATGGGAACTTGGCCTCAGCTGTGGGTGCAACCATCTTTGTGACAGAGTGATGGTCAATTAGCATATTCCCTCTTTATTAGATAGGATATTTTTTGGCTTAAATTTTTCAAACCCTAAGAATCTATAAAAATATTAAAGTGAGAGTTCTTTATGATTGAATGAATAAAACAACAAGTTGATTAATAGATTGGTGGATGATTAAATGTCTAGATAAATTGAGAGATGAACTTTTAAAGGCTCTAATTTATAATATAAGTTTTATTTAAATAAAAGACCCCAGTGTTTTGCTTTCTTCTTATGGCATCTTATTTAAAACTGTACCCAGGAGGCTGAAGACAGCTGAGGGGAAAATTGGGAAAATTTTTCCTTAAGAGACTATAATGACACAACAATTCTTTTTCTATATATCATAGATATTATCATGGAAGATAAATTGAAAAGATTCCAATAAAGAAAAATATGTAATGAATTTAGGTATTGACTCATTAGTTAAAAAGTTTACACTCCCAAGACTTCATTTGTTGATACTTTTTACAAAACTGTATTCCAAATGTCTTGGCTGGACATATGCACTGCATCAGAATGAGAATCATGATAAGCTGGATTCTGCACACACCAGGATCATCTCCATTTATAAAGTAAGTACCAGGGGAAGTCAAACCAACAGAGTATCATTTATTAACCTACCACTGTGTTAATGCAACTTACAAAAGTAACTCATTTACTATCTGGGATTTGATTAGCCCCTAGAAGAACCTGGTTCATTTTATTCAGGTAAGGTTATTTCGAACCACAAGTTTCACAAACTGGCCCTCAGAGGAAAAACCATCTGTAAATTTAAGTGTGTTGGAAATCTGTAAAATTCTAACATTCGCTTGCCATCCATTTTGGCACCTTGCTAGTTGTACCTTTAAAATATATAATCCTACTGCTTTTTAAAGATAAGTAGGCAATATCAAGGGGAGGCATATTTTGCTCAGGAATCCTTACACCATTATGATACTATCCAATATGTTATGGCAATTGTAATACTTTGTAGACTAGTGGAAAATATATCTAAAAATAACTGTGCCATTTCTGAGCAAAAGCAGAAGTAATTGATGTTTCCTAGAAAAGTGATCCCACCTGGCTTTGTAGAAAAGCAGCATGAGTGTTTCAATGACTGGTAGATCCGGAAGAGAGCTTTGTCCTCAATATCATTCCGATTCTCTGAAACCCCAAAGCAAGGTTCATAGAGATTCTTTAGAATGCTCCACTTGAAAGCCAGATTACACTATTTAAGTGGCCTATGCAGTTCTGTATTAGAGGCTCCCTGCTGCTCAGGCATTTTCCCCATTATAATATATTGCTGTAGATTTTACACTGTAGCTGTTCTATCATTTAACTAATATGACTCAAAAGGTTGTCACTGGGGACACTTCTAAATTATATCACTGCAAATAAACCTTTCTCAGAAGGAATTGCTTATTTAGCAAAGACATTTTATGGCATATTTGCATAAAAATACTACTTCTGTCTTTCAAGTTCATCTGTAACATTGCTGCTGAACAGAAGAGCATTAGATGTGTTACAAATACAAGTGACTATGGTATCAAGCTAATTTGTAAGTGCATATTTGCAAACTTTAAGTGCACTGCTATGTCCTAACATACACCCTGCATAACTCATAGATGTTTGCACACTCAGAAAAGAGAAAAAATACTTATTCCACAGCTTTCCCATTTAGCTTACAGGAAATTGGTAATAAAGCAGTGGATGTTAGTCCCCTGTTACATTGGCCTGCAAAGCAGGTGAATGAAGCAATTCAAAGCAAGGCAGTTTCCAGAGGAGAATGAAATACTGGATGTCTGCTTAGATTGTTTGAAGAGATTTTTTTTGCCCCTCTTCTGAAACCAATCAACAGTGAACGCTGAAGCAGACATGAGAATGAAAGCTATTTACCAATCATGTTCACGTCCTCTTGATCTCAGCTGGGTGCCGTGCTTGTTGTACACTAGAGAACATGTTAATAGTTTAGATTTTAGAATCAGAGAAGCCTGAGTTCAACATTTATCTAATGTATGTGCTATTAGACCATAGACAAGTTGTTTGATCCAACACTCAATTTCCTCATATCCTCATATATTTTCAAATGAGCATAACATACTGACTTTTGTGGTTAAAAGAAGGTAACAGCCTTTTGAGCTACACAAGGTCGGTATATTTACCTACTTTCTCTAAACAGAAATATTAAAGTTTAATGACTTTAAAAGATTTATACCAAGTTGCCTACATAGATAATGGCAGAGTTGGGTACACATTCCAAAATTTCTGGCTTATGATTTAAAATACTTCTTTTACATTACGAAGAATTCTCTATTTGTCTTCTTTTTACTCGGTATTCTGATCTCACTAATGTACATGTGAGTTATTTTCATTTTTAATGCCCCCAAAATGTTTTAATTTGATTCAGAATATTAAGAGAAGAAAAAACAAAACATCAAACAGAAATGGGACACTGAGAACCTTTATTGGCAATTGAATATTAAAAAAAAAAGTCCTATCACCATCACTATATATCACTTTACATTCCCTTCATAGCATTCATTACTAACTAGTACCTATTAGTTATTTAGAAGATAAATTCTAAGAAAAGAGAATCATTATCTATTTTGTGTATTGCTATATCCCAGTCTTGGGACAGTTCCTAGTATATGATTGACATTTAGTAAATACCTATTGAATCAGCTGAATTATGAAAATATTTATGACCTATTTATGAAAATATAGGGCAAGAAGAAACCATTTTCCTGGGGCTAGCAAAGAGAAGCATATGGATCAACTTCTGTTGGACCGTGCAAAGCAAACCTTCAGCAGAGGGAAATCAGGCTTACAGTTCACTCTCTGCAGAAGACCCTTCTCTGTAAATTATTGTGAGTAAATTCAGAGTTCTTGGACAATGCAAGAAAATGGCAAAAGGGTGGGGAATGATGGAAATGTTGGCTAAACACAAGAGAGTCCCTGTTAATAATGGCAAGTGAAGTCTTTAAAATATTTTGTTAATAGAAATAATTATGACTATTTGTATACAGAGTTGATGGAGCAAATCAGATCAATTACATGAATGTGTCACAAAATATATTCCATTGACTTACAAGGGATATTTCATAAGACTAACATTCTGGGGAACACACTGGAGAAATGCTGCCAAATTTAAGCTGTATAGAATAGAGTGTATTCTGCAGACAATTTTATTAATGAGTTGATTAAGTGTTTTGGACCATTTAGATATAGCACCAGAATTCATGTAAAATTATTTATTCAATGAAAAATACTTCATTTTAACTCTATAGGTATGAAAAAAACATTTTTAAACTCCTAAAAATGGAAAATTTAGAAAGGAATGAGCTACTATGTGTGGCAAGCATAAGTCATTCAAATTATAAAGCCCCAGTTCATTTTCATATGAACTCTATATGATGTGTATTGCTTTCCCTACTTTTTATATAAAGGAAATAAAACTTGGGGTGTTTATCTAGCTTACTAAAAAAATATTAATGGGAGTAACAGAGTTTGAACCCAGATCATTCTAGTGTCAAAACATCCCAGAATTGATTCCTTCCTTTCTTCTTCCCTTGTCCTCTTTCTCATTCATGATGCTTTCCTAAACTTCAAAATCAATAAAAAATCACAAATCTCCCCACCAAAGTCTCCTTTTGTTAAAGGGAGAAATACTACATTTTGGAAATCATCAACTATTATTATTTTATTAATTTCATAATTGAAACTCACAATTAAATCATGTTATAATAATCTTCTTAATTTCATGATTGAAACAATTAAATCATATTATAATAATCCTCTTAATTTCATGATTGAAACTCACAATAAAATCATTGCCACACTTCTAACAAAAAATGTCTTATCTTCATAAAGAATTTTAAAAGGTCATACCATAGATATTCTCATAGTCCAACAGAATAAATAAGAGAAGACTTTTAGAAATATTTTTTCTGCTTTACTACATGTCAGGTAGGGTAGTAAACACTGGGGAAACATGAACAAGACCTCATCCTTGTTACTAAAAAGTTTCCAGTCAAGAAAGAAGACAGTGGAAACTGGTTTGGCTCAGTGAATAGTGTCAGCCTGCAGACTGAAATGTCCCAGGTTCAATTCCAGTTAAGGGCATGTATCTTGATTGTGGGCACATCCCCAGTGGGGGGCGTACAGGAGGCAGCTGATCAATGTCTCTCTTTCATGGATGTTTCTAACTCTCTATCCCTCTCCCTCCTTCTCTGTAAAAAATCAATAAAATATATTTTAAAAGATAAAAGAAAAGAAAGAAGACAAACACAAACAAAAAGTGCCAGCCACTGGGCTAATGAAGGCCTTTGTAAGATATTACAATGCCACATAACTCTGCTTCCTGCCTCTAGACTCATGTTTTTGTGTTTACTACATTGCTATCCTATCTAATAAAGAGGGAATATCTTTGTCATGCTATCACAAAGATGGTGGCACCCAGTCCCTTCAGCCCCCCAGCTGCCTAGGGATGGCTCAAGGTGCAGGCAAGCCTTGGATGTCAGCTGCCCAATCACCCAGGGCTGCCCGAGACTCAAGTAACTAGGGCTGGCTGAACTTGTGCTGCCAGCAGTGGCAGCAGCAGAGGTGTGATAGGGCTGTCACCTTTCCCTGATCACTGGGTTGCCTCCCACCTCTGAGGGCTCCCAGACTATGAGAGAGGACAGGCTGAATTGAGGGACCCCCGCCTCCAGTGCCTGAATTTTCATGCACTAGGCCTGTAGTCTAAAGTAAATCTAATATGACCACGGCACACACTTGCATTTCATGCTCTACTAGCTTCTAGTAAACTTTAATGTTAAGTTCAAGGACCTTAATCTTGAAACTAATATTTTAAAAAACCTATAATAAAAAGACAAGATAAATAATAACTGCTTTTCACTTATCAGAAATTCACACAATTTCTATAAATGTATAGTTTCCAGTAAAAATTATTAACCAAATACATACACAAAAACACACATGGTATCTTTCTTTTCTCACTTGAACAATTAAAAAAATATTTTCCATAATGTGAATTTTTCTTGAATATAACTAAATAGAAAACATTTAAATTAATTTTCCCACTGCATCATGATCATATCTCCATTTTTAATATCCATTATTGTAATGAGTGGTTCCCCATCTCTACCACTGTTGCTGTCATTAGTAGTTGAACATTCTCAGGATCTGCTTATCGCAGAGATCAATTTAAGATGGTCTCTATACAGTCTCCTTAATTTTAACAGCCAACATATGCAACAAGAAATCTAGTTGATCTGGATATAAGTTGTGGTCTTGGCTCTACAGATTCTAAGAAACACATTACTGAACTACTTATTTCAAGCTAACTGAGAGACTGAAACCTAACTGTATAGTTTCTGACATTCACTCATTCAATAAGTACTTAGTGAGCTTCTACTGAGGGTCCAAGCACTAATCTATGTGTAATAAGACCTAATATACAAAGAACACCCATTCCCATTACCTTCAGGGAACTCCACAGTGAATTCACAGAGAATGACATATTGAGGTTGGTGCTATGTTAAAAGATGCTGGATGAAAAGCAAGGAGGCTCCAGAGAAGAGTTCCAGGAGGCATCCCAGCATGAGTCTAACAGTGTTTTTGGGGACTTCAGGCTTTAGTTATACCCAGGAGTGTGCATGAGGGGGTAAAGAGAGGTAAAGCTGGACTAGCAGGTATGCCTGGATAGCCAACAGCCTCTCATATCATATTTAGAGTTTATCCTGAAAGTGAGGAGGAGTCACTAGAAAAATCATTCTGGCTGAAGTGCAAAGGAGACAGGAGAATCAGTGAGAGTCATTGTAGTAATTCCGGTGAGATAGGGAATCCTTAGAAATGAGCCTGTTTGGAAGGGAAGATATTAAGGTCAGTTTGGGACAAGCTAAAAGAGCTGCTAGAAAACTGACCAGAGCACACTTGGTGGTTTCTATAGTTAAACAGTTTTACCCTTCTAGCCATCTCTAGTTTCCATCTAAACTGCATGCTCTCACTGCAAGTAGTAAACTAGCTGGTCACCATTAAGCCTTCTGCTAACTCTAGAATTCTGTTCTGTAGTAATATGGAGTTTGGACTATGCTTGAATTATCCACACTGGAAAATTTGTTTGGGCAATTTTAATCATGTTTGATTTAGCCTTGAATCACAGAAGAAAAACCATATCCTAGTTGTCTTGCTTCCTGGAATATCTGGTGGAAGAACAACAACAAAAAAGTCATGGAAATTTTCTCCTAGGGCTCTGTTTATTGGCCAGCTCTCCATAGGACACAACAAGGTAAGGGCAGAAGGAGTGGGAGCTAATCTCTTCTGTGTATATTCAGAGGTGAGGGGCTATGGTCCCTGGTGTTTTGGTTCCATCTGGCCACATACAGAAAAATCAGCAGACAGCTACAGGGCTGTGAAAAGTATGTCATAAAGTCCTTCGCCATGATTTCTTATGGGAAAATTATTTTGATAAATGCATTTTTGGATTACCCATGCTGCTCTGATAACAATTCCCCAACATATGTCAAGCAAGTACTATATATGTGTCTGGAAATAGAAAAAAAAAAGATCTAAGCTAAAACACAAATATAATATAAAAATGTAATGTTTTTGTTATCACATACTCTAACTTTTTGCATGTGAAGAAAGCATTATCTCTAAGTATGTCTTAAAGTTGAATGATCAAAATAAATTAATGTACATGAGTGCCAAATATTCTAAATAATGGGCCCTAGTAGCTAAATAAACATGTTGAGGTTTCTAGTTAATAATCAAAAGCCAAACTATTACTATGCAAGATTTCCTTATGTGAATTGATGCAAAAAGATTAGCAATTCAGACACTTTATAAATTCTAATTTCTAAATTAATTTTGAAAGCTTTGAAATGTTTTAAATATAATTAACTCTAATACTTGTGATTTTTTTCCCATCCCACCCCCCAAAAGGTTTAATACTTTATTAAACTTTGATTTAACCGACAAATTTAAAGTAATAAGATTTTATAAGTCTAAGATTCTACTCAGACTATTAAGAATTAAACTAACAAAACTATACTAACCACTAATTCATTAAAAGTTTTAATTTCTAAACATTTATTATGCATAAATTAAGGAATATTTATTATTTCAATTGGTATACCAGGAAAATACTAAGTTAAGTATCGCTTTCTGTTCATAAAATTCCAAAATGTAAACACATTTTATATCTTCATAAAATCACCTTATATAAACGGCCTATAAGAAGTAACACAAGAAATCAGCACATTTTCTACCCCTTGATAGTAATGACTGGAAATAGAATTCTTAAAAAAAAAATTAAATAACATAAAACTGGCTTCTTAGTTAGCAAGTTTGGAGTTTTCTGGTCTGTTATGTGGTTGGACTATTGCTGGCTTGTCTGGGTTGGGTTGACCACCCATCTAGCACTCAGTCCACATGCTCAGTCTTGTGGGTATCTTTCTGTTCTCATGGTTTTAAATTCATGTTTGATTTTTTTTTACTGACCTCCTGTTATGGTGACCTTTGAAGCAAAAACATTACTACACACCTCCCTTCCTCGCCTCTCCATCGGCTATGTGTGATGTTGTAAACGTGAATTAGGTATTGGACAGATGAGTTGTTTTTTTGTTGTTGTTTTTTTTAAGTAAAGCTAAAAATCCATGTAGGAGGCCAAACAAATTAGGGGAAAAATGCAAAAACCTAAATTGCTAACTTCTGAGAATTTCCCAGGAGCTCATAGCATTTCCACATTTTCAAAAGAATGTAATAAGAAATTTTACAAAACAGATGCTGATGCAAATAGTTGAAATATAATTCAACAGGAAAATAAAATGTATTTGTTGAAAACAAAAAAAAAGAAACATGTAATGTTTTGAAAAGTACATTTTGTTTACCGTTACAACAATGGCTAGATGTATTTCAGTTGTACTACATGGCTTCTAAGGCAACCAGAGTTTGGTCCCTGCTTACAAGGGACAAGTGGAATGGTAAAACCAGATAGAGGCTCAGAAACTCTCTCTTCCACGGTCTGATCTACCACACCACATGTCATTCAATTCAGGCAGTGCTGCTCTTAACTACCTACAGGTACCATCCATTTGAACCAAGTGTTACAGAGCTCTAAGAAAAATTTGAAAATTACTAATTTAGTCTCCACTCAGAAAGATAAATTTCCTTTCTCCTAACTGCACATCCAGATTTTATTGCTCTGCCTCATGGTGGTTCAAATTAATTCAGGCAACAAATATGAAAGAGATTGCCACAATACAGCATAGTTCAGGAATAAGCCTAATTTTCCTCTTAGATACTCTATTCTTTTACCCACTTAGACTTTTTGTATTTTGAAACTCTTAGCCAGATTTCTATTTTTTTATCTTATTTTGAGACTTGTAACTGAGATAACTACTTATCTAAACAATATTCATTTACTATTTGATCCCTACTAACAGAGCCCAGTTTAGTTGGAGGTTGCAACACATTCAGCTAAAATCTATATTTACCAACCTCCCTTGTAGGTGGGTGGCCCTATGACTAAGTTCTGCCAATGAAACGTAAGCAGAAGCTGTTGGGTGTGGCAGATTCAGCTGGTATATGCCTTTCTCCTTTCCATTTCCCTGTGCTTTCTGCCAAAAATGGTCACATTTTACACAGACCTTCCTCTGTCACCACAGTGGAGCAGAAAGCTAGAAGGATCCTAAACCATGGATGACAATAGATGGTCACACACTGGCCCTGGAACCTTGCACTTTCTTCTCTGTTGGTTCCTGTTCATCACAATCCTACACCTTTGTACAAAAAAAAAGTAATTTTTTTTAAAATTTCTCCCATAGCTGAAAAGTAGCATAATAAAAACACCCCAAATGTGTGAAGCTTATTCAATACAAATATATCACTCATTGGTAGTAGCATAGGTGGACTCTTCTCCCATTTTTAAAAGAATCTCAAATTCTGAATGCAGTAGTAGGATCTCAGCTTTTGCTTGAGATGTGGAAAAATTGCTCTCCTGGAAAAGTCCTGTGAAAATAAATCTCTGTGCAGTAAAATTTATTTTAATCAGATTCCATGAAGGGAAAGACCTGTACCGGTCCAATATTCTGATTTATAAGTTGTGTCTAAATGGAAACACAGTTTTGTTGTTTTCCTGAACATAATATTCAATTGTTAATAGCAAACACTATAAAAGTTTTGTTCTGTTATCTTAATTAAATACATAAATCACATAGTATCACAGTCCTAAAGAAATCTATTTTTATGTTTAAATTTTTTCCAGTTTTATTGAGAAATAATGAACATTCATCTCTATAGAAGTTTAAGTTTATACAGCATGATGGTTTGATTTATATATGTTGTAAAATGATTAGCACAATAAGTTTAGTTAATATCCATCATTTCATATAAATACATTAAAAGGAGAAAAAATGTTTTCTCCTTGGGATGAGAACTCTTAGGACCTATCCTCTTAACAACTTTTCTATATATTATATGGCGGTATTATCTATAGTCATTGTGTTATAAATTACATCCCTGGTACTTATTTATTGTGTAACTGGAAGTTCATACATTTTGACCACCTTCCTCCAATTTCCTATCTCCCCCATTAACCACAAGTCTGTTCTTTTTATGAGTTTGGTGGAGGCAGAATGTTTTTGTTTATTTGTTTATTTTTTAGATTATACATATAAGTGAGATCATATAGTGTTTGTCTGTTGCTGCCTGACTTAGCTTTCTCACCTTTTTTGGATATATATGCATTATATCTTACCTAATAAAAGAGAAACATGCAAATTACCTATCACTCCACTACATTCATAGCCAATCAGAGTGAGTATGCAAATTAACCCAATAAAGATGGAGGTTAAATTGCATATGCAGGCACAGAGGCCTGGAGGGGTGTGACACCTTCTATGAGGGGAAGGGGGGTGGTGGAAGAAGCTACTGGAGTGGTACTCTTCTGGGAGGGCTGGGAGCAGGGACTTGCCAGCTCCCGGGTGACTGGAGTGAAGCCAGGGGAAGGAAGGCCTATTCTTTCATGAATATCATGCATCATGCAATGGGTCTCTAGTATGTATATATATATATATACACACACACACACACATATGTAATACACACACACACATGCGCGTGCATACTAGAGAAATTCGTGCAATAGTACCACTTCCTTTCCCTGGCTGCAGGCGCCCTTCTCCTGGCTTCAGGCACCAGCTTCCCTTAGCACTGGTTTCCCTCTGGCAGCCAGGACAGGGCTTCCCTCACAGACCTGACTTCATGGAGGTTGTCTGGAAGGACATCTGGTTTAATTAGCATATTATGCTTTTATTATTATAGATAATAGAGGTCTGGTGCATGAAAATTCATGCACTGGAGTGGAGTGGGGTCCCTCAGCTTGGCCTGCCCCCTCTCACAGTGCAGGATCCCTCAGGGGCAAGAGGCAACCCAGTGATCAGGAAAAGGTAATACCCTATCACATCTCTGCTGCTGCCACTGACACAAACCTGGCCAGCCCTGATTACCTGAGCCTCAGGCAGGCAGCCCTGGGTGGGCAGGCAGCCACCATCCCAGGCTTACCTGCATTTCCAGGTAGGCCTGGGGAGGATGGGCAGCTGAGGGAATTGGGTGGCTGTTGGTGCAACCATCTTTGAGGGTGAGGCAGTCAATTAGCATATTTTCTCCTTATTGGCTGTGGGCACTGCCATTTTGGCAATGGCATGAGGACATGAGGATCAATTAGCATATTCCCTCTTTATTACATAGGATATACTAGTAGCCCTGTGCACAAATCTATGTGCCATTAGCCCATCATTAGCTCATTGTCACCCTCCTGTAGCTCCCTTCTCTCCTCCCCCTCATAGCTTGCTGCCCTGCCTACTTCTGTAGTTCTCAGCCACCCACTTGTAGCTTGCTGGCCCACCCTCCTGCTAATTCATGATCTAGTCATTATGCTTCATGGTGTAATGATCATTTGCATATGACATCTTTATAGGATATGCATACCACATTCTGGAGAAATATTGTTGATACTCTAGGCCAGTGGTTGGCAAACTCAGTCAACAGAGCAGCAAACCGAGGCTCGAGAACTGTAGTTTGCCAACTACTGCTCTAGGCCATCTTCTCATTTTTCAATGGAAAAGAGAAAAGGACAACTATACACTATGCATTGGGTGCTTTCTCAACATCAACAAAAAAAAACTTTATTAAGTAGTCAAACAAGAAAGTAATTCTACTACGTACTTGTTTAGAGTACTCCCTCTTTGCCTTTCCTCTTGCCCTCCCCCTTCACAAGATGCCCTTCCTTCCCCCACTTTAACCCCTCCCTCCTCTGACCTAACTGCAATTCAGCCTTTAAGACCTAGGCATGGTCTCATACAGAAAGCTATCCCTGACTTTGCCCATCTTGCCCAGTCCCTAGATAGGGGAGGTGTGTCCCCTCTTTGCTGGCAGAACACTGTACATCCACCATCACCATACTTACTCCAGATCATAGTGATCTGGGGTTGTCTGCTCTTTCCCAGAAGAAAGTGAACTTCCCAAGTGAAGGACCCAAACTGTATGCACCAGCATACAGCATGGGATCTTGCAAAAGACACTTTCTCTAATTTTTTTTTCTTTTTAGCAAACTGAAGCAATGAGGACAAATGTTGAATCAGTGGAATCTTACTCAACTCTTTCATGTGTTTTGAAACTCTTTCTCCTATGGACTTACATCCTACAGCCAAAGAGATGTCCATAAGCTCAGGGAAAATGGCTCCAAAAGGCCACAAAGAAGTTTGGTGATACAGGAAACGTTGTACACAACCCATTTTTATGTACAGCAGTACAATACAAAGTACATAGTTTTGCCTTTTGGGGGTGGGGACACACAAATTTTATTATAAAGAGTGCATAGAGGCAGTTAAACGAACAGAACACATTCGATAAAATCACTTATTGCACTGCAAGTCTCTGGTTGCACAGGCTTGGTTTCCTAGCACCTTGTGAAAGATATGGCTTTTTAAATTAATAGGTTAATCTAGGCTTAAGAAAGGAAGATACAGCAATGGCAAAACCATTGATGCAAAATGTAGCAGGAATAAACTTAGAGGAATTAAATTCCTAAAACAGAGATTAGGGAAACTAGAATATTCCAAATGATATTCTTTAGGTAACATAATTTGTTTTTAACCACATCAACTATAAGTTGGTGATTTTAGTTGAAGAGATTTCTAAATGAGAGTTCTCATAATTACCCTCACCTCTTTTTTAATGAATGCCCTTTTCATTCATTATATTTTAAATAATTCTATAAATAGTTTTTATGTTAAAAAATAGTTTTCTCTTTAAAATAGAGTATTAAATGAGGGCCCTCTATAAAATATCCTACATAGTGAAATATTAGGAAATAACAATCAAATAATGGATACAGTCATTTTAATCACTGCCTTATTATCTGTGACCTAGTTTGCTTAGTTGTTTTTATGGGGCCTCATTCTCTGATTTCTTTGATTTACTGGAGAATGTGAGATCCAGAATGGATGTGAGAATATTCAGATCTCTCTTGTAATTATATTGGATTGCCAGTATTTCTGTAAAAACAAATGAGGCTAGTAAACCACATTTTTAGTATTTTTTGTCCAAATAGCAAGTTTTTATTAAATTGGATTTAATAAAGAGGAAACGCAATTTATATAATTATTACTATATATATAAATATAGCAGCCAAAGGAGAAAATAATCTTATAAACTCTCTTAGAACACTACTGCAAATAATCAAACAAAACCTAAGTCCACTTCTTTCTTTATAAACTAAAAGCAAGCCTGACCACTTTTGGAGCCAGCAACCTCAGACCTGTGCTTTCTTCCCTCTGTAGCAGGCTTCTGGTCTGCGTCCTCTGTTTGGAAATGCTCATCTCTAGGAGTTACCCCATCTAATCAAGATACCAAATGACCTTCATTTGCGATCAATGGAAATGTTTCCAAGGTGTGCACTTCATTCCCAGCATATGTAAAGGTCTAGATGAAAACTGTAGAAAATTGTGAAATAATTGCATGTTTGTGGATATGCTTTTTCATGAGCAACAGTGAAAATAATAATAATAAACAAATGGTGTCAAAGTAAGAGAATGACATAGAACAGGATATAGTGAGACACACACATGAATAGGTACAATCACACACATGCGTTCATGGCATGACTACAGTCAGTGTAAGGATTCAAGATCAAGCCCTTATATAACAGGTAAGACAGCTTCTTAGAGGTGACAGCTTCTCTCTCCAGTGAAGGTAAACATTCAGCTTGAAGTATGGACCTATTTCCCAAGATTCTGTTTCTTTGTGCTAAGGTGTGTATGTGTGTGGAGGGGAGTGGGGGGCAGGAATGCCATGAAAAAACCTACATATGAAATTATAAGTGATAAAGTGAAAAATTAAGCCAGATCATCTGAGACTTGTACCAAATTCAAAACCAAAGAACATTATTAAAAACAAGTAATATAAACATAACTGTGACTTTGTTGGCCTGGGTACTTCTGAATAACTGCTTTACGACTTAAATGGCTGATTCTGTTTCTTTCTTTAGCTTGACTCCTAAGAAAAATCAGAATCATCTTTGTCGTTAAAATCCCATCTAGCCTCACTGTGTTTGTTTTCTTATCTGGGTCTTCATTTTGGCTATGTATTCTCTTTTTTTTTTTTTTTTACTATTATTTCAGAGAGGAAGGAAGAGGAAGAGGGAGAGAGAGATAGAAATATCGATGATGAGAATCATTGATCGGCTGCCTCCTGCATGCCCCCTAGTGGGGATCGAACCCAAGCATGTGCCCTTAACCAGAATTGAACCTGCGACCCTTCAATCCACTCTATCCACTGAGCCATGCTGGCTAGGGCCATAATACTTTTTTTAATGGATTTTGCCAGTTTTACTTACTTTATGGTAAGTCCTTTGTGAAACATTTTGACACTTCAATAAGAGAGAAGGAAGGGAAGAATGAGAAGGAGGCAGGGCAGAGGGGGACAAAGAAAACGAGAGTGAGTGTGTGTTCTGGGTTTTAGGGTTGCCAGGCCCAGATGGAATCCAACTACTTTCTGCTTTTGCATTTTGGCCATGTTGCATAACTCATCATTTATTTAACTGCTCTGAGCCTAAAATTCATCTAAAATTGAGGGATATTAGTACCTGCCTCAATGGAGAAAATACAGTAAGAGTTCAACTCATGTCAGTTTCTTTTGCCTTTCCTGATATGCCCATCAACACCTAAACCATGTGTGTGTGTTTATTACAAATGAAACTGTGCATACAGATACATCTCACGTATAGAGAAATATGTATATACACATACACACATATTTACATGTGCACATCTCCTAACACACACACACACACACACACACACACACACACACACTCATTTCTGGGATCAAAGCTTTATTCAGAAAGTGCCCATTCACCAAGTGCCAAAAAATTTCAAGGTGAGCAATTAAAAAACTAATTCTCCCTTCATCACAAATGCTGTTTTGCTTTTTGTTAAAATGTAATCTACAGAGGATATTGGAAGTCAAATCTAGGAAACAAGCCACGTTAGTAAGGCAGAATTGAGCTAATCTCTGTGTCAAATAGATATCTAATAGAAGCCCCTCTCCTCACGTCCCCACCTGCCTGTCTGCTGCACCAGCCATCCCTCTGCACACCGCGCTCACCACTGACCTACTGCAGACAGTTAATCAAGAGCAGGGAGAGCAGCTTTCACAGCACAAGGAGTTACTTGTTCTCAACTTTTTAAAGTTCATAATTCAGTCTTACTGTCATTCCTTTCCTCTCGGCAGTGCTTTTATGAAAGGTAGAACTGAACAGAAAGAAAACCAGAGTCATTAACTGTTTGAAAGTTTAATGTGCTACCAAACCAGAATTAGATGTGATAATGAAATTTCCACTGCTGAAAGCAGACTTTGCTAACTGATGTATGTAGTGAGAAGGTGGTCACATAACCAATGAAAATTTAAAAAAAAATATATGCTCATTTTTTATATTTCTTATTCATTTTTTGTTTAAACTGGCCAAACACCAAATTAGACTTCAGTTAAGATACTTTAAAAAGAATTTAGTACTAGTAAAGTTCTACTTGTTTCTTTTAGAAAATATATATTCTACATTTATGGTATAGATTTTGATCAAGTAACCTTATATCTAGAAACATTCTAGAACAATGGATCAAGATTTATGGCTTACGATTTATTCAGCCATCTAAATGGTCAGAAATCCCATCCAAGTCACCGTAATCCAGAGGTATGGAATGGTTCACCCTAGGCATACCCCCCGCCCCTCCATCTGGCATTCAAGTCATTTCTAACTAGGTTTCCAATTCACATTTTCTAACTACTTCAGTTTCTGTCCTCTGTGCTCAATGTAATACAAAGTGCATCATTAGTTGTTCCCCAAATACAACACATTCTTTTCGATCCCCTTGTCCTTGCACAGACTGTTCTCTCCTAATTGTTCAGCTCCTGCCTCTATCCCTTCCCTTCCTCTTGGTATCCTCATCTCTACCCTCACCACCCTTCTTCTCAAGGCTTCCACTCAGGCACCTCTTAAAGACCACCATCTGTTGAAATGATACCCATTTAAAGTTTCATTAAACTGCCCTTTTTGTCCAAGAAATTATTTCTTCCTGCCCATGCCAAACTAACTCAACCTCTTTCTCCTCTCCATCCAGAAATCACATTGCTTGAACTGTTGTGCATCACTCTTCATGGTTTTTGGCACACAGGGGAAGCTCCTGTACTGTGTGCTAAGTGATTCAAAGAATTATAGATTGTATTGCACCTTTATCTATATCCTAATCTTCTCCTCCTCCTGAGGTTATAAGCTTCTTAATGGCAAAGATGGAACTGGTGGGAGGAGGCTGCTTATTAATCTCTATAACCTTTAAAGTATCTAAGAGGTTCGCTGCCCATCGTGAAGGCTGGATAAATATTTCTTGAATTGCATGATTAAACTGGGTCAGCTGGCCTGGGCATGGTGGCAAGTGCTGTGGGATCACCCCTTGATTTATCAGGAGCAGGGCGAGTGATGCAAGAGGTAATTTTCTTTGCTGAATCATAACTGGATTTATATCACACTAAGCTTTGGAACATACCATTTTTCAAATTAAATACAAAAACTATAACCTTCCTGTTTGTAACATTTTAAGTTCTTCTGGTTCCTTGCAGGCATGGGGGCATTTCTGTAAGGTGTTGACCTAAATTTCTTCTGACCTAATTTCCTTATTGCAAAAGGAATTCGGTGCAGCCAGCCCCCTCTGCGGAAAGGTTTTGTTCTATATCACTGCCACATTTCAATGACAAATGGAATGAACTTTGTTAGTCCTTCTGAGATTTCAGAATAGCTCAGGATATTCCCTTTAAAATCTAAGAGGATTTCAGAGGTTTGTCTTGCTGACTACAGAGTGTGAAGGGCCTCCCTTTGTCCCGTACATCCCCCTAAGCAGTTGGGCTTCCCCTATGGAGGTACTACGCTACTACTCACACACATTTTTACTGCCCAGCCACTGAAGAGAAGGTCATGATAAAAAGGAGAAGAAGGGAAGTGGCAAAATGACCCAGTGGGCTCTTGAATAAAAAAAAAAATGTTTCTTAGCACTAATCAAGTATACTTTGGTTCTAATCCTAAGTATTATGAAGGAAACCCAACCTAACCTTTACTCCTTTGATAGAAAAAATAATAGATTTCCTCTGAATGATACAAATAAACAGACAAACCTATTTTTTCCACTGTATTGTTAGCATGTGTATATATCTGTGTGATGTGCTTGAGAAGGAGTAACTAGTGAAAGAATAGGACTTAGCTCAAATAATTCAGTAGCTATACAAATCATAAAATGATAGACAGAAATGAATTAATTCTTTGAAGTAGTTAAAGGCAACACAGTCTTCCATCAAGAATAGCTTCTTTACAAGAAGAATACACTGGGTGACTCCCCAGGCCTTCTTTCTGGTGCTATTATAAACCAATGACTATTGTCTACATTAGATATTCACATGCAGTTTCGATATGGGATAGACTGACTTTAAGATTCAGAATTTTGATCACCACTTCCGTAACACAGGGAATGTGTTTTAAAATGCTTAAGATTACTAGGATTCCCTCATGTCAGTCACAAATTATAACTCAAAAATGTCACTCCATTATTTCCATTTGGAAGCAAATCTCCTGGAAGACCTTATGGCACCACACCCTGCCAGTTGGTGATGTGGTCAGCAAAGTCCACAGCAGGTCAGAGAGAGCAGCTGTCCCAGTAATTTAGCCTCAACCTAAATGGCAACATGAAAGAGAGCAAAGGGAGGAAAAAATCTGACAAAGGAAAACTAAAAGATTGCCTCAAAAGAGGGAAGATGTAAGAAAAGCAATAGATAATAAAGAAGCACATGAGGGGAAAGTAAAGTTATCGCTAACAAAAGGCCACAAAGAATATAAGTCTGAAGAAGAAAGGGAATTTTAACCACTCAGAAAAAGGCTTACTTACATCTGTGGAGGAACTCCCCTCAAAGAGTCAAAAATCAGTCATACCATGTGGTTAGAGCATTGGCCCATGCACTGAATTCCCAGTCTAAGGCAGTACCTGGGTTGCAGGTTCGATCCCTGGCCTGGTAGGAATGTATGCAGGAGGCAACTAATCGCTGTGTCTCTCTCTCCATTCCTTCTTCCCTTCCTCTGTCTCTAAAAATAAAAATGAAAATTATCCTTGGGTTAGAATTAACAACAAAGAAAAAGAGTTAAAAATAACAAACAGAGTGCAAGATGCACCTAAATAATAAGTGATGTAAAAAGAAAGCCAGCCAAATGAAAGCCTCAGTCAGCAAACAGTCACTGAGATCCTACTGGGGACACTGACCTGGCTGCCAGGGAGGCCATGAAAGCCATAACAGGCAAGCCCATTCCCAATGTGCTGTCGCACCAGGATTTTGTTCCCAGTGGCCAGGAACAAAAAGGATCTTATTTAAATTATAAGATTATTACATTTCTTAAATTATAGCCTGGTGCATAGTACTAAACCAAGAGCAAAGAGATGAGAGAGAGGAGATATACAGATAATGGGACTACCTGGTTGGCTCTTGAGCAGAGAAGGCAATATATTATCAAGCTCAAACAGAATAGGTTCTCCCCTCACAGCACGACTCTGAATCCCTAGATAGATCATCTACTAAAGGGAAAAAATCTTTTATAAAATAAAATGAAATTATTATTCCAGGAAGTTGGTTTTGGCAGAGTTTTTTGGCATATTTCTGTGAATTATAAAGGATTTTGTAGTATGAAGTAAAATTTGAAAAGTTAAATTTCCCTGTAGGAAATGATCTCAGCAGATGCCTTACAAAGTTGTACAGTATAAGTTCTATGTCAATTAGAAACCTTACCTAGGTCTTCTGAATTTCTTTGATACCTTCTTTTTCTCATTAAGGACATAGCATGACCCCTCCACCTTGATTCCTGTAGGATGCAGTAAAGCTTTTAATAACCAAGTCAATTGGTAGCCTGAAAATACATGGCAACCCATAGGTAAGCTCTGGGGTGAACTCTAAAGTCACATCTTCCTATGGACACTAGCTTCCCACGACTGTATTACAGGATCCATTCAAGGAACAAAGGACCTGAGGATGTTGGGATTCATTTACCTAGTATGGCACCGCACCTCATTACCTGTTGCTCCTGTTGCGACACACACCTATTACTCCAGGATCTTTTTTTCTATCAAACATATGGAAAGGTGAACAACTTCTGACATCCAGTTTTCTATTACCAAGAACAGAGTGACAATTTGATGCAAAAGATGGATGAAATTTAGCTCTTCATAAAATTGGCTGACCAGCCTCTGCTCAGGGAAAAGCCTGGCTGAATCTCCATTTTAGAAACCACACTAGATTGAACAATCAGACTATTTGAAAAGATCCATTATTCCACAAGGATTTGTCAAGTGTTGAGCGTCTGGCACATGGGTGTTCTGAATAAAAGGATTTTTGCTAGGAGTTTTGAGATCGGGGATCCGTGATTAATTCTGACTGCCTGGATCAATAAAGAGTGTTTTCCTTTGAAACAGAGCACCTATAAAATTATGTAATTTGAGGTATAGGAAAATCATTGCCGAACAAGCAAAAAGTACTTTGCTGCCCACAGAATCCATTTGGTAATAATTTCAGTATGAAAAATAAGACCATTATTTTGATAGGACAAATGCATTTGAAAGTCACAAAAGATTATATCAGTTAAAATTATATTTGCATAAAATATGTTTTAAGCACAAACTCACTCAGGTGTAGCACTATTCACACCAGAAATGCAATTCAGTGTGAGCGATTTCCTAAAGGAAAAGTACATGTGAGAATTTAGATTATTTTGTCTAGCACAGCTGCTGCTTGTACTACAAAAGCAGAGATGCAGCTGATGACAAGGTAGAATGGAACTTGGCACCTCCACTGGCATCCAGCCAAGAATACAGAATATTTTAGCCAGTCTGTGGCATGTGATCCATTCCTTAATTGTTGATAACATATAATTAGGACAATCTAAGCCTAGTTTAATGAATGTAATAAGTTAAACTGTAGCGCTTGACTACACTTGGATAGACTTTGTTAGTCTTGGAGCATGGAACTGCAGAGTAACATTTTATAAACAGTACAAAATGGAATCTTCCCTTTACAAACTATCAGCCTAGAATTATGGCCGACATCCTAACCCACAGTATAAATTCTGTGCACTGTATAAATGTCAACTGATATTCATGGCCAATGTGCCCAAAATAAATTTTCCCCTTGAAGATTTTTAAAGGTAAGATTTATGGGAAGAAATTGGGCACGTATTTAAAAATGACAGACTACACGTTCTGCTAATCAGTTATCAACCTGATTTATTTTGACAGACTTATTTCTAAGATGATCAGAGCTCAGTCTAGTGTATTACACGGTTTTTTAAAAATGCAACCATTTTCTTGAAAATAATGAATTATTAACTTGTTAAAAAATAGATTCATTGCACGCATCTTTTCACACCTCATATTACGTACCTGTAGGTTTTAACAAAAACGTTGTGGTAAAGCACGAAAAGGACATTTATCTCTGCCATAAATATTCAGCTAATTTTTTTATATCTCTGGTAAAAGAGTTATTTTTTCCAAAGAAGGAAAAAGAATCTTACCTAGACATAAAATAATAGAAGAAATAAAATTTTTAAAAAATGCATTTTAGCTTATCAGCAAAAAAAAAAAGAAAAAACTTAAGGGAAGCTGTTTATCCACAGCATGCATGCTTTCTCTGGTTGTTTTTTCTGTCCACCTTTAAATTTGTTCTAATGTTATCAGAATTGATTTTTAGTCTCAGTCATCCCAGAGGAACTGTCTTGAGTGAAGCTCTTCTCCGGGAACTGTAATGAATAACCAACTTGCAAAGCTGTTACTATGGTGCTCACATATCTGAAGAAATTTTTAGTAGAAATAAAATTCCAAACACTAAATTTAGAGGTATTTAGTTTCCTAGTAAGAGGTACAAAAATAGTACTACTAGATACAATTTAAATTCCAAGGGGGGAGATATTTATTTCTGTACAACTCTCAACCTAGTACATTCTAGAAAGCCAGTTTCTTTCCACAGGCCTTGAGACAAATTAAAAAGCATTTTAACCAATTACCTCGTAAGTCACCAAAAAGACAATAAGTTTTAAGAAAAGATCTTCATTTTCACATTAGTGTTGTTTTGAAGATAAAACCTGATGAAGTGAAAGCATAACTATTTGAAAATATATTCTTCTTCATGTGTTTACAATGATACATAACTGTAGTCTTAGGTGCTAAATTGTATTATCTTGCTGAGGGAGGGAGAGACAAAGAATGGCATCGACGACTAGGCTTGGTTGCTAGAAAACTCAGGTTTAAGATACATTGTCCATTGAAAGCAATAATTGCTGTAGTGTGCAGTCTTGAAAATAATTATAAGCATCGTATATAAATATGCTTCTTCCTCTACCCACTATTAAAATAAGTATTGAATTCCTCAAACTGAATTGCATTCCAGAGGCATTACCTATGTTATCACATGCAGAGGAAGAAATTTTTTTTTAATTATCTTTAACATTTTATTTTTATAATTAAGTCACTAAAAACAACAAGGGTGGGGGGAGGAAGCCTATAATAATATCACATGAGTGAGAACATTACATTACATCTTAAAGAAAAAAAGAAACAGGCGTCTCTCAAGCAACAAGACTACCACAGCTATAGGTCTAGCCTTCTCTGTGAGTGATAGATGAACATGTAATTATTGAAGAGGAGGAAATAAAGAACACTGCCATAATTCTTCCACCCATTAGGTAGAATTTTTATATGTATACTGGAATGAAAAAAAAAGTTAAACATTAAGATTTTACAAGTACAAGAAAGAAAAAGGTTCTAGACTTATGCCTTTCTGTGCACACAGGAGGAAGAAAAAGGGTTCCTGTTATAATTGCCTTTAGTTTTGTCTGTTCTTACAAACTGTCCTTACACGCAATTACTCAGAAAAGCAATCCATAGCCGCCATCGTCTAAATTCAAATGCAAACCTCATATTAACATTAATAAAGGTGTCTATAAGTTCAGAGGTTATTTTAGAAAATGCGGTCATTATATGTCTTTTTATGATGAATTTGCGATTTGGAGAAAATGCTGGCTCATAATTAGAACAGAATACCAAGACTAAGAGATAGAATGCATGCAATAGGGCAATCCCTGCTATTCTTTTACAAATATCTAATTGAATACTTTTAATGATCAGTTTGCACCACAAAAGAAATATTTCTTTGAGTAAAGCAAATGTGCAGCCTTCATTAAAGATTTCACACAATTTTCTAGGTACACTTTTTATGTTACCATTATTTACTTTTTAACTCTGTGTGACAGGTCCTGCTACAAATAGTGAAATCTAATGGGAGGAAATTATTTAAAAACATGAGTTTATTTTGCCATCACATAAAACAGAACTCAAAACTGTAGCATTCATAAAATAAAATGTACTAAGCTTTTTTCCCTGACAAAACACTTAGAAAACAATTTCTAAAAATGCAAGTTTAAAAACAGCTCAGGAACATAACACTGAAAAGTCACCTTTTTGTTAATTCATTATTTATTGATAAAAGGAGTGTTTGCCCATGTTTTTGTCATGCTTGCTATAATTATTCCTTTTTTATAGGCTGCATTCTAAATATACTAGTAGTTTTTATCCACTTTTAGCACACAGTAAAACCAGCTCTCCACCTTTCTTACTTGCTAGACACAACGGATTAGAAAGTGATTCTCATGTTAATTTTACCAGATATTAGACAAAGTAAGCTGAGCAATTAGTTACACGGATTTCTGGAGTCTCTGACTGTGTCTATATAACTGTACCATAAATGGTATTTTGCAAATATTAAGCCAATGTATTTCACAACATTCTCTAAATATCTCTCTCTCTCTTCCCCTCTCTCTCTCTCTCTCTCTCTCTCTCTCTCTCTCTCTTTGCAGGCTGCCACCTTCAAGGCACAACCAGAAAATATATTGCCCTAGGTCAGAAAACGCTAAGAATTTAGCTTGAGAGCAAGGCTTTGTGGAGAGTAAATGGATTTGCTAAATTCTTTTAGTTTCTAGTTAACATTTCAAGGTCTAAACCTGGAGGACTCAATCTAGAATTCTCATAATTAAGAGAGGATACCATCCACCTATGAAACCTCCAAGCCATGTGGCCAGCTGCTTTATTACAGAAGAATTTAAGATGAAGAGGAAGGGGAATAAGAATGGTAGAGTATGAAAGCAATTTGAGACTGCCTCCCAATTTCCCTTTTTGTTTTCACTCTTCTGAGTGGTGAGGTGCAGGAAGCCCAAGAGAAGAACAACGTCAAAGTCCATATCTGACCACATTGCAACCTCCCCCATACTCTGGGGCTGTCTGCATCAACTACTTGGGAGCTCACCTATTAGCTTTGAGCAATGGCTTTGCTAAACTCCACTTCATTTCAACATAACCTGGACAGAAACCAGGTGTTCCCACAGCATCCTACCCCCTTCCCTTGGGAATTGACAACTGAATTGGGAACTATCAAGGAGCTGCCACAGGAGGAATAAAGCAGAGAAAGACAAAGTGAGGGCAGGTCAATCAAGCCAAGATAAAAGGTGCTTACATCTTGCCCTAACCAGTTTAGCTCAGTGGATAGAGTGTTAGCCTACAGACTGAAAGGTCCCAGGTTTGATTCCAGTCAAAGGGCATGTACCTTGGTTGCGGGCACATCCCCAGCAGGAGGTGTGCAGGAGGCAGCTGATCAATGTTTCTAACTCTCTATCCCTCTCCCTTCCTCTCTGTAAAATGTCAATAAAATATATTTTTAAAAAAAATGCTTACAAGAGACATCAACCTGAAAACAAGAGGATCAGGAGGGCTCCACACCCAAAGATGCCAGCTCTTCCCCTCCATTTCTAGAATGGGAAAGCCTTGCTCTCCACCACACACCCAGACACCAACTGGAGGGGGTGCTGAGGAGCAGATGGAAGGTTGAGAAGTCTGTGAGACAAAGCATGTTTCCCTAAAAGAGCAGCAATACCTAAAGGGATGGTTGTAATTATTGGAATGGGCCAAGTTTTAAATCATAATAGGACTTTAAATTCATAAGAAAACCAGAGTAGTTATAGACAAAATAATGGAGTTACATTTTCCAGGCATATCCAAGTTGTGAGTGAAGTCAGTATTTATAGCCAACACAAAGAAGAAAGTTTATGTAGTAAAAATAATTTCTCTCCAAACCCTCATTCTTACACACATATAGGATCACAACATGGCATTTAGTGAGGAACATGGGATGGCCTTTTTTGACTGGAATTGTCCATACTGAGTGACTGTGTTAATCAAACTGACCAAATAGCCACCTGGATTTCTTTTTGGATTTTTCTGTGTATACATTAGTCATAATTACCAGTTTAAGGAATAAAACAAAACAAAAAGCTTGTTCTTTCTTAGTTTACCCATTTGTAAAAGGTAATACTAATATCCAGCATGATTATTTGGGGAATTAAATGTTTTATGTGAAATTAAGAGCTTTCTATAAATTGTCTAGCACAGTGACTAGCACCATTATCTCTGTAACCATCCCCCATCCCATATTCGTAACTTTTCTGAGATCAGCTGGGTTCAAACCTTCAGCATCACGGACATATTACTTCCATCACCATCTTTTCAAACCATCATCCCTGAGTTGGCAAGTCTTCCATATTCTTCACCTGAAATCATTCTTACACTTGCCTTTCTTCCTCTCTCGACATGACCTTCTAGTGGATCTTATATCTTCTTTCTAATACTTATACCTTCTAATCAACTACCAGTTTCCCCTGGCGTTCCCTATTATTTGCAAACTATTGCTCAGCTCTGAGCTGGTGATTCCTTTCCCCATGTCCCTCTCTATTTGTTTCCCTTCTATCTTTCTCCCTCCCTCCATATTTTTCTTTTTTTATAAATTCCCTAGAGAATATTAAAACATTTAAAATGTTGAAATATATAACATAAATCAATTAAAAATAAAGTTGGATAAAGATGACTCAAGACGAAGCCAGTTTGGCTCAGTGGATAGAGTGTCAGCCTATAGATTGAGGGGTCCTGGGTTTGATTCCAGTCAAGGTCATGTACCTTGGTTGCGCACACATCCCCATTGGGGGTGTGCAGGAGGCAGCTGATCAATGTTTCTCTCTCATCGATGTTTCTAGCTTTCTGTCCCTCTCCCTTCTCTCTAAAAAATCAATAAAATATATATATTTTTTTAAATGACTCAAAAGGGAGCAAAGAGATAAATATTATAAGAACCTGAGATGGGCCATTTCTCAGCGGTGGTCTAAACTGAACTTGGGAGCTTTATCCCAGTTCACATGGGAAGGGAGGTTTTCTTTTTGGTGGTCATAAACTCCAAATTTTAAAACAATTAACTTTATGTTTCAAAAATTTGAAATTAGCCACAGAATAAGAAGTTTTTCTAAGGAAGTGCTGAAAACTTTTAATTTTTTAAAGTTGTTGTATTAGTAATATATATTACAACTTTATCTATAAATCAAAAAGTACTGAGCAGATCAACCAAAGGACTTGTATGCATGTATATAAGCATAACCAATGGATACAAGACACTGGCGGGGGGGCAGGTGTGGGCATGTAGTGGTGGGGTAGGAAAGGCCGGGGAGAGGTCGATAGGGGGAAAAAGGAGACATATATACTACTATTTGTAATACTTTAAACAATAAAAAATACAAGTTTCTTAACAATACTCCTGTACCAGAAACATTTATTGGAATCTAATTTACTTAAATTCTTAGCTAACTAAATTTCCTTTTCTTCACTCAAATGAGGAAAAAGAAAATAAAGGTGGGTGGAGGAATCAAACAAATTTAAGTTGGTTACTCAAGGATTAAAAAGTGAATTTTCTAGGTATGCCCTAGAAGATTCAACTCAATATCTTATAACAAGTTATATTAATTTTCTCTGTAGATATAACTAATATGCATATTTTTATACACACTAGATTTCTTATGCCCATTTCAAACTATCCATGAACTTTTAATGTTTAATAAGTGAAGACTGATATACTACAAATCCTTTCAATGTAGATCTCTCATAATGAAGACAATCCTGCCTATTTTAAAAAGACAGGAATAATAATAATAATAATAATAATAATAATAATAATACTTGGCATTTGGAGAATGTAGTCATCATCAGTGTTCTTTTACAAGCAACTCTTTTGAATCTCACAAGACATCGGGTTTCTGAGGTGCAACAAATCGACTGGGACAACCCACCTAGTTAGTAAAAGCAATGCTGGAGCCTGAGCACAGCTTCACAGAACTCTTTTCACAGCCCCAACCAGTTTCAGTGGATTGACTAATTAAGTGAGAGTGATTAATTGCAAGCAGCTGGAGCCTGTGTCACTGAGAGTGTATTCCTCATTGCAGTCTCATCCGGCCCATTTTGATATGTTATGGTGTCCTCATTCCCTTTTATCTACTTTAACCAAATGGATGGTAGAGGTGATAAATGAAGGAGGAGGAGGAAAGTGACATGTTGCATGCATATGATGTGTATTTCAAAACTATGCAGATGTGATTTAAGGATATATTCTCTGAGGACTTCTGGAAAAGGAAGTTCCTTATCGTCTTCCATGGCATTGCAGGATGTGAGCAGGAAAACAGGTAGCGCTGGTGTCATCGAGTGACCACGAGGAAAGTTTCTGAAGGGCAGAGTGGGAAGATAGAAATAGTCAAGTTTTCTTGACAAAATAAAGCCGCCTACACTACGCCACCTTTCAGTTAAGAGGTCCTTACATTCCAGTTAAACCAGCTTGAACTGGGTGTTTTGCTACTTGTAACCAAAAATACCCCTTCATGTAGGAAAGAAGTAGGGGTTGGGGGCAGTTTATACTTCCTTGCATATTTCCAACTTGGGTTTAAAGTCATCAAAGTGACATTGGTACTTAATGTAATTAAAGTTTAAAAGTGCTTGAGGACATTTTGGATCATGCAATTGAGACTTAGAAGACGTGGCTGCTGAGGTCTACACAGAGCATGA
Source organism: Lasiurus cinereus (assembly GCA_011751065.1). Taxonomy (NCBI): domain Eukaryota; kingdom Metazoa; phylum Chordata; class Mammalia; order Chiroptera; family Vespertilionidae; genus Lasiurus; species Lasiurus cinereus. Next base: position 31,944,680 of record JAAGEH010002531.1, read on the forward strand.
GGGAAACAGCAGATGCCTTTACAAGAGCTGAAGGGGAAACAGAAAGCCCCGCATCCTCCACAGGCTCAGCATGTCAGTGGATAGCCCATCTGGTTTACAGGTGCCAGGAACAAAAGTTGTGTGAAAATTGGACTAGAAAGGACTGTGTAAGTGGGATGTCCTCTAAATGGATCTCCTCTGCTCAAGGGAAAGGGGACATTTCACACCTACACTGGGCATCCTGTTTCTATTCTCCAGGCTCTGCCCTGTCCCAGGCCCCTCTCCCCACCGAAGGGCCCTGGAGAAAATAGACCTTACCAAAGCATGAGCCAAAATGACCCACAGTGCCGTCCTGGAAGACAGCCAGTTCCCCGGCATTGATGTGGTCCCACTTAACTCCTCTGGGGTGCATGCATGTAGAGGCTCAGTGACAGGGAGCTATCTCAGCAGCTGGCACTCAAGGAAATGAAGTAGAGTCGCTGCAAGTAGGGTGGGCAGCAGAAATGCTCCAGAAAGCACTGAAGTGTAATTGCAGGCAATGCCGTATTGTTTTGGAATTTGGGAAACCACGGGAGTAAACAAGCCAAGCTGGCATGCAGCAACAAAAATAAGGCAAGACTTTTTTTTCTCTGACCCAACAGAGAAACCAGATCAAAGATATGACATACAACTCTGGCTCTACAAAATTGATTCATTCTGTTACCCTCTGTTTATTGTGTGCCTACTATGTACCATACACTCTCTGACACAGGAGTATAACAACGAGGAAGGCATGGTTCTGTCTTTTGATGTATACAAATCTAGAGCCACCAACCTCAGATGTGCAAAACCTGTTTCATTCCACACCCCCATAACAATTTATGTTTTATTTGAAGCCCCCACTCACACGGTGACAGAAATTCGGGATCCTCTTACTCCCTTTTTCCTAGGCTGTCTCTAAATTCCAAGGGATTAAAAAGTACCAGGGAGTCTGGAGAGCAGGATTAGGAGAGGAATCCAATCCTCACGGCATCATCTCTTCTTACCTATATGCTTTGGGAAAGCTCTGATCTCTCTGATAATGTTGGGGCATCCTCCTCACCCCAGCACTTCTCTGCTGTTCACCGTTCCAGGCCCTGTCAGTGCCCCTTCTTAGGGGATCTCCCCCCCTCACCCAACATCTAACTCCCTTAGTTTCTTCTCAAGTCTCTTCCCTTCCCAGGACCCATGACATTTTTACCTTCCCTGGGCTGAGGGGAACACAACAGAAGCTGGCCCCTTATTCTTTCAAATTTATTTTCTAAATTGAGACTTTCATTTTGAATTACAAAAACAAAGTCAATTCCTTTATTGTCACTTGTTTTGTTTTTTGGTCTCTTCCCTGACGTAGCCTAGTCTCCTGAATGCAGGGAACTTATTGGGCATACTAGAAGGACAGAAGCATTGGTTAATATCTCAAAAGACTACCTCACTCTAATAGAGCTTTATTCTTCTTTGACAAGATGAGATATTTTTCACTGAAGAGACAATACATAAACCAGGTCTGAAAAATGAATAGGTGTTCATCAAAAGAAGAAGGTAAAAGGGTATCAAATATGCAAATAAGACTTTACTTATATTGTTATATTGGGAAACTAGTGGCCTGGTGCACAAAATTTGTGCAAGGGGGAGGGGAGAGGTGTCCCACAGCCCAGCCTACACCCTCTTCAATCTGGGAGGCTGTGCCTACATCCCTCTCACAATCCCGGACCACTGGCTCATAACCACTCACTTGCCTGTCAGCCTGATCACCCCCAACTGCCCTCCCCTGCCTCCTCCATTGGGCCCCACCACACTGTATGCGTGGCCATCTTGTGGTGGCCATCTTATGATGATGTCACATGCAAGGGTCACCTAGACCCATGGTCAGCAAACTGCAGCTCGTGAGCCACATGTGGCTCTTTGGCTCCTTGAGTGTGGCTCTTCCACAAAATACCATGGCTTGGGAAAGTCTATTTTGAAGAAGTGGCGTTAGAAGAAGTTTATGTTTAAAAAATTTGTCTCTCAAAAGCAATTTCAATCGTTGTACTGTTGATATTTGGCTCTGTTGACTAATGAGTTTGCCGAACACTGACCTAGACCTTTATTAGTATAGATAGAATAGGACTTAAAAACAACATGTAAACCTTCATTTAAAAAATGAAGGTTCAATATCATAAACAGGGTTAAATGTCCACTATAAGCTAAAAAATTTGATTAGATGCTACTTTATGTTATGGGGTTGAAAGTCAATTTGAAATGTATACCCCTCCCCTCAATTTAAAAGTTAAAAAATAAAAATATAAACTTTATTTAAGAGAAATATAACTTGAGGAAAACCCCAAAACAAAGGTCACATACACAATTTATTTTCCTTTCCTTTGTGTTAAGTGCCTAGATGACCAGAGACTCCCATTAGAATAATTGTGTAATAGGATATTGCATTATCTATAAAAAGAGATCCCTAATGACACTGCTACTGTTGAATTAGAGATTTTTAGACGCATGTTATATGACTACATTGTCAAAGAAATATGGAGACAGAATAAGCAAAGGAGATACTTTTTAATCACCCGTCAACATAAAATTCCCTATGGGCAATTTGTATCACCAATTTTACCAACACGTGTGTGACCTCCCTTCACTTCAGTGATAGTCGTGTGGGTGCACGTGCACTGGAGAAACACGTCCCACAAACACACATCACTCTTCCTAATTTATATTTTCGGGATCCTGAATTGAAGCATGCTCAATGAATCTGACAGGGAGTGCTACCGAAGTCTCAACTCTAAATAAATAGTTTAAAATAAAAAGTTGTATAAATATCGGTCTGTGCCAATGATGCGGTTTGAGAGGGAGTGCTATAAACACAAAGTAAATTAAATGGGATCTACTTTTGTGGGGTAAAAGGCTACTTAGACTGGTTATTATAGAGAAAATTTTGTTGTGTGGTGCGACAGCACGTACCCATGTGGCTAACCTACCACTGGTAGAAGAAACAAATCCCACCCATACCTAGGGGCGGGGTCAGAGCCAGACCACAATTCCTCTGAGGGATGGACTTAATGTGCTGAAATGAAGGCCAGGCTCTGCTGCAGCTCATTAGCTGGCTGCAGACACACTGCGAGAGAAGAAAGTGGAATTTAGTCGATGTTCCAACTTCTACATGTGCTGTGAATAAAACAGACTATTGTTTTTTTGATAAAGAAGTATTGTTTTGAATGTGCAGAGTGGCTAAGTAAAGCCAGCAGAATTTTTTGGCCAAATATAGTCTCTTGCTCACTCCTAAAAATCCTAGCTTTCAAATTAGGAGCTGAAGTCATTGAAAAAAAAAAGTTTACATTCCTTCAGCCTGCTGCAGCAAAGCCAAACAAATGTTTGGCTTAAAGCTCACTTACATCTCTTTCATGAGCCTTTTCTTTAACATGGAAGTCTGAAAAATAGCATTTCTTTTATCGAGTCATTTAATGCCAAGTGTTTTGTGTGTGAGAGTGTGTGTGTGCTTCTGTGAGGACACGCACACTCAGCAACAGCACTATAGGGTCAGTGTAGTGGTTTTAAAGCATGTGGGTCATATTTGAATTTAAAGAAACCATGGTTTTACAGCTTCTGGCATAATTTAGGTCACAGTCACAAACTGTGATTTTTTTAAGCATCATTAACCACTGAATGGACAAGGAATGTGTTATTTTCAAGGAGTTTCTTTGGTGCCAGTTCAGGCAATAAAAACCTAAGGACAGGGGTCAATATGGGAGGGTAGCCTAGTATGTAGTTGCCCTTCTGATGCACTTTTTACTATAAAAATCCAACATGCTTTTTAGCCTGCAGTCTCTCAGCCCAAGCTGGGTAACAGAATGACAGCATGGGCTTGTTGGAGGCAGGCATCTTGATGGCACATTTCCATGGAGTCAGTCACATTGGGGATTTGGCACTCTGAAGAACCCATTAAGATTACAAAAGTGTGCAACTGAAGCAATGGTCTAGCAGTTTGCAGGCTCATAGGTAGATTCTCCTTACACTATTCTTCATGGATCCACCAAAGTTTTGTTATAATGATGACCTTCACAGGAAACAAATTTTCAAATGTCTGAAGAGCAGATAATAAAATTGTTTAAATCGAGCCCCTTTATAAATAGTTGGCAACTAACAACCCAAGGCCAGACATGAGAAAAGGGAAATGGAGGAAGCTATGTGTGCATCACTCTTATCCCTGTTCTCCTAACTGTCTACTGGCTCTGCATGTTGGTGGCATTGTTTTGTCTCCGGGAGTAACTTGGTGTTGAAGTTCCCAAGTGCAAGTGATGGTGTGTCAGAGTGAGGCCAGCAGAGAGTAAGCAAGCCTTCAGGGTCAAACAACAGCATGGTGAGCAGCTGAGGGTCTTCTTAGACCAACTCTAGTTCCCTTCTCAAACGTGAAACACTAAATGAGTACCTCCATTACTCAGGGCAGTTGTTACATGGAAGAAACAAAATGAAGCATTTACTAAAAAACATTAGTTACATATTGAATTCTTTTTTCAATATAATATCAAAAATCTGGGGCTTTTGGTAGCATCCACAGGATCCCCAAGATTGCTTTTCAGGTGCCATGTTTTATTGTAGCATTGCCTTTAGTAGAATTTTAACTGCACCAATTTACCTGCATATTTTCCATCATCAGTAAAAAAGGGACTATATCAGCATCAAAGGAAAATATGCATTTTATCATACTTTTTTCCAGATACCTTAGATATCGACTCCTGTGCTTCTAATGAATGTTTTAAGATATTACAATCTACCAAACAATGTCTTTTTAAAATAATCTTCTGTGTGTTTTTAATTTGATTTTAGAGAGGAAGTGAAAGAGACAGAGACAAAGAGAGTGTCAGAGCCAGAGAGACAGAGAGAAACATTGATGTGAGAGAGAAATACTTGATTGGTTACCTTCCACATGACAGGGGATTGAAACTTATGTATGTGCCTTGACTGGGAATCAAATCCGCCACCTTTTGCTGTATGAAAAAACACTCCAACCAACTGAGCCACACCAGCCAGGACACCCAAAGAATGTTTTTTATTTCTGTGAAAACCTCTGAGAATTAGGTCTGAAAGGGCTATAAGAGAAACAGAAAAGGTCACTTTTCAAACAAATGGGTGGGGATTGCCTTCACTTCTACACACAATACCCATCACATAAATGAGATGGCTCCAGACATGCATTTGCCAAATAAATATTTACTGGATATACAAACTAATTAAATACTTTCATATTAGCCATTTCATTTAAATGGCTTATGAAATACTTTCTGCATGTCCTTTCCTTCATAAAAAAAATAGTTTGGAAATAAAAATTTAAAATTTGTATCTTATGTCATCATTGTGAATCTCCACTGTTATGTATCTGTGTGTCCTGTTTGCCCCTAACATCAACCTCCTCCTCCTTCAGTTCCAGGTTCTCAGTTAAGATGTTTCCACTGCTGTCCCTGTGCCTAATATTATTTCACCTTCTTCCTTCCAATCTGTTCTGAGATAGAAAAAGAGTTCTAAATATGTTAACAATTTATGCTAAATAATAATCAATATAATTCTGGATAAAGACTTACTATACAAATTTCCTAGAAGTTTTGCAACTACATTTTCTGCCAAAAAAGCTTAAGTTGCCAAAAGATCAGTGGTCAAGTCAGAAGTGTTTGTCATATATAAGGCCTAACTACCTCTACAAAGCTTCACAAAGTCAGGGAATACATATACAACTGTAATGCGAGTTGGCCACCATATGAATTTTTCTTTAATAAGCATTAAAGTTTTTACACAAATATATATTCTAAACATCTCCAATCCCATCGCATATTTTAACACTAGTTTAGAGTTTACACATAATTTAGCAATAACTTCTACATTATGTACTATTCTATTTTTGTGTTTGGCTTTGTCAGGTAACCAGGAATAGGAACGTATTCAAGCTACCTTATGTTAGTGTAAGGTGTTACAGGAAAGTAAGGAACACAAGCATGTTTAACACAAGCCAAGTGGACACAGAATATTACTCAAGGACAGGAATATTGTTCAGAGTTTGGTGAATCCACACAATCTGGTTATCACATTGTCACCTCAGCAGAGGAGCACATTTTTCTCTTTTTGCTGTGACTTCCCCATTATCCTCACCTATTTCTTATTTTAGTAAATCCTTTGTAATAGTTAAGTCAACTTAATAAAGTATTTAAAACATATTTCATAAATATAATGTATTTAATAAATAGTTTTATTTAATAAATATGTTGTATTAAATTTAAATATTTTAAAACTATAAAAATACTAAAATATTTTCAATGCTATATGAAGGATTAAGTGTTTCATAGTTTAAATAATCTAAAACAAAGATGGTACTTAACACTCACACACATACATAGTGATTCACTAGTGAAATAAAAAATATTGAGCCTTTAGGTGTGAAACATATCTGGTAAACCACAGATAGCTTTTACAATTCTACCTGAGTTTTTTTATACGGTTGGTGTTTAAAGATGCAGACTTGAGATATTATCACTTTTATTTGGTCTAGAGGAAAAGGAATCATTTAGTTATTGAACCTGAACTCTTGGAATGTCAGAGCTCCCAGTCTTTCAATCAAAGTATAGAAATGTGTCAGGGACATAAAGTCAGCTAAGAAGCATTAACACAATGGTCTCCTGGGGGTGGAGGTGCGGAGGAGAGACAAAGGAATGTATTGCCACTCGCCATCATTTTACCAGCTTCCCTGACCAAGTCTACAGTGTTGGTATCTTGAGAAAAGAAGCAACTCAAAAGGAAGTGTGGTGGAAATTTCCAAAATACAGAGTGTCTGTTTGGATAAAAACAGTGAAGACAGGCTTCTATATTTAATGATGGGGCCTGGGTTGCCGTCTTCTGTGATCACTGGCTCTGTGTGGTACACTTTGGTGAGTTTATGATGGTGTAATCCTCCGATGAATGAAGCACTCCCTTCCCTTCAGTGCTGTTTATTCTTAGCTTATGCACACAAAGAGCAAAGAGACTTGTCAACAACACGTCCAGTTTATACAGTGAATACTGCTAAGAGCCAGCTGACTCAAGTGAACCAAGAAGCTCTGTGTCCTGAACGTCCTTCATTCATTCACACACACACAAATATTTGCTCTGCACCTACTATGTGCCAGGCACAACAACAGAAAAGGTTAATTGGGGAAAAGTGAAGAACAGGGACATGGCAGTGGTAGCAAGGGAGGAAAGAGGAAAAAAAATACTTTGGGTTTGGATTAATGAAAAGGGAGCTTCTTTTCCTGACATCCTGCAAAAATCTGTGTCGAACGTGTCAGTCATATTAATGAAGTGTCCATTTCTAATCTGAACCATAGGATTCTAGTGAAAGGGTCTCATGTTGATGGGGCCTTTATTATTTTTACTGACATTCCCATAGTAGTTGATAAATATACCTACACTAGTTTTCTAAAATAATTTAAAACTAAAGAATATATAACTCCACATATTTCAGACAATAATGAAGATAAAATGACTTGTTGCCTTTCATGAAAAAACAAAGTTCATACTTATAAACACCATTGATTTGTCTAATATAGAAATAAACAGATTCAAGTGAATACTCTCACAGCACCTAAATTCTAATACTTTTGATATAACTACTTGGGAGAATTATAATTGTATTTTTTAGCTGGGGTTTGGAGGAGTTGTAGATCACTTTATATTTTTTAAAATGAAGCCCTGCCCCTGGCAGGGGGAGGGGGGATTAGTACTTCTGGTCAATGACAGGCTATTTTAATGTCATTCTGTGAATTGAGACAACAAAAATATCACTTGTTCAGAAAATATTTTCAAGTCATGATTTCTAGAAGTCACCCTACTTATCACTATGTCAGAATATTTTTCTTCAGTCCATTAGGAGCAGGGTTTGCCTTTATGCTGCTTTCAAGGATTCCAAAGGTTCACTCACAATGTCAGACTACAGTAAAATTCAGCGTAATGTGAACCGCTTGGTGATATTGCCTTTCCTTATTGCCTCTCAGTTACACTGTTCTAAATGCAGTAAAGGAGGAGTTGTTCTGAATGGGACAGAGAGAGAAAAGAGTATCGTTCCCTGAGTTGAAAAGTCACAGACTATAATACGCTAAGGGCTAAGAGGAGAATTTTTTACACTGATGATTGGTTATGCGGGTTTGAATATCAGAGTAACCTAGAAAGCCATATAAGATCGCCTGTCACACACTGTGGTGATTTTTATTGCTATGCATTCCACAATGGGCAATAAAGCAGTGCCCCCACCAGCTGCAAATATATCGATGCATTTTTTTTTTCTGGAAAACAAACCCAAGCAGTGTTATCATCATAGGAAAGGAGAGTTTGCCACTTGCTCTGCGGAGCAGCCCCTGAGAAACTGAGGTGCTTCTTTTTACATAGAGATCTGACTTTTCACAGGTCAGAGCCCAAGATATTCTGGAGGCTGTAAATCCAGGAATGCTTTGAGTGTTGCCAGTAGGGCCCCAAATGATCCTGAGTAGCTTGCATACAACCTTGGCACAGGACAGACCTGCCTCTCTGCAGTCACTAGCTTAAGGTAAGCTTCTCAGTGGGAAGGCAGGAGCACATGATGAAGTTTCATTTTCTATACCTTCTAGGGACATTGAAGCAAAGCAGAAACTTGAGGAGAGTAGCACTGAACCTTATAGGTGATGCCAGGAGCATCCCAAACGTGAAAGCCATTTAAAACACCTCACAGTATAGGATGGCTATTTTGCATATGGTCATCTGTTTATTTGAAGATGAAATGAGGGACTGCCAGACAATCCTGACCTATAAATACCACTAGTCCCAGTCATTATTTTAAGTGTTTCCTTCACCCTCTAAGAAAAAAAAAAGGGGGGGTAGTTTATAAAAAAAAAAAACACCCAAAAGTAACATTTCAAGGGTAATTATACTTATATTTTGAAGTAACTTATCTTAAGAATATGAATGATTCCTGTCCAGCTCACATCTTGGGTAGTTTTGTGCAGACCTCCCACTAACGATCCCTTTGCCCAGTACTTAAAATAAACCCATCTATTCTTTCTCCCAGAAAGAAAACAAAAATCTCAATGGTCGCAGTGAAATTATCCCCTGTGACAGAATGAGTCATCCAGGCCACTGCAGGCAAAAGCTTGCTTCTTTGAAAACTTGCTCCCTGTCTTCCTTCTAGGGAACGGGCACCCCTGGCCTGTGGCTGGAGGCCAGGAGGCTTTGCTTCGCTTATGCAGCAGGTACAGTCTGAGGAAGTTTTGTTTAAGGCTAATGCTTTATATAAAAGTATACTTCCCTGTGGACTTTCACCATAGAGTTAAGAGGGGAGCACAGAAAGGAGTTTGTGCTACTACATTTTTAATTTCAGTTCACTTGCAACGTTTGCCTCAATAGGAATTTCTTATGCCTTATTGTTATATATAACCATTACTTCTGCAAAACAGCAAAGCTGATTCTGTACACTTACTCCAAGCATACTTACTATAAAAAAAAAATCTAGGATTTCTTATGTCCTTGACAGTTTTCCTTTAATATTTAAGAAGTCATACTGACTATACCATTTTATAGTTGTTTAGTAAGTGCTCATTTGTTGGGAAATCATTGTGAAGATATTGATTAGAGTCCACCCATCTGACTGGTAACTGTAAACATATTATATTCGTTTACTAACCTCAAATCCGGTGGATTTATTTCTTAATCTATATCCTTTTCATTTAAATTAATAAAAATCAAAATAGAATACCTACTATTTTATTTCATGTCAGTAAAATCAATAACTTTAAAGTCAACCTGATTTCTCCAGAATTTTTTCAAAAAATTTCCCCCCAAAATTTCTTCATCTTCAATATTGAATTTTCATTGTCCTAAATTATTGGAAGTTACACAGGCATTAGAAAAATTCTGAGTTATTCTAACGTGAAAAGAAAAAAGATTTATCAATATTCACAAAGTTCATTAAAATTAAGAATCTCCACATTCTGGTTCTAGGGAGTGTATTTTCTGACAGGTTTTAAGAAATATAAGAGACATTACTGAGTGTTTTATGAGCCTCTCTTAAAGATATCAGTGCTTCCTTTTATCTGAAAAAATTTAGAAACACAACAGAGGGAAAGGCAAAAAAAAAATCTATGTACAATACCATATGCTGTAGCAAATATAATTAAGAAACCTTAGATTCATGCCAAAGAAAAAAATTACTGAATGGTTATCTTGGTGAGATCAGCTCTCTTCAAGACTGTGCCCACACTGATGACTTCAGCGAGATAAACCACCGCCTCGGCACTAGGACGCAAATGAGAACCAGAACCAAACATCCTGAGAAATCTCCTGAGGAAAAAATAAAAAACCATAGGAATTAAGGCTGAAAGGAACGTTAGAGGTCATTAATGATGAAATCACCTATTTTCAGGAAGTAAAACAAGAGTTGGCGAAACCATAACAAGTACCCTGAAAATATAGGTCTTATAGAAAAAAATTAGAAAGCTCCAGCATGATTCAGTAAATTAATTACATAACTAGGGTTTGAGGATTTTTTTATAATGTATATAAAATAATAGACAAATTCAGAGATTCCAGCTCACATTTTGAACCCCTTTCTCCGCATTTTGTTGTCTCTTCCAGATGACACCTCTGTAACCTACTTCCTCAGGCCTACCTTACCACCCTGCCCAACGATTCCAATTAAAGGTTTAACTGTGGCAGTTTAGCATGTTATCCATGCAATAGATATTTCCACTGAAGGCTACAAGCTCTCAAGACCCCAAGGAATGAACAGAAGAATTTCAAGCAATTGAGAAATAATGAGAAAAAATATTTAGCTCCCAAAGAGCTTCCAATTTGTCCTCAGGGGCAACAAGTCACACACCTGTGATGGTCCTGATGGTGGAAGTGACTGAATTATGGAGATGACATCTGCAACCAAGATAAAATGTACAGTTTTGTTAGTCAATTATTAATCAATAAATTGCTCAACAACAATAAGTGCCACTCATTTATTACTTCTCCAAATTTTCATGATGCCATTTGCTGGGAATGGAAGAAGAAATCGGTGGGAAGTCTGTCTTCCTTTGTGAACATACACATCTTACTAATTAAGCCATGTGTTGTAATTTTATCTAAGCAAGCAGGAATGCACATAAAAGCTCCTAAATTGTACCATAAGAACTTGATCTAAAACATAAGCGTGGAATAGAATAGTAAATTATCACTAAGTGGAAGGTGGTAACACTAGTAGTTCAAAATTCATAGTCAGCAAAGCAGTACTACACAAATTAAAGCCCCAGGCATACTCTTCACGTGGGTGGCATAGTGGTACAGAACCACACACTCCACACTAAAGAATTCTGTCTGTGGAGGTTTATGACAGCCAATGAGACAAGCAAAGAAACTCGCAACTCGGCACTTTTTAAAAGAGAGTCATTCTTTAGAGAGAGGAGATTATCTCCATTGTTGGCCATGGACTAAAGGACAATACTGCAGTGAAAATTCCACAGTTTCTATGACAAGCTTTACTACTTCCCTGAACTTCTAAAGTCACCATCTTTTATAGGGCCCTTGAGCTTCTGCATATTTCACTGGAGATTTCCAGTGCATCAGTTACAAAATCCAGAGGTGCTTAAAAGTCATCATCTCAAATGTCCATATATTGACCACATTAAGGTTTTAAGAAATTGGATGGTGTTTGTTTAAGAGAACAAAGGCAGAGCAAAATTGTGAGAGGAAAAGTGGGTAGGCGTATGACAGGAGGCAAGGAATGCCTAAGAAAATCAGCTTTTAATTCAGAGTTGAGGCTAGATTAGCTAGAGCTATACTGAAGTGCCCCATAATTAAGTCTTTTTATCTTCCACCTTTTAATATTGCTTTTTCTGACATTCCAGAATCCAGTTATCAGCTGGCATGTGTTTCTTTCATTTGCCTGGATCTAAGTCTTGTAATCCTAAACCTGAGTAACACACTCCTTCTAATCTTCTAAAAGTATGGAAACAAACAAAAGTTTGTTAAAACTAAAATAAGAATGAGTAGGCTCTGTCTGAGTAGAAGAAGGAAGTGTTCTTCTATTAATACTGACATTGTGGACTTCTTTCCTTTGCATTTCTATGCCCTTTTGATTGTTTTAAATTCCTAGCTATGGTCTGAATGTTTCAAATATTGACCATTTGTTATGTGAGCTACTAGTATTTCGGGGTTTATAGTTAATTATCTCTACCCACTTTAGCTCTGAACTGCAATGAATTCTTTTAAATACAAATAGTGGGCACATGGTTCTGCTACTTCTTTATAAGCAACTAAAATGTATCCAAATTAGTTCATCCATATGAAGTGTGATGCTCAAAACAATGATGCTGCCTCCACAAACTGCAAATGAATATAAGCATTATTTAAGGTAAAAGAACCAGGAAGTGCTCTTGAATGTCAATGATATGCATGGAGACTGTTTCTTTTGTAGATATATTTCCAAACGTGTCTAGAGATTCTTATGACAAGTGAATTCTCATTAATGATCAGAGACTGGGGCACATATGTTGAACAAAGCTACATCTCCTTCAACACATATTTATACAGCACCTATCATAGGCCAGGTACTATGCAAAAGCCAAGGAATATAAAAATGGGTATGAGAAAGTTCCTACACTCAAAAATCTTACAGTCTTTTAGTTTGGGAGATACATACATCTCCAAATACTATACAGAATGATACAGTGTGAATAAATGCCAAAAACAGGGGTCAAGCAAAAGGACCTTATGACTCCCTTGGATGGTCAGGAATGTTTCACCAAGATGTAATTTTGAACCCTACCCAGAAAGAGTGACTATAAATTCAGAAAAAAACTGCAGAAGACATTCCAGTCAGAACATGGTTACTATTTTGTAGTTCACAGGTTGGTGTAGCTATGGAGAAGTACTGTATCCCTGGCCAGGTAGCTCAGTTGGTTGCAGCATCGTCCTGTACACCAAAAGTTTGCAGGTTTGATTTCTGGTAAGGGTACATACCTCGGTTGTGATTTCAATCCCCAGTTACGTGTATACAGGAAGCAACCAATAAATGTTTCTTGCTCACCTCTCTCTCTCTCTCTCTCTCTCTCTCTCTCTCTCTCTCTCTCTCTCTCTCTGCCTCTCTCTCTCCCTCCCTCCCTCTACTTCTCTCTCTCTCCTCTCTCTCTAAAACCCAGTCCGCAGGTAAATACTTTTTTGAAAGTAATCTAAGAGTCTGAAATGCAGATGGTGCATGAAGTCCGCTTTGTGCCACACTGAGAAATCTAGAAGTTTTCCTGGAGGTGACAGCAGGCCATTGTAGTCCCCTAATCATATTCAGTAATCTTGTCAAGAGATAAAACATACAATTTTAAAATTTAATTATGTATTAAGTTACTTTCTAGCCTCACCTCTGTCTTTGCATACTACCACACCCCAGAAATACAGTCAGAATAGAGTGGCCCTGGGCCTTTCACAGAGAAACTGCGCTCTAGAGAAAAAGACTCTCCAGTCCTCAGTAGGCTTTTTATTTTAAACAGCCTTTCATTTGCATATGCTGGCTAATATTTTGCAGCATACACAAATGACAGAATCCAACCCATCAGGAAAATATTTTCAACACTAGAAATGTTCAGTAGAAGGGGTTTCATCTCATACTCCCAGGAAAAAAACACACAATATAACTTTCTACAAGAAAGAAAATGTTTTTAAATGATGTGTGCTAATTTGTTACAGTATAAATGTATACTCATTATAATTTATAACACAAAGTATTTATAGAATGTAAGTATTTATAGAATGACTGATATTACTTTTGTCTCAAAAATTCTCAATATCATGAGAAAGTTCAAATGCAAATGAGAAGCTACCACAGCCTCCTTCATCCACCAGTAAAATGCTTTCACCTTGCAAATTGGAGTTTTATGGGAAGGTAATGGGAAGTGCAAATGTTTGAGCTACTCACATGATGCATTTCTAATATCTTGCAAATGTCTGTGAAGACGACTTATCCTCACTTCTCTCCAGGCAGCTATTGTGCCAAAAGGTGAACTCAAATGTGTATCAAAGAATATGATTATGTGTTTATTTACAATAAAGAATCTCTTGTGAAATGTGTGTCTACGTAAATAATGATTTAATTTCCTCATACTCTTTGTTTTTGTCTGCCAATGACATATCTATAAATGAATTGGCAGTAAGAAGAGCTGAGGTCCTGACAGATTTTGCACTTCTGGAATTAAAAACAAAATAACAAGGAAGAATCTAAGGCCAGAACTTCACAAATCTTATCAATGAGACCTTATCTTATTTCCAGTTTATAAGATATAATTCAAGTAAAAAAAGTCATCATCAATATCATTCTAATGAAAGTTTACAAAATAAAAATTTTTTAAATGAAAATTAGCAGGGAAAAAAAGAGCATGTCCATGTTTTCTGCCTGCATGCTCTTCTCTATTGATGCACATTCTGCTTCTCTGTATTTACTCCAAATCTTTTTTTTTGTAAACCACTCATGCTTTTTTAATCAGTTGCTTAATCAGAAGATCTAAACACTCCATGAAAATTTGCTTCTTTCTTCTTCCTTGACTATATGAAAATGAAGATGCTAGCTGTGCAAATATTTCAAAGATTTCTGCTTCCTAAAATGTTTAATTGATAATGTAACTAGGACAGGTATTATAAGTCATCACAATTAAATTGATGTTCATTTAATTTCCATTAGCATTGTTACCTTGACCCATTGCTTAGATGCCTCCATGGTTCTGAAGGCAGTAATCTGGGGAGTAAAATTTGAATTATCAATTGCCATATTTTTAGTACAGCCTAAAGATGCTTACAGGAAAATGTGGATATAGATTAGAAAATTCAGAGTTGTTTTATAAAAGTCACTATCCTTTCTACTTTAAATATCTTTTTATTCTTAATTTTCCATGAAATAATTTTTCACTACTATCTTTAGCTAAGTACTTACTTGTGGCCATTGGATTAATTTTATCTTACTAATGGGTATTCAAGTTGTGTCTCTGCTAGCTACCAGAAGGAAAATGTTTTTGAATGATGTGTGCTAATTTAACTTTACAGTATAAGTGTATACTCATTATAACTTATAGCAAAAGGTTTCAGACTCTGTACATGGTATTGTAATTCCTACAAGAAATTGTTGAGATTCAGGAATCATGAACCATGCCTAAGTTCTTGGAAACTATGTGTCTGCTATGGTGGCTGTTGGCTCCTATGAATGGAAAAAAGTGCCACAGAGAATTTCAACCAACAAGAAGCAACTGTTCCAAAGAATGTGGCTTAAGATTTTCAAAGACAAGTCAGACAGTTAAAGCATGCAGCTGTACTAGAAGGTGACCAAGAATAAGAATAGATGAATCAAATAACAAATGCAATTACAAGACAGGTTTGAATTGCCAGGACTAATTTCAGTTTTGTATTCTTATCTGAAAAACACTCATATTTAAAAAGAAACAGAATTAAAATAATAATATAAACATAGAGAGCAAATTTCAAAAATGAGCAGTAGTAAATAAAAGTGTTAAATCAATGATGTCTGAAATAATAAAAAAAATGAGGCTATCAAAGTTACCTTGACAACAGAAAGTACCTAAATCCTATATGTTCTTTTGAGGATAGCACATATGACAATTTTAAATCACACTAAAATTCAACTACAAAATTCTCCCAGAATAAATTAGCTTCCAAAAAATCAAACATTTTCAGAGAGCCTATAAAAATAAAATAAAAAAGATAAGTGTGAAGTGTAGGCCTTCTGTGGAATCACCAAAATCTCTTAGCTCTTTATTCTTCTTTCTAAAAAGTTTCTCTGCTAAAATATAATTTAGAGAACATGCAGAAAATAAATGTGAGTTGGGCCAAAAAAGTATGAGACCCTGAAGCTCCAATGACAATTTAGTGAATATAAATGTTATTAAACTTCAATCCATCTCTTCTTGGTAAACACAAGTCATTATTTCCTAAGGAATCAGGCTTGACCGATACCATTGTGAATTACTTATATAAATTAAATATGCCACTTTTATAGAAAACTTTAGGTCAGCAGCAGATGTTAGTAAATTCCTACAGAAATGCATGCCCAGAGAATTTTTTTTAAATGGCAGAAATCTGCTAGCTATTCCTGCCTTATCTGCAACAGCTGAGCAATCTTTCAGTGCCACGCGGAGACGGAAAACTTGGCTCAGATATAGCGTGGACAAGCTTGCCTTAATCACATTGCTCTTTTACATGTGCACAAGGACATCAACATTGACAGTACAGAGTAAAGCAGCCATTTGCTGAAAACAACTGTCAACGTTGTCAAGTTTTTGGAACCTCTTATAATGTGATTTGTATGACAAATCTTGTGGCATTTTGTTTGTCAGCAACAGTAGTGAATTTCCATATATCTGGGAAGGCAGGAGAACTGTTCCGAAGTGGATTGGGTTGTGTTTTTTTTTTTTACACAGACTATGTTAAAGGAAAACAGTTATTAATTTTTAAATGACAGGTATCAAATAGATCTAGAATTTTAAAAGTGGAATTTCATTTAAAATAATCTTGCAAGCATAATCCCCCTTCCACTCAAACCTTGAAAAATTGTAATAGTTGCTTGATTTTACTTTGTTGCACTCCAGATTTTGGAAACAGTTTCTGTAAAAATATTAATATTTTCTGAGACAGGAATCTGTAGCAGTAATTATTAGAGTGAGCTCTAAGTGACAATAGTAGGATCAGTCCTTTCCGTAAAAACTAAGTGCTCATTGCCATAGAGTTCATGAAATCAGATATAACGAACCTAGCAGCCCACCAGTGTTATTCAACAACATACTCATTAAGAGACAATTACAGCGATCTTATGGTTCATCAGTTTTTCAACAATTACCTTAGTCTTTCTCTGAACTGCGTTTTTCATACTACTATTCTTTAATGTGCTTCACTCATTTGTCCTAAGCCTCGGCTGAGTAGGTGAAGTCCACTGGACTCAATGTACAATAGACCACATATCCTCCACCCTGTGCACCTGCCAAAATGCCCTTGGGTATGTTAGACCAGCATGCTCATCCAGGCAAGAAAGCCCCTGGTTCTTCATATCTACACTAGTGATGGCTCCTTTTGGACAGATATGACAGAGTCTAATTAAAGACTATTTTGTAGGTTCCCTCGCCTGTGGATCTGGTTAGTGAATTCCAGGAAATATATTCTTTCCCGTCTCCTCAAAACGTACTGAACATAATACCTAGAACCACCCTTATAAATACTTGGTTCTCTTTTTGTTTGTTGATTGAATCGAGTTGAAGTGATAAATGAACGAAGACAACACATCTCACACAGAACTGGACACACTTCAAGTGTTCAGTAGCCCCCTGTGGCTAGTGGCTGCCATGCTGGACAACAGAATACTAAGACCTCAGTTCTAGTGCTTCTTTGTCTATTTGCTTATGTGACTTCGTGTAAGTTTTCTGTTCAATCTCATTTTCTCCGATGAGTAAAAGGGCTTTAATAATACCTGTCCTATTTTATCTGCGGGTAGTTTGTGTTAACACATGAAAAAAATACGTTTAAAAGTAGTTTGAAAACTAGAAAGTCTTCCTCAGTTTTAACTTTTTTAAAAATTATATTTCTGCCGAGACCAGTTTGGCTCAATGGATAGAGCGTCGGCTTTCAGACTGAAAGGTCCCGGGTTCAATTCCGGTTGAGGGCATGTGCCTTGCTTGCGGGCACATCTCCACTGTGGGGCGTGCAGGAGGCGGCTGATCGATGTCTCTCTCTCATTGATGTTTCTGACTTTCTATCTCTCTCCCTTCCTCTCTGTAAAAAATTAATAAAATATATATATTTTTTAATTATATTTCTGCTTTCATTTCCCAGAATTCCTTCACTTACCTTTTTTTTTTAAAGTTACTGGCTGCTAGTTAAAATCATAGATGGCAAAGCCCTATGTGTTTTACGGTTTAAAGAAACTACTGTCCAATGCTAAGTACCAGGCTTGTTTTTTCTTCTCAATAGCTATTTGCCTCCATAAACTCCTAAATTAGGAATTGTATCAATAGCTTGCCTTTTCCATGATAGTCACTATTTCTAAAGGACACTCACATTCAATACTTTGGGAACACTTCTGTCTTCTAGTTGGGCTTTGATACTTCTAAATTGAGCTTATTAGTGTCAAAGATAATGTAGACACACAATGCAATATACCGATGGTGTATTATAGAATTGTACACTTCAAACCTACATAAAAATTTTATTAACCAATGTCACACAATAAATTTAATTTTAAAAAATAAAAGATAATGTAGAGAAAAAAGATAGGACCCCTGTACCTATATTAATTTTAAATATCCAGCTTATTCTCTATTTACAAAAATACTTAAAATTAAAAATTATGTATATGATTGAACTTTCAATGGCTATAATTTTAGAACAGCTTAAAGGTGTTCACAGGAAAATGTAGGTCTAGATTAGAAAATTAAGAGTTTTATGAAAGCAACTGCCCTTTCTATTTCAAATCTCTTTTCATCCTTAAGTTTTCCTAAAAGAACTTTTTTTGCTAATACATTTAGCTAATTGCTTTCTCACAGGTAGGGAATGCCTAGCTAGGAAACTCTGCCTTATATTTTTATTGTTCCATTTCTTTACGTTCTGAGAACCTCCTATGTCATTCCATGATTCTTATTGACTCTGTTCCCCTAGGTCATTTCACATTTACTCCCATCCCCTCCCCACTTTCCAGCTTCCCTCCTTCCCTCGTTCTCTTTCTGTCTCTCTCTCTCTCTCCCCCACTGCCCTCTCACCCTCCTCACCTAATGTATTTTCAGACTAAAGCTAAACTGCAACCATACCTCTTCCTTTCTCTACTCTTTCCCTAGAGCAACTTGTGTTTAGTAGCTGGCAGGCAGTAAGTTATCTATGGAAAAAGAACTTTGAACTTTTTGTTTGTTTGTCTACCAACAACCACTATCTTATATCCTAGAATTACGTATTTTTAAATAAATTATAAAATTTAACATGTAAAATGTATTGTTATAAAACATCTTAAACATTAATCTGGCAGAATCTAGAAGTATCACTGGCTGCCCAACTCCTCTGCTATCACAGTAAAACAGCAATCTATCTGAACAGTGATCTAAATGTTGTGAGGTTTTTTTAATGCATTTGAATACAATCTTAATCACCATTTCCAATGATGTGTCTACATACCAGCTGCAGCCCTGCTGATTAGAACATCAATACCAATTGATTTTCTAACACATACTTGCAATGTCTATTGTATCTCATTGTACACTGTACACTATTGGTATTTAGCCAAAGCTAACAGGAGGGAGAAAGATTTTCTGTACAGAACACATGGGCCCCAGAGAGTTTCATAATTCCCAGGAGAACAGAAAAAGCAGGTACTCAATATCAGACTAAATGGTCTCTTACAGTTAATGTGTTTGGTGGCTACAGGCTCAAATCATTCGCTTGTCCAGAGCCAGGGTTACTCAGCTGTATAATAAGCTCTAAAGTCTCTCCTTCCTAAAGGGCCCAGGATTCATGGCTTTAATTTTGCCACCGATAATATGAAAAAGTGTGCTCCATACAGTACTGAGCAAGCATTCACTCTCAGCTTCCACTATAATGAAATTCTAATTGTTTCTAAAGTTTAGGAAGGATAAAATGCTTCATCTCCCTGATGACAAAAGGAAACCAGGAAAATAAAGTGACACACTTGAATGAACTGTGAGGAAATAAAGTGCACAACATGCGATAATGCCATGACTCCGTGTTATTGCGCATTTCTGGGCTGAAAAGATATGGCTTGATGGGTAATTTGTCATGCTGTGCAATAGAGAACAACAGTAAAGAGACTTCAGACAGAAGAAAATTACACAAATAGTAGGGTGGAAAGGTATAATTGAAGATGGCAAAAGATTGAAAGAAAGACATTTAAAATTACTGTACTGACCTACTAAATGCACTTGGGCGTGGAATCCTGGCCTCACAAGAAGAGGCATTAAATGACTGCGGGCTGTGACACTACTGTGGAGTAATGCCAATCTCCGAGCTCTCAGAAAAGAAAAACACAATGCACAGCCTAACCGAACCGCCTCAACCTGCTCTCTTTCTGAGAGGAGTCTGGCCTTCTGTTGAACTTAGGAAAATTTTTCTAAGTTTTGCTTTTTAAATTTATGAGTACATTTCATTTAATATTTGGGAGGCTTACATCCTTAATTTTCCAAAGTCAATAAATGTCCATTCTGTAAAACTACAAAACCAGCATTATATATACTAAGTGGCCAGATTATTATGATCTCTGAATGCATAATAATCTGGCCACTCAGTGTATACCCTATATAATAAAAGGCTAATATGCAAATTGTGCCCTCCACCAGGAGTTCAACCAACAGGCCAGCCAGCCAACCACCCATGTTCCCTCCCCCTGGCCAGGCTGGCTGGACCCCACCCATGCACGCAATCATGCACCAGGCCTCTAATATATATATGTATATAGATATATAAATATATCTATATATGTACATATATATAGATATATATTATAACCCCTAATATATATATACTGAGTGGCTAGGTTATTATGCATCCAGAGATCATAATAATCTGGCCATTCAGTGTATTTTCATAAATTCACACAAAAAGTCTTTTGCTTCTCACATACAGTTAAGTTTCTTCAAGATCCAGTCCAAGAGAGCAGCATGACATTATTCAAAGCACAACTATAAGTCTGAGAAGCATGAGACGTGAGCACTAGCCCCATCTCTTCTGCAGGCTCATTAATCATGCACAGCTCTGGGTGCGTCTCTTAACCTCACGAAGCCCAAGCCCCCTTCTCTGTAGAAGGAGAAGCATGAACCAGACGCCTTCTAAAGAATTCTTTCAGTCCCGCAATCCTACTCCAAACAGCAGAACCTCCAGAAAGCTTCTCAATAAAGGTTATATCCTTCTCCTTCCCGGGCTCGGAAACAGGGGCTCTCTCCACCACCCATATTTTATAAGGCTCATGTCACTCATCTCCTGTGTTCTCTTAAATTAGGGAAATATGCTTCTACCTATCATGTGAGATAATTACATGAAAAAAAATATCATTTGCAGTATTCATTCATTATAAAGATCTTTTTATTCCTCACATACAAGTGCATAAATCACAATCTATCTTTAAAGAGGTGATTTGTGTTGACAATACATTAGGACCCCCTTAGGGATACTCCAAGACCCCCCAGGAGATATCTGAAACAACAGTAGTATCAATTTAGTATATATATTATGTTTTTCCTATGCATACATACTTATGATAACATTTATAAATTACACATATTAAGAGATGAACAACAATAATAATAGAATACAGAAAGTCCTCACTTAATGTGTTGATAGGTTTTCAGAAACTGCAACTTTAACCAATTTTATCACAGGTTAATTGATATAAACAAGAGTTAAGTTCCCATAGCACATTTTTTTATTACAAAATCATCACCAAACTTCTAAATAAAGAACCAAAACACTTTAATGTTAAATAAACAAATATGAGCTATTCATTAAATATGTTCACATACATTTAAGAGAAATGAATAAAAACAAAAAATGTAATGATTTCCCAACCCACTCATTCCAGCTTATGGTTGCAGGTGTCTGCAGCCTATGCCGGCAGCTCAAGGAGCAAGTCAGGACCCAACCCTGGACAGGCATCATTTCCATTAGCAGATCCACTCTCACACACCCCCAGGTGCTCACAGTGGGACAACTGAGTCACACCAGTTCATATCACATGCACATCTTTGGTATGTGGGAGAAAACCAGAGTATCTGTAGAGAACCCACACAGATAAGGAGGTGGAGAGTGTGCAAACTCCACACAGATAGTTGTCCTGGCCAGGAATTTATTCCCCCACCTCATCAACATTATGATTAAATGGCTTTGAACAAAATGATATTATTCTTTGAGCACCTGCTATAACAATAAACTATAATAAAAGTTACGTAAATTTGACCTTTCTCTAAAAATATCTTATTGTTCTATACTCATCCTTCTTCTCATGATGATGCATACTGATACAATGCCTAGGTGATGAGATACAGTGAGGTGTATGACATAGGCATCATGACATAGCTTGAGGCAACTATATGGGCTACTTGACACAGCATCGAGACACCTAGCCAGTCTGGTAACCAAGATGGCAACTAAGTGACTAACAGGAGCGACATATGCAGAGTGGAGATGCTGGACAAAGGGGTGATTCATCCCACATGGAATGAAATAGGTGAGTGAGGGATTTCATCACACAACTCAGAACGGTAAGCAATTCAAAACTTATGAGTTATTTGTTTCTGGAATTTTCCATGTAATAATTTCAGGCCATGGTTGATCATGGGTGACTAAAACCACAGAAAGAGAACCTGCAGATAAGGGGGATTGCATGCTATAATAAACTTATTACATGAAAATGACATTTCCTCACATAAAAGAAAGTGTGGTCTTTGATGATGATACTCAATTCTAAATTTAAAATGAAGTCTTAGTATTTCTGCAGTTCTTATTATTAGTCTCATGTCTATGTTATCCCATAATTTCTTCCAGGAAGCACAAATCTTAAGGTATAATTTGTGAGATGCTCCACAAACTCCTCAAAAACATCTTGCAGTTGGAAGTGTCCCAAATATATTATAGGTAGGGTAAAAAATGTGAAAAAATATTTATAATTATTTCCATTTTTAAAAATAATTTTTATAACTTGGAATAATCTAAATAAACAAAAAATGAGGCCTTAATAAAACCATTCTGTCTGGATTACATCCTAAGAAATACATAATAGTAAGAAATTTGAAACTTGTAAGGTTTAAATACATTTTTAAGTATTTACTAACACCAAATAAAACACAATTATGACATACTTCAAGAAAACATCTAATTTGACTTTACGATCTTTAGAGATCCACTAGACAACCTTACTGCTTCACAAATAGGCTTTTGGGCAAATTTCACCATGAGATATCATTATATTTTTTCCATTTTTATATTCTTGTCTTCCAGGTAAACATTTCAGACTTTCAATAGTTGATATGTTTTATATCTGAAAATTATAATACTGGTGATAATGAACAGCAGTCACGATAGACAACTCATGCAAAATCAGCTTCTCATTAATTCTTTTGATATATGAGGCTTAAAACTTCAAGTAGAAATGCATTGTTGTTGAATCTAGCAAAATGTTTCCCAAGTCATTGCACATAACAGAGAACACAGAGGTAATTTCTGGTTATTATTTCATTGGGAATTTCAAAAATCATAAAACTAGGAAAAAATTAAAAAGTCACCTCAGCTGGAGCTTTATACATATGGGGTGAGCAAAGATTTAGTCTTCTAATAAAAGATATTTAAAAAGACTCATTCATTCAACAAATAAGAGTGTTGATGACTTTTAAAGTATCATTCTGCTTTGAGATTGTACTATCTAATAAAAGAGTAATATGCAAATTGACCATATCTCTGCTACACTCACAAGCCATGCCCACCAGCCAATCAGAGCAAGTATGCAAATTAACCCAACCAAGATGGCTATGGCCACAGAGAGTGCAGGAGAGAAGCCTGGGTTGCCTCTGGCGATGGAAGAAGCCAAGCTTTGGCAAAGCCTGGCCAGTGGAGGTTAAGGCAACAAAGTTTCAATGGCTGTGAGAGCAGAAGACTTGGCTCTGCTCCAGGCTACAAAGTTTCAATTGTAGAAGATAAATAAATCCCAGATACCAGGGCCTCTGCTTGGGTTGCTGTGGGGTGTGGCCTGCCTGCAAACCACCACAGACCCCTCGCCCAGGCCACCCCACACCCCAAGGAACACCCACCCTGATCCAGGACACCCTTCAAGGCAAACCAGCTGGCCCCCACTCATGCAGCAGGCCTCTGTCCTATCTAATAAAACAGTAATATGCAGATTGACCATCACTCCAACACACAAGATGACTGCCCTCATGTGGTCACAAGTTCCTGCCCCCATGTGGACACAAGATGGTCACTACAAGATGGCCAGCAGGGGAGGACAGTTGGCATGGACCAGGTCTGCAAGGGAGGGCAGTTGGGAATGACCAGGCCTGCAGAGAAGGGCAGTTGGAGCAAATAGGCTGGCAGGGGAGCAGTTAGGCATCAATCAGGCTGGCAGGGGAGTGGTTATGGGATGATCAAGCTGGCAGGCAGAAGTGGTTAGGGGCAATTAGGAAGGCAGGCAGGTGAGCAGTTGGGAGCCAGCAGTCCTGGTTTGTGAGAGGAATCCCTGACTGCCTACCTGGATCAGGCCTAAACAGGCAGTCAAACATCCCTCAAAGGGTCCCAAATTAAAGAGGAAGCAGACTGGGCTGAGGGACACCCCCCCTTCCCATGCACAAATTTCATGCACCGGGCATTTAGTATAATGTATAAAAAGACATAACTATACTCAAGAAAATTCTATTCAAAATAGTTACATGAGACTCATAAAAACTCCTCAGAATCCCTATGATTGTGTTTTATTGTACACATTTTATGATTATTAATAAGAAGTCTAATCAGGGCCATGAAAGTTACCAATGTAGTAATACACAGGTCCAAATGCTACCATTTAACAAAATAATAATAAATAATTCATTTATCCATACATTTATGAATACTTATTAACTGCCTATCATGTTTCAGGCACCATGCTAGGCACCAGGAATACAGAGGGCAATAGAAATGGACCCTGCCCTCACAGAGCTAGTGGAGAAGGGCAGGAAATTCAATAAATAACAATGAGGTTTAGTTAGCATTAAAACGGGAAAAGTATAGGAAATTGTGAAACGACACAAGGCTCTGTTAAACCTGCCAAAGGAGATGAGGTGAAGCTGGAACCTGAAGGATGAGTAAGGATAACTGCTTTGGTGCAATGAATCCTTTCACTTCTATGTCTGTGTGCATTCCCTGCATGCCCTTTTCACCTCCTCATTCCTTCTCATCCTCTTGGATTTAGTTTGGGCAGCATCTCTTTAATATAGTCTTCTCTGCATCCCCCATCTCCACTGGTCTAGAGTAGATGCCCCCACCCAATAATTTCACTGAACCCATACATATCTACAAGCACCAGTCCTGTAATTGCCTGCATAATTTTGGTCTCTTAGGCTAATAAAATCTAAGAAGAGGTTTCTTTGATGCTTTTGGGAAAGCTTTTCTAAGTCTCTGAAATAGCCCGTTTCACTTGATAGTCACCTTGCTACTAGCCACTGGTGAAGCTGATCCATAGAAACGGGGGCAGGAAATGGAAGGAAAACTAAGACAAAACTACTGGGTCAAAATGTCTCTGAATTACACCCTATCTCTGGATTCTCAGTAGTGTGAGCCAAGAACTTTCTTTATTACTAAAGCCATTTAGGTTTTATGTAGCCAACAGCCAAAAGCATGGTGACTGATAAAATAGTATGTATGGGAATCATGTTCTTTTTCCTTAGCATCCAACATACGATTTAGCCCCAAGTAGTTGTTCAATAAATGCTTCTGGAATAAATAAATTGGGTAATTCAGAGAAAATACCGGATAGCAACAAATTGTGAAGTTTCCACTGAAATAACATTGAAAACAAATTCAGTTTTCAACCAGAATTTTTAAAAGGTGTTTTTAAAAAACAGCATTTAAAAGGCCTACCATGTTCAGAGGTTTCCCTATATTGTAAAGAAAGTAAATTTTGTCCTCTGCTCACTCAGGACCTTCATCTCACTTTTATGCTCCCCTTCATGTCTACAATGCATTTCTTCTTATTCCCTCATTTCCCAGCATCCTCCTATTTTTCTACCTGCCTCACCTTCAAGTCCTGTTCTCCAAGAAGAACTACATAACTCATTCACACAGAATGCCACAGAACTGATTTAAACAAAATGCTCTTATTTCTAGGAATACTGACAAAAACACGAAGGTTTTCATCAGTATTAGTAATTATGCAACTTCAGGTAATAGAAAGCAGGAATGTGTGGGGCCTAATAGATAAATCTGTGGCCATGAAACAGCAGGAAGAATGTCTTATTTCCTTGCACATAAGGGCGACTCCAGACGTTGTCATCAATGGCCAGCCCTACAGCTCAACAGGAACCCACTCCTGTTCCATTTTCTTAAGAGCAAATAAATCCAGTAACCAGTGAACCATGTTCATCAAGCGATATTTCTGCCTCTAAGTTCTGGCTGTGGACTTGATTCGTGAGATGGGATTTAATACCATCTGGTCTGTATCCCGTTAGGAACTTACTAACGTCACAATTATAAGAAGCATCTATGTTAGAAATCCTCCTACCCCCAAATCTTATAAGCAATTATAAATAATGCTTGATTTACTCCAATGATCAGTGAACTTAGGATTCTTTGTTATACACCTCGAACTCAGATGAAAACTGAATTCTTAAAAACAAGTAGATGACCCTAGATAAATGTTCTAATCTAGAGCAATTACAGACTGCTTTGGCCACCTTTTATTTAGCAAATCAGATATCCCAGAGCCACATTTATTGCCAAAGATAAAAGCATTCTACTGCACACCTCAACACAACTGCCTGTCCATCCTTAATGCCTTTCCAAGCAATTTTATGTAGTCAGCACCTTATACATTAGGGAAGGAATGGATGTGTGCTCAATGGATTTCTTATAATAGCAATGAACCTTCATAATCAGACCATTTCTTCATTTTGCTTACATTTGTATGCAGCTGCATTAATACTACATTGTCAGACAAAGACAAGAATGAACATGCGAATTAAGTTTAAAAACAACAACAATACAGCCATCCAAGGAGCAAGTGCTGAGCTTGTAAAAAAAAAAAATCCAGCTCCCATTTTATTAAATAATAGTGTTCATGCAGGGATGTCTGAAGTACTCTGCAAGGCTAATTAGAACAGATCAATGTACACTTACCTCTCTAGAAGGCTGAAAGGTGTGTAGTGACTATGTGTCATTAAAAATTTACTTGACCATGGGCATCAGATGTCCATGAGAGTATAACCCTGGTGAGCACTCTAAGTTTCTATTTTACTCATGTCATCCTCAATGCATCAAAAATGCCATAGACACCAATACTATCACCCAGCCTCAAAGCAGCTGACGTGCTATATATGTTTAAGAGGGTGGTATCAACTAACTATATAGCCATATTTGCAATTATTACCACTTCACAATATCATTAACACATTTGGCAGATTTTCTTTTCAAAGTAACATTTATTTAAAGGTTAATCAAAATTCTTAGAACAGCATTTATTATCATGTGATTTTTGATAATTTACTAAATCAGTGGCTCTTAAGAAAACACCCTTGTCTCAGTCCTGCTCAGTATACACCACAGTGCCATTTGGGGAAAAGAAATACATATTAGAACTGTTCATTTCAGATCTCGTCATGGAGGATCATATATTAATGTAATCAGGTGGTACATTTACATGCTCATTAGTAATCCATCATTAGTCCAAATGCTCACTATTAGGAATAAATGTACGAGTTATTCAGAACACCCAGAAATAGTATTTCTTATTTAAACATGCAGAATGAGCCGACTGAAATAAGTGCACACCTTGAGTTTGAACTTTCAAGACACATCACTAAAGTCAATCAGTCATGTCAGGACACTCTTCTATAATAATCTCAATTACAAAATCCCTGCCCCTCCCTAACAAGAGGAGTGGGGAGAGTTCCAATATCTGAATCCTTCTAATTCACTGTAACTGCAAAAAATCCTGATGAAATGTGTGTTTAAATATTATGCTTTAATACATACCATGCCACTAAAACCACATTAGTTATGCTTTATGCTGTTTAATCATATGTCAAAATCTGTAAAATCTGTTCTAGCATGCTAAGGTAATTTAACTACAATTAATCAATCAAGAAAATAAATAAAACGTAATAATGCCAAATAATGTAAGTTCTTTAAAAACAAACCACTCTCTACACATTTATCCTAAAAATACTTATTCACAATACTGTTGAAGAAAAAAAAAGTGAAAATTACACTTATTGAATCTTTTTTCCATTCATAGCTAGTTTCCAATGCTAAACTTAGCAATGTCTTAAAGAGATCTTTGGCAAAATTTGACTTTACAAATAAAATGTGAGCAACTTGAGGGTCAAAATTATAGGCTTTCATCCATTGTGCCCAACATGTTATCTTAAATCATAACAAGTGTTCAGTAGGCGTTTACTGAGTGAAAGAATGAATGATTTCATAAACTAGATTATTTCATTATAATGTTGAGGCCTTACAACATTCATTCTTTTTTTTCTGGCAAAAAAAAAAATACAAAAAACAACAACACACCCACATTTATTATACATTATTGATATTTAACTAGAAGTAGTAGAGCTCTCTTTATTAATTCTCTCCATTTTTTTTTCCATAAAGTCAGTTAGCAAATGTGTGTGTTTGTTTTTATTTTCCAAATGAAAACAGTGATTTTCTTTCAAGGATGTAATTTAACAACTGACGGATATAGTTTTGTACCAAGACTAGAAAGGTCAATGATAAGTCCTGGGTCTAGTCACCAAGAATTCATTAAGCACCAACTGAATACTTTGCACTATGCCAATAAATACAAATATATCAATAATCTTAATATTGTATTTGTGTTGTGTTGGATATTTAATACTATTAAATAAGATTATAAGCATTTGGGGAAGAGCAATGGTGATTAACAAGAAGCAATGGAGTTTCCATACATTTGTAAAGCTACTAGAATTGTTTTTTTCCTGAGCAGCCTAACTATTCCTGAAACGTTCATTTTGCAATAAGAGTTGCATAGACCCCAATATAATCATTCCAGTTTGTAGACAGGCACTACCACCATCCCCCTTCTTTGTTCTCTGTCTATTGAAGCAAAGTTGAGATGAATGTACTAATGGCCCCACCTGCAGCCAGGCCCATCATTCTCTGGACCAAACCCAACAATAATAGGAAGCATATTCAGAGTCTTTGAGTTTCTCTTCCTCACTGGGTACATTTGGGGACCCAGCTACTACTGCTGAGCTCCCATGTTACTGCTTATGCTCAACTCGAATCTGGGTAGTCCACTAAATCTGGGAGGCCAGGACTGTAGGCTTTGTCCAGGGGCCTGTGTGGCTCTCTTTCTCTCTTTGTGAGACTCTGTCTCCATGTCCTTACTCCACACTCTGGTATGTCACAGATATGATTGGATGTGATACCGTGCGCCTGATTTTTAGGTATTCCAGATAGTCATTCTTTCCACAGCCTGAGTTCATACCATGTTATCCATAGCTGCTGCACTCTGTTCTTTGAATGTTGTTCCTATCTATCTCTGTGCCCCTTAGGTGACAGCCATAGATGTGGTCAGCTCTGTATTTATGATCCCAAATGTAAGTACTGGCCTGGTATTGCTACATGCATCGAACCTCACATGTGTGACAGCAAGAAAGGTCACAGATATGTTTCTCCCCATGTTCTGGAGAGTGACATCTCACAGATTAGAAGTTCACTTGATGCTACAAAGAAATGTGCTGTACTATGTAACCTTTCCCCAGTGTTAACATCTTGTGTAACTACAATATCAAAACCAAGTAATTGACATTGGTACAGTCCATTGAGCTCATTCATATTTCATCAGTTATACATTACTTATTTGTGTTTATATGCATATAGGTGTATGCAATCTTATCACATGGGCAGATAAAATGAGAAAACACACCACAATCAAGACACTTAACTTTACCATGATTACAAGGCTCCCTAGTGCCACCCTTTTATGTCCACATCTATTACCTCTCCTGCCTCTCACCCAGCAACCACTGACCTGTCCCCCATCTCTATAATAATGTTATTTTATGAATGTTGTCTAAATGAATATAAGCAACAATGTATCCTGTTAAGACAAACTTTTTTCCACTTAGCACAATTTCTTGAGGTTCATTCAAGTTGTTGCCCTTATCAGTAGTTCATTACTCTTCATTGCTGAGTAGTATCCCGTACTACAAATATATTAAGAGTTTGTTTAACCATTCATCCATTGACAGATATTTGGGTTTTCCCAATTTGGGGTTATTACTGACAAAGCTGTTATGAACATTCCTGTCAAGTTTCAATGTGAAAATAAATTGTAAGATTTTTAAAGGCATAATAGTGTCTTATTCATCAATCTACTGCCAACACTTTAAACAGCACCTAGTAGATCTCCAAAAATATTTGTTGAAGAAAAGAATTAATGAACAACAAAATTGCCTCTAAATGGCAAAAAATAAAATAGGACTCATCTTATAGGGGAAAAATAATTCACTGGGAGGGAAAATGTCAGCAAAAGTTCCTGAAAGTTGCACTGACAATGTTAAAACTACAGCAGTTTCAAAGGGGACGTGCACACAGAGACACACAACTTCAATTTGAACATTTTCCAGTTTGGGTTAAATACAGTGGTACCTCGAGATACGAGTTTAATTCGTTCCGTAACCTTGCTCGTATATCAAGTTGCTCGTATCTCAAAGCAAATTTCCCCATTGAAATCCATTGAAATGCCTTTAATCCGTTCCAGCCCCCAAAATGCCACCCCAGTTGTTCTTGTTATGTGTTTTTGAATTAAAAAATGTATTTATAAATGACAAATATTGTATAAAAACATAATAAAAGAGAATGTAAAGGAATAAACTGGTTTTATAAAGTGTATTTACCTACTCGTTATAGTCTTAATGCTACACTTTATTCCTAAACTGAATGTAACTTAACTCATCTTCACTGAACTTAATTGCTACTGGTCTTTGCATTTTGGGCCGAATTCAAAAAAAAACGTGTCCCACGAGGTTTGCCTCTTCCCCCCTTTCAGAATGTTTCTGAAATGGGTGAGGCAAGTTTCATTGAACAACTCCGATGCATGATCAGTAGCAACTTTTTCGGGGTGTTTCTTTTCCATGAAGTGTGACACCCTCTCCCACATTCCTAAGATCTCCTTTATCTCACTTGTAGAGATCTCCTCCACCTCTGGCTCCTCCTCGAAACCAATTTCTTGGAGAACCTCTGCATGTTGCTGAGACTGCAACTCTTGTAACTCCTCCGTGGTGAGTTCCAGAGAGTGCTCCTCGACAAGCTCATTCACATCTCTCTCATCCACCTCCAGGCCCATGGGTTTTCCCAGAGACACTATCTCCTCCTCCACTGGCACCTCGGGTTCGAATTCCTTCAAAGGTCCTTTCGGCTATGGCCTCAGGCCACAGTTTCTTCCATGCAGAGGTCAAAGTCCTCGTTGTAACACCCAGCCAGGCCTGATCAATAATTCTGAGGCATATCACGATGTTAAAGTGGTTCTTCCAGAACTCTCGAAGGGTGAGGTTTGTGTTCTCTGTCACCTCAAAGCAGCACCAGAACAGGTGCTTGATGTACAGCTTTTTAAAATTAGAAATCACCTCCTGATCCATGGGCTGCAGGATAGGAGTGGTGTTGGGAGGTAGGTAGACAACCTTTATAAACTTGAACTCTTTGAGGAGTTCATCTTCAAGGTTCGGTGGGTGAGCAGGAGCATTGTGGAGGACGAGGAGGGCTTGCATGGTTAGGTTGTTTTCCTGTAGATATTTCTTAACAGAAGGGCCGAAAACCAGGTTTACCCACTCCACAAAGAACTGCCTGGTGACCCATGCCTTCGGGTTTGCCCTCCACGTAATTTGCAGTTTATCTTTTAAAATCTTATGTGACTTTAAGACTCTGGGGTTTTCCGAATGGTATACGAGCAGAGGCTTGATCATGCAGTTGCCACTCGCATTGGCGCACAGTGCGAGAGTTAGCCTATCCTTCATGGGTTTGTGGCCTGGCATCACCTTCCCCTCTGCCGTTATATAAGTCCTATTCGGCATCTTCTTCCAGAAAAGCCCTGTCTCGTCACAGTTGAAGACTTGCTGGGGGATATATCCTTTGGCTTCTATTCATTCAGAAAATGTTTTGAGGTAATCCTCAGCTGCCTTCACATCCGAACTTGCTGCCTCACCATGCCTGACGATGGAGTGAATGCCGGACCTTTTCCTGAAGTTATCAAACCAGCCTCTACTGGCTTTAAATGAGTCTTTCGATGCTTCATTTGTGGAAGTGCGCGGGGTCTGCTCCAGCAAATCACCGTAAATTGCTCGCGCCATCTAGCATATGATGCCCTGTGTTAATGTATCTCCTTTAAGCTGCTTCTCCGTCACCCACACCATCAGTAGGTTCTCCATCTTTTCACGGAGAGAGCTACGGAGCTTAGAAATTATTGTAACACCGTTAGCTAGCGTTATACCCTTTATAGACTCCTTCCGTTTAAGCACAGTGCATATTGTTGAAGTACTACGCCCGTATTGCCTCGCCCAGTCAGCCACTCGCACACCTTGCTCATATTTTTCTATGAGTTCACGCTTTAATTCAATAGACAACATCCTCTTCTGAGCACTGACCTTTCCACTCACTTTCTTTGGACCCATGGTTATAAAAAGAAATGTGATAAAGTATGTAAATGCACAAAAAATGCTTCGACAACGAGGTAAACAAGCACACTGACTGAGGCGTGGGAAACTATGAGACGCTCGAGTCACGGTAAACTGGTGGGTCATGTGCAGCCAGCGGATCCGCTCCGCACGATTACTCGTATCTCAAATGTTGCTCGTATTTCAAAGCAAAAAATCACTTGCTCGAAGGCTCGTATCTCCAAAAATCTCGTATGTTAGGGCACTCGTATCTCGAGGTACCACTGTACTGAGCTTCATATTTAAGATATTGTTTGGATTAACAAGTTATGACTAAACTATTATTTTAGAAAAAGTTGGGGAGCCTTCCTATTCTAGCCAAGATGGACTAAAGGGGGCTGGATATATCCTCATTTTTAAAACAACAACAATTACCACAATAGCAAAACTCTTTAAAAAATATAGGAAAGAATGACTTTTAAAACATGGAACATCAGGCAACAAAAAGCAATAATCCCTGAGAAACTAAAAGCTAAGAAGGTAAATCTTCTGACTGCCTTACTTACTCTTTTGAGGGTGCTTCAGGGAAGGTGACTCAAGAGGCAGGTAGCAAACTGCATGAGTTGAGGAAACATAACTGAAAATATGGGAGAATAAGGTCGCTACAGCTCACAAGATAGAGCACCTGGCAGAGTAGTGATCCATAGGGAAAGATCTGAGATCTCCATGTAAGAATTAAGCAGAGTACTGACTTGGGCAAATACGCATTCCTAACCCTAAGGAATAAATGGATGTAAGTGTTGAGCAATACCTGCTAATATCACAAAAAGAGAAAGAACCAGCAATCTTGACCAGCTGCCTCCAAATAAATTTGGTCACATTCTTAGTCCCAAATACCAATTAATTGGAAAGACATGGGACAAAGGAGCTTATTAAACAACTCCACAGGAATGCATCAGTAAATATAAACAATAGGAAGCTCTACAGCACAAATTAAACCACTTTCCTCAACTAATATGAAAATTAGACAGAGGGGAACCTATGGATTAAAAGAGAAGAAAAATATCAACCAATCACAATGAAGGGATCTTGTTTGTGTTCTGTTTCAAACAGTAAAAAATAATTATAAAAAATTACGAGGCAGTTGGAAAAATGTGAATACTGGTTTTGCATATTGGATAATAATAAGGAAATATTGACTTTTAGATGCAATCCAATTTTTAGATGTGGTTCATATTTTCAGTTAAAAAACAAGTCCTAATCTATTAAAGATACCTCTGAAATATTAAAGGATGAAATGATGTCAAGTCTCAATTGGCTTCAAAATAATTTGAGGTGAGACAGGAAGTAGAAATTATGAAACAAATTTGCCCAAGAATTGATGGTTATTCAGGTAGATGTAGTTGTATGGAAGTTCATTATATTAAAATACGTAAATAGCCGAAACCGGTTTGGCTCAGTGGATAGAGCATCGGCCTGGGGACTGAAAGGTCCCAGGTTCTATTCCGGTCAATGTACATTGATTGCAGGCACATCCCCAGGAGGGGGCGTGCAGGAGCCAGCTGATCGATGTCTCTCTCTGATCAATGTTTCTAGCTTTCTATCCCTTTCCCTTCCTCTCTGTAAAAAATCAATAAAATATATTTAAAAATATATATACAGTGGTACCTCGAAATACGAGTGCCCTAACATACGAGATTTTTGAGATATGAGCCGTTGAGCGAGCCATTTTTGCTTTGAAATACGAGCAACATTTGAGATAGGCGTAATTGCACAGATCCGCCAGCTGCACACGACCCACCAGTTTACCGCGACTTGAGCATCTCATAGTTTCCCACACCTCAAGGTTACGGAACGAATTAAACTCGTATCTTGAGGTACCACTGTATGTAAATAAATTTAAGCAGTGGTTAAAGACTCAGAGGTCACAGTACATGCTTCTAAGTGAAAACAATTTCTTAGGCATAGAGATATCAGAAATGACATTTTATAAGGACATTGAAGACTGTGATTTGTAGAACTCCCTTAATGGAAACCATATTTTCCCTACATAAGTCACTGGCTTTTCAGGGTAGAAATTTTTTCTGAAAATAGGTTTGGCAGTATGCAAGCAGTTGACTACCTAGTTGAAGACACCAAAAGACATGAAAGAAGATAAAAAAACCTGGGTCTATAAATGTGGTTACTATTTCTTCCAGTTCTTTAAATAAGGCTAGATTTATGAAAAATCTAATAGAGCATATGGCTGCTCTCCTTCCAACATCATCCTCTCAATACTACTCATCCAAATCATGTTTGCCATTCCTGCATTTCTTGTTTGCTTATTGTTTTCAATTCCACCTACCATTCATATATTTAAGTCTTTTGTATTTTTTTTTAATTTATCTTTGTTGATGAGAGTATTTCAGATGTCCCCCATTTTTTTGGAGATGTTCGAATTTTTTTTTTCAAGTTAAATTGCTCATTAGAAAGTATGTTTTATCTAGGATCTGATTGTTTTGAAGTAAGAGGGACATTCTGGATTGCTTGTCCAAGGTTCTATCAAAAGAAGAACTCTCACCCACCCAGTGTGGCTCAGTGGTTGAACATCAACCTGGAAAGCAGGAGGTCACTGTTTGATTCCCCACCGCATGTCCAAATTGCAGGAGAGATCCTCAGTGGAGGGCATGCTGGAGGCTGCGTATCAGTGATTCTCTCATCATTGATATTTCTCTCTCTCCCACTTCCTCTCCAAAATCAGTAAAAAATATTAAAAAAAAAAGAACTGTCCTCTCCTAATATGAATTCTACCTATCCAAAAGAGTATGCTCAAATCCAATAAGTGGAGTACCTCAGAAAGTGAGTATTACATCTTCCTTTAAAAAAAAAATCCCTTATTATCTCCAATTCATTATCCTACATATAACCAATAAACTTTCGTTATAGTTTAGGTAATTATTCTGTCTATAATATTAATGTACTAGTGAAATAATCATCCTGCTTCACTAAATGCCTGGAAAAGATCATAGGAATAGATTTAAAACCTGATGTGTGTTTTGAGAGCAGAATTAGCTTTGGGGAATCAGGACTAGTGAACATTTTTGTATCCTGGTTAACTATGGGAAATTATTTGCAAGAATAGATTGTAGAAGTTGTAAGTGAGCTTCCCAAAATATATATCACCCTAGTTAGAACTTTCATTAAAGTGGTTTTTTTTAGACACAGTCTTGTTTATAATGGTCATTTAAAAGCTTCTATCCCAGATTTATAAAACAATGTTAGAATGTCTTCTCATCAACAGTATTAAAAACATTCATCTTTGGGAAAATGTCATAAATAAATTTCATTGCAATGATAATGCAAATATTAAAGCAAATATAAAAATGTTACTGTATAAAAAATACCAACAGATTAGAAATTCTAGGCAAGAGGGTATTTTGAATTCTGATGAAAACAGAATACCAGTACAGTACATACTAGTCAAGTATGGTTTATGTA
Organism: Lasiurus cinereus; assembly: GCA_011751065.1. NCBI lineage: Eukaryota > Metazoa > Chordata > Mammalia > Chiroptera > Vespertilionidae > Lasiurus > Lasiurus cinereus. The sequence continues at coordinate 31,980,505 of JAAGEH010002531.1, forward strand.
AGTTTAAATAAAATTTAAATAAAATTCAAAATTTAATTTCTCCATTCACTACCCACACTTCAAGTGCTCAGTAGCCACATGTGGCTACTGGTTATCATATTGGACAATGCAGATATACAACGTGTTCATCATCACAGAAAATTCTATTGAATAATGATGGTCTTTGTTTAAGAGACCACTACTGATAAATGGATGTGCATATATTTATTTCTATCAAGTCATTTTTTTCTTTGTTATAGGATGTTAAATTATTGGTATCAAACTTAAGTAATTTTTCTAAAATATCTATAATCCAATATAAATAGTTTAAAATGTGTCACACTCATTGAAGTATAGATTTTCTTTTTTCTCTCACTACAGGAAAATGAAATTTCAAAAGATTCCATTTCCTCAAGAATGGGAATTATAACATTAGCCAATCCTCTCCTTCAATTTGCATTTTCTTTCTTTATAAAAACCTGTTCCAACTTTTCTCTGCATCCAAGTTTACCCAGCCATGGCTCAACCTTTATTTTGTGGCAAGGAATTCCTTTTTTAGAGGACAGTACTTCAGACCTCAAACTACACACTTGTGAAATTTGTAACCAGCATAAAAAAACTCACTTCCTACCGAGGTCCTCCTACCAGGTAAAGAGGTTCTTACACCCTTCAAAAGTCCCAGCAAATTCCTGGGTCTTACAACATGTTATCTCTCAATCCAGAAATATGCATTTGGTAATATTTATAGAAACACAGAAATGCATAAACAATGCAATTTGACCTCTTTCCATGAGAAAGTGAAGTGCTCCTATAGTTAGGATTTGAATATGAGGGTCTGTCTGATTCAATAGAAAAACTATGAGTGAGATTCTTTCTACCATTTATGCTTAACGAGGGATCATGTTGCAGAGGAGAGACGAAAATACAAAAGTTACTAAAGTAAATGAAAATGCTGTGGAAAAACTCCCAAACCACAGGCTAACCCAGTTGCATTTATGCAATTCCTGAAAACCTTGATAAAAAGTAAAATGTCCGTATTTTTTTTCATTTCAATAAATCTTTATTGTTCAGATTATTACAATTGTTCCTCTTTTTTCCCCCATAGCTCCCCTCCACCCAGTTCCAATCCCACCCTCTGCCCTTACCCCCCCACCCCCGCCACTGTCATCATCCACAGGTGTACAATTTTTGTCCAGTCTCTTCCCATACTCCCCCCTCTTACCCCCTAAGAATGGTCAATCTACTCCCTTTCTATGACCCTGATTCTATTATATTCAGCTGTTTATTCTGTTTAGCAGATTTTTTTATTCACTTGATTTTTAGATTCACTTGTTGATAGATACGTATTTGTTGTTCATAATTTTTATCTTTACCTTTTTCTTCTTCTCCCTCTTCTTAAAGAATACCTCTCAGGATTTCATATAATACTGGTTTGGTGTTGATGAACTACTTTAGCTTTTTCTTACCTGTGAAGCTCTTTATCTGCCCTACAATTCTGAATAATAGCTTTGCTGGGTAGAGTAATCTTGGTTGTAGGTTCTTGCTATTCATCAAGTTGAACATTTTGTGCCACTCCCTTCTGACCTGCATAGTTTCTGTTGAGAAATCAGCTGACAGTCATATGGGTGCTCCCTTGTAGGTAGTTAGCTGTTTTTCTCTTGCTGCTTTTAATATTCTTTGTCTTTTACTCTTGGCATTTCACTTATGATGTGTCTTGGTGTGGTCTTCTTTGGATTCCTTTTGTTTGGGGTTCTCTGTACTTCCTGGACTTGTAAGTCTATTTCTTTCACCAGGTGGGGGAAGTTTTCAGTCATTATTTCTTCAAATAGGTTTTCAGTATCTTGCTCTCTCTCTTCTTCTGGCACCTCCATAATTTTGATGTTGGTATGCTTGAAGTTGTCCCAGAGGCACCTTACAATATCTTATAAACATAGTTTGGAACTCTATATCCAGTCATATGCTTTCCTCTATTTCTTTTATTTGTGACCTGTTTCTTTGTCTCTGCATTTTGGCTGCTTCCCTATGTTGATAGAGTAGCTTTATGTGCTAGGTGTCCTATAGGGCCCAGGGGCTCAGCCTCTCCAGTTACCTGAGGTGAACACTCTTGGTGCACCCCTTTTTGGGCTGTGTGTACAATCTTGTTGTAATAAAGCTTTGATTGTTGTTGGCATCACTGGGAGAAATTGACTTCTAGGCCAATTAGCAGTGAGGATCAGCTGTGTCTACACTGAGAGAACTTCTGTGCTAGAGACACTCTTATGAGGAAGACTTGCTTCAGTGGGGCTTTGGTGCTCACTGAGTCTTTCCCCTGAGTGTGTCCTTTATGGATCGAGGAGTTGTAATCTGGATGGTCCTTCTCTGACCCCTGGGTACACTGGGTCTTGGATTTCCAAGGAGTTACTAAGTTAGCCTCTACCTGAGGCCACCCAGCAGGAGCTATGGAGAGATCTGCAGATTTCTCTTCTTTGTTTGGGTTTTAGAGGTGCCCAGATGAGGCCCAGCTATGAAGCAATGTAAGCTGCTATGGGCCTTGGGCCTTCTTTCGGATGTTCTGGGTCTCACTGACTCAGCTGCAGTTTGTTAGATAAGTTTAGTTTTCAAAGGACCAGGCCATTCATATGCAAAAGCCTCTGGGCACAGCTTAGATGGGGCAGAGTCTCAGGGCAGAGCCAACTGCAATGGCTTCCCATCATCCCTGCCCTAAGAGGCACTCGGGTCTCAGTGTCCCTCGGTAATTGCTGCAAGCACCTCTGAGAGAAAGCCACCCTCAAGTTTTGCCCCCTACTGAACAGTTCACTTTCTCCCCGTATGAGTTTAGGTCCCCAGAGTATCACCCAGAACTGGAGTTCAGAGCAGTTGGGAGCTTTTGTCTCCCTCTCTCTTGAAAAAGACAGCTGTATACTCAGTTGCCAGCTATCTCCTCGTGCACAGGCCTCCATACCTTTGCCTTTATTTCTGCAGCTCCTCTGAGTCTCAGTGTGCTTTTCTCTTTCCTTCTAGTTATAGAATTTCCACTCAGCCAGCCATCCTGTGGTTCTGGATGATGTCCATTTTGTCTTTTAGTTGTAGTTTTGAAGTTGTTGTGCAAGGCAGTTCAGGTGTTTACCTATGCCACCATCTTGGTTTCTCATCTAAAATGTCCATAATTTAAAAGACTAGATAAACCATATAGCTGATCCAAAGGGTTAAAAAAAAGAGAGATCTATAATTACATGAGTATAGAGAGAATTTTAAGTTTTTTCATGAAAAAGTAAACAATGAACAATCATTTATTATTGAAATTTTTTATTTTAAAAGTAGATAGTGCACCTATAAAAAAATAATAGTCTAGGTAAATAAATACTTGAAAGAATATTCCAAATATTTTAGAAATGGATCATTTTCCAGAATAGCATGTTATTTAGAAACTAAATTTCCACAGCAGATTCCATAGCTCTTAAAATTAAATTGAACCTTGAAATTAGCTGCAAAAAGGTACATTAGTTTGGGGACAGACAAAAAGGAAAACATAATATGCCAACTTCCCAATGTTTTCTGCTAACAGCATGTTGCATCTTGGAAATTACACTTGCTTTCAGGATTCTTTGCATTGTTTAAATTCATAAGTTCAGCTCTTTGTTCACTTGTTCACTCCCTAAGAAAATCTAAACCCAATAAATTGCTATAAATGTTTACCAATAAAATAGTTTCCAGGCAATTTTTTTTTCTTATTTTTAAAACTTAAGGAGCTTTATTATAATTAGGTAACTACATACTCCTGGCCCAAGGACTCTGAAATGTTGTTTCTCAAACACTAATGGGTCTTGGGAAAGTTTGAAACTCTCAATTCATTAGGACTTGAGTAGCTGTTTTGTACCTAAGAATGACTATTGATAGAGACGTTGGGACCAAGCGCATACTTTATGAAATATGATGAAAACGTAAGGGTTTTGTTATAACGCATGTAGCAATCAAGAACCTGTTTCTTTTTAGGTGGCTCCTAAAAAGTACCTCCTGTATAATTATTAAATAAATGCACTCACTTATTCAGTACTCAGCTAGCTTTTAAACTCTGAATAAGAGAAGTACACAGTGAGAGAGGTACTTACATGGTTTCCTTGGATACTGGATGATGCCATTCAGGTCTATGTTTTTATCTGAAAGTGGTGCCCTGCGGAGAAATGAGGCTTGGTGAGTGGCTGTTTATACATAGTAAGTAAATAGGAACTTTGTTTATTTTACAAAGCTTTTTTTTTTTGACCCAGATTTCTTTTTCTCATCACACCCAACCCTTATAAATAGCAATAATATGATAGAACTGCTGCTTTACGCAACTCTTTTTAACACCACTTAAGAAATCGTAATTATTAAAGAGAAGCTCAGAACTCTTTGGCTCAGAACATTACTCCTTGGGCTGCTTAAATATATTGACTACTATTATTGATGTCAGACGTATTAATGAACACTGCCTGCCCCTCTACTTCCCTTCAAAAAGAATTGTTCTCAAACTATCAGGAAAGAAATTAATCCTTAAAAATTTCACATAAATGATAAATGTCCTTACCTTAATCAAAAAGTAAGAAAACACTAGCTTTAGCCAGCTCCCAACCCCCCACAGACATTAGCTGCCATTTTAAATGTTGTAGTGGGATCCTAGCTTTCCAATAGTTTAAATGCTATGAGCATATGATTTTAACATTCGGTCTCTCAGAACTGCATGCTTTCTATTTTTGGTAGCATGATTAATCTTCCTATGTGATAAGTTTTAACCTTCTAATATTTCTTTGGATCAAAATGAACAAATGGCAACTAACTTTAATACTTAACACAATTTAATAACCTGAAATGAAGGAAGTGTGGGGTATGTTTCCATTAAAAAGTTTCCAGCCACAATTAATTGAACAAAAACTTGTCTTGTTCCAAGATTATTCTTGGAAATGTAATTTCAAAGTCTGTATGAAATAAGAAAACTTACTTTTTGACCATATGAAAGCAATCTCATTTCTTTTAGGACTGATTTTTGGATAGACTTCCGATTTGATATTTTCCATTTGAACTAGCAGCCTAGAAGCCTGGAAGGGGGGAGGGGAGGGAAGCAGTTCTGTGTTCTTCTGCCAGCACTGACAAAGGTCTGGTTGTCAGTGATACCTTTACAGCTAAATTTACTCTAGAGTGACAGGAGCAGGTGCACCTCGGCCTGCCAGACACTTGTGCACAGGGATCACGCATCTTACGGCTTGACGATCAAGGGGGGAAAGCCTGGGTCTTCATAGAAAAGGAGAGGAGGCAAACGCAGCCCAAACTGGGGGGTTTCTCTTCAAAGCCAGCTGGTCTGGCTTTATTCTACAGGAATTTTTTTACCTGTCAGAGTTTGGACAACAAAGCCCTCAGCAGGTGCTGACGGGTACAACTTCCTGGAGAAGCAGAAAGGCACTGGTGAGTTTCAATGGCCAATATATATTTTTTTTAATATCTAAAAGTTGATTTTGTTATCCTAGAAGAGGCACTGCTGTGGTACCTACATTCAGAAAGCTGATGAGACCATTGGAATCACAGCCAACCAACTCAACAGTGGGTTTGCCTAGTATAGAAAGTGGAGCTGTTACCATTTGACAATTTGTTAGATTTTAAAAAGTTTTTTAAAAAGAATATTTTATATTTTTAATGTTGGTCTCTTTCATTACTATCTTCAATATCTGAAAGAAGAAGAATTAATTACGTATATATTATAATATTTAAGTAAACACAAATACCAGTTCATCTTTTTTTGCTAATTCTGTCATCATCTATTATGAATAAAGTATTATATTTTTAAATAAATCTCCAAATGAAAATGTGAATGGTGCATGCTCTTTTTAGACATTTCATGTGCTAGTACTTTTTGTGTGTGTATGTGATAGGAATATGATTAGGGAGAACAATAAATTAATTTCATTTTAATACACTCTTTAAAACATGTATTGCACAAAATATTTATTAATTAAAAGTAGCAACATTTTCTCATTACTTTACAAAGAGTTTCTTTAGAGAAAATTCTTTGAAATAACAACCAAGACAGTTCTAAAGCATGTTTTTGCGTCATTGATTTCCAAAATTAGTATGTTTATATATTTGGTATTTTTATTGTGTGAATTCAAAAGTTTAGGCAAAAATATTTTTTTTATTTTCAGAATAGGATTTTAATTAATGCAAAAGATGGAAAAATGAGACCACATGTTAGACACATTTCTAAAAAGTGATTTTATTTCAAGAACTCATGCTTTTAACTATGCTTCAAGCATTTCTCTACAAATTGTTGCATTTTAGCAAATTGAAAACATTTATTTAAGCTAGTAAGGAGCTCAAAGCTAGGGACTATACATAGTAAACATATGAAACCATTTTAATAACCAAATTCCATATTCACAAGCAGCATGGGCTAATGAATGTAAGACACATAGCATACATTGATCAAGAATGCTATAAATTATTATGCACAAAATCAATTTTCTGGGTGGTGGGGGATAGAATTGGTGCTTAAGAAGAGAATGGCTCACCAATATAAATTACTAATACTATGAGGCAATTTTTTTATTCTGATAATCCCATAAATAATTTTCAGTCTATGAGCTTAACATATAGTTGTATAGTAGGTAGTAACAAGATCTGACTTTTTATAAAATAACCACTATATCTAAAATAATTTTCAATGATGACACAGATATTTCACAAAGTTTTAAGTATTATACCCTTTTAGAATGACAATTGCTGTTTAAAATTATGAAATATGTGTAGTTTAAATTATTACCAAAAACGCTTCACCTAACCAAAAAACTTAATATTTTAAAAACATAATCTTATCTATACTTAATGAACCCATATTTTAAAATTAAAACCCAAATATGATTTTCATTATAAATTATTTTATGTAGTATATGGTTCAGAAAATTAAAGCATATTTTATTTTTTAATAAAGAATATGTTGTAGTTTCCAACTGCTATTTTTTGTGTGCTATTTTTCTTCATTATATTGATTCTGGCACCTAAGTAACCATGATTGCTAAATATTTTAGATAACTTCATTAGTGCTTTAAAGAATGAGTATGTGCTCCATGCACTTGATGATTTCTTATCAATTAACTGGTCAGTTAAATACTATATTCCTAAGAATCCGAGAACTAGCTTTTAGAAATAACTAAATAAATACAACAGAACTAAACATACACTCTTAAGTCAACATCTGAATTATATTTGTCACGTTTTAGGTGCATAGTACTATTGGCTATAATTATTATACTATTTGTAATCCACTCCAAATATAAGCAATAAAAAACTTCTTCCAAACTATTTTTATGACACTTGCGAATTATTAAAGTGTGACTGGATCTATTAGGAATAATGGTAGATTTAGTCCCAAAATTTCTAAATAATTAAAATGTATTATTTTAACTACACCTTGATCTAAATTCCATATTATTTTTCTTTAATCTAAAATTCCATATTATTTTTCTTTTAATTATGATAAGAAGTTTTACTTCCTAGTTTAACACGCAGCTACACGTTTGTCCTTTTCTGATAAACTTTCAACTTTCATGTCATGAAAATACTATGCCAACTCCTTCTATATAAAGGAATGTTTTATTTTAATAAGTCCTAGTCAGAAATTGTGGCTTAAAGTTTCAATGATTCATACTTGTCCTAAAAGGTTAATTTGAAAACATATGCATTTTAAGCTTTTGCAATACATCTTCATATATTAAGGCCAGCATATTTAAGTAGATAAAAATAATTATTCCTATTTTTGAAAAGCATTTTGTTTACCTTATATATTCATAAAGATGATCTAGATTCTCCAGGAACTAATTTCAATAAATTAGATTCTGAGTATCAATCTATTTAATTTCAGGACAATGAAGTTTCCAGCTAAAATGATTTGCTTGTAAGTATTTAAAGAAACAAAAATATTTTGGCAGCTTTATATGTATCTCCTCATTGACCAGCCACCTGACTGACAGCTGTCAACTGTCCTCAGGCCAAATGTAACCCAGTAAAGATAAAAATTACATATTACTCATCCCTGTTGATAATACCTGGTGCCAGTGGGTTTTCAAATAGGAATAACTAACCTGTGGATATAAAGAAGCAAAGGAGGAATCATTTCAACCACCTACCATTCTTCCTTTGTGATTAACTTATTTCCCTTTCCTGTTCTTATTTATCCAATTTTGGTTGATATCCACATCTCACACCTACAAACACTTAATTTCCTTACATGCAATTCAAATGTTTGTAACAAGTCTGTGTCAATGAAAATACTGGGCAGCCAAGTAATGATGCCCATATATTTCTTTCAACCAAATCTTCTTTGGGGCTTATGAAATCTTAGCGTTATGGGAGGGCATCTTTGAAGCTTTCAACTACTCATTTTAAAGAAAATGAAACAGAATGAAGCTCTGTTTGAAATTTGCCCTAGACATCAACACAAGGATGTAGATGCAGACTTGAGTCTGTCTCCCAACTTCATATCCAGTGATTTTTTTCTATTAGACTTTAAACATATAAAATATCGAACTATAAATAAAAAGTTAACATGGAAAATTAAAATGAGTTACATCCCTTTAGAGACCTGTTTTCAGTCACTAAACTTAATAGCTTCTTGGAGAAATACACAATTTTATCAGAGCATCTTAAAATTACTTAAATGTAGTTTTTTAAGCATAAACACATTAAAATATGGTATGCTCTTTTTTTAAAGTTCTCTTTACTATTTAAATTGATTTCTAAACTGAAAATATTGATGGTGTAGGTAAAATAGCAGAAATAAAAAAAAATCAGTGGCAATATATGTTTAGAAGATGAAAGTTGAGGTTGAAATTTTTTTTAAATATCAGTGCATAATTAAAAATACCAAATATACCAAAGCACAAGCTTATGTATAGCATTCAAGTGCAGAATATATTAAATAGTGCATATAACTTACTTAACAACTAGTGTGTGTGTGTGTGTGTGTGTGTGTGTGTGTGTAACTACCAACTTCTCTGCAAAGGCCTGTCAGCAAGTGTTTCCTAACAACTCAGAAATTCTATGACTCAATAATCCTGTATTCATATAAGTATATTTATTCAAATAATTCTTAGTAATATTAATAAACATTGTATATTGCTATAACAGAATTTGTTGATAATGCTCTACAACATACTGATTCAGTCCAGGTCATGAAAATATATTCACAGTAAATATTTCATTCTTTTTGACCCTCCAGGAAAGAAACTGTGTAGGAGACATCTACCTTGTTCCGAATTTAAAACAATTTACTTTAACCCTGGGCTTTGCAGCAATATTTGCTTTAAAATTCAGACATGCAAATGAGTTTAAAAGGAGGAAAGGGCATGGTGGCTTAAAACATTGATATAGAATATGGAAGAAAATTTTGAATAAGTTTTCCCTGCAAGAGATTGGTCTAAAATAATCTCCAATAGTTTAGCAACTAAGTTATACATCTAAATTTACAAATATATTTGCTTATTCAACTATATTTCATACAAATCAACATTAGTTATTAATCAGCAAATAATTTAACAATATGCAATATGAGTATGTAAATCAATTGCAAGCAAAATAATGAGTAAATAATATCCATTTCTAACAACTGTGAAAGACAGGAGTGTCATAACAAAATAGGCAAAATCACAAGACTTTCAAAAAATTCAGTTATCTCCCACCATCAGCAAAGGGTGTTGGTAAAAGTGAATAAGTTGTCCCTCGTTAGCCTTGGAAAGATCATAAAATTTTCTCTTGAGACTTGAAGAATGTTGTCCAAAGAGCATTGGAGCAGAAGCAGGCAGCTCAGAGGCATAGAATGCTGCTTAATAGCATTGTGATTGGAAATAAGTCTTGTCACCTCTGTGAAGCTACTGAATGGACGAGACTCTCCTGGGCTATGTGTAAGTCATAGGGAAGGAAGCTTTAGTTATCCAATAAAAGATATTTCCTCTGCTACATGTGAAGTCCCAGAAGAATCCTAGACCATATTGGTTGGTGGCTTTCAGTCTGCAATGGCATACCTCACCCTCTCCCTAGTGCTATAAGTAGCCCACCATGTCAGCATTTCAAATCATTAAAACTAACAACAGTATTTAGCCTGTGAAATCAGTGGGCAAAACAAAATCACTCTGTAATACACTACCAACCAGCTGGCCATATTTTTCCCACTTGGGTTCCCTGGTAACAAAACATGAGTGGCCTCACCTTCAAAATTATATTACCACACATAGCTCTGTGGAGCTAAATTGACACAAAGGACTTGATGGTCACTTAATGTTTTTAATTTTATAAAATGAGAGAAAAAAATTAACGAATAAAAATATTTACCACACTCACTGTAAGCCAGTATGATAATGTGTTCGTGTAAGAAAAAAAACAAATGTTGTAATAAGAAACAGAAGCATCAGAGAACTCCTAAACTGAAGTGTTAAAAATATCTGAATCCAAGAGAGGTTAATGGCACCAGCTGGGTATGGAGAGAGGTTCAAAGGCCGGGAGCATGGATCACTGTGTTGTCTGGGATGGCCGTGTTGTGAAGACCCTTCATAATTGCTGGGCAGACAGAGAAAATTACTGAGATCACAATGAACATTTATATTGACAGAAAGTCTCTTTAGTGCAAAGCCAATGATCAATGAACAATGCTACTCCTGGTTGCAAAGAATCTAGGGCACAAGTAGTTGGCAGTCACTGAAGCATGAACATGTCTGTTGGTCACTAATGGTATAGATACCTGGAACTAAAACCCATTCTATAAATTTTCCTGAGATAGTGGGATTCAAGGACATATTCCATCCAAGAAAAGAGCTACTCCTCAGATAAGTAAAGATAAAGAATTGTTCAGAAATTTGAGAGAATTAGGTCATCATATTGGTTAATCCGTTTTCTAATGACAGTGGATAGCATTCAGGGTGTGGCAAATGTAGGTATACAGTTGTGAGTACACAAAACACAGAGTATATTCTTGTATTATTATTTATTGCATCATTTCCCATACAAACAACTGTAAACCTACTTTTGCCATACCCTGTATATGTGGCATGTCTATTTGCTTGTCTATTATATGCAGCAATTCAGGCAATGGAAAGAGTCGTTCATTTTGAGCTCTCATTCTTTCTGTTTTGAAAGGTGGTAACTAATACAAAGTTCTATGAAATTTGTTAAGAATAGTTGAGGGAACAGAAACAAATAATGGGGAAAAGTCGAAGTTATTAAATTAGAAGGCCTTCACAAATCTTATGCTTACTCTTACCCTAAGACAGGGGCTTGCAAGCAAAATGTATATAAGAAACACCTGAATAGCTAGTTAAAATGCAGACTCCCAACCTGTAGGCCCTGAGGCAGGGCTACAGGTGATTTTGTTTTGCCCACTTGCATTCTGAATGGATTTTAGGCACTCTGATAAACTCTTCTCTGCACTACATTGTTCTGTCCTCACAAGAGCCTTTTCTTCAAGAGGTTTGCTTCTCCCCTACAATAACAAGAAAAATAGCACTTAAGTCTTTCATTTATTGAATTATTTTTATGTGGATTGTCAAATAATAAAGTTCACCCAATATTAAAAAATCATTCTCAAGTTCTACCTGAGTTTGGGACACTAAATAATGCAGCTTCAAACATGAAAAGTGGCTTGAACTGACTCTTCAAGAATGCCATAAGAAAATAGCTTAGACAGTACTTATGAGAAGTTGGTATGCCAGGCACATTCAAGTTTTAGAATATTCAATCATCACTGACCTAAAGAGCTTAAAGGGTTATAGACTAGCAATAATGAAAAGGAGACCACAGGCTTTATTCTCTTGTACAGGAGTTATTTTGTGGCCAAAGGCTGCCCAAACTAGAATCTTATAGCTACACTAGAGGCCCAGTGCATGAATCCATGCACAGGTGGAATCCAGCCCACCCATACCAATGGGGGCCTATTGGGGCCAGGCTGGCTGGGGCAGACGGGGCCTGCAGGAGGTCAGCAAGCCCCACACCTTACGGGGGGGCACTAATTGGGGGCAGGATGGCAGGGGGGAGGGGCCACAGGTGGTTGGCTGGCTGGCCTTACCCCCTGGTTGAACTTCCAGTAGAGGGGACAATTTGCATATTAGCTTTTTATTATATAGGATAAGATTGAGGTGAGAATGTGTGGACAGGTAACCATAAATCCTTCACAAACACTAGATGAACAATATTGTAATTAAAGAGTAATTATGATTAATAAAAATAATCGCAAAAACTCTTCTATAACTATATTGTCTATAGTATATATCAATTGTTTAGAAATAAGCTCCTTTGATAGCAGTATTTTATTTGGAAGTGATTCAGATAAACAGAAAAACATATTGATAATGTTGTATGGTCTGAAACAGAAAATGTAACTTCCAAAACAGTGAAAAACAATTTGAGTAATTATTAATAACCAGTCATGAGTGTGTATATATGACTTTGCTGATTTTGTAACTGAAAATAGAAAATTTACAACTGAATATGAAGAGATGGAGCAGAAAAGATGAAGGAAGAAAAGACAAAAGAAGGAACTGGAAAATATGGGAATAAATTTGTTAAGCTATTTAGCTATTACTAGAAGAGGTCAAAAGAAACAAGAAAATTATAGGATGTCTCTTATCTCCCCCCCCCCCCCGCTGCTTTTAGTAATATTCAAAATCTTTTTCTTAGAAGCATATTTTATTTTCAAATCTCCTCAAAGCAATGACTTTTAATATAAAGTACATTCCACTTGATATGGATACTCTGTATTTACAGGCTTAATGCTCTACTAACTTGAGAAATGATTCATTTATGTGCCCTTTCTTTGCAAATAGAAACAGGCTTTATCAATGATTTCATAGAGGAGATAAAGGGCAGAATGTATTTGGCCCTCCAACCTTGAACCTCTACCAAACTCTTCCAATTTCATCTCTTCATCCAGGAAGCAACACATATTGTCTTTACAGTGATACCTCGAGATACGAGTGCCCTAACATACGAGATTTTTGAGATACGAGCTGTCGAGTGAGCGATTTTTGCTTTGAAATACGAGCAACATTTGAGATAGGAGTAATCACGCGGATCGGCCGGCTGCACACAACCCACCAGTTTACTGCGACTCGAGCATCTCATAGTTTCCCATGCCTCCAGGTTACGGAACAAATTAAACTCGTATCTCGAGGTACCACTGTATATGGTTTTTACAACTCCTTCAAGATGTTTCTGGGGAAATATCACTACTTATGCCTCTAGTGGCAATAGGAAGTGCACACAGGGTGAAAACCAGTGCCAACATGGTAGCTATGATACAAAGAACATGCAACAACTATGTGCCTCCTATGCTAAGTGTAAATAGAGAGTAGAACAAAAGGTGCTAACGTGTACATTGTGTTTTAAATAAGTAGACACATTTTCAAGGAGCATCATGACATTTTGCTGATAGAGAGCTCATCTTCCAATCCCAACCTTTTCAAAAACAATAAAATTTCTCCTTCAAGTAAGAACCAGGCTTCCCATGGACTTGAACCCAGGGCTTACCTACATGTTGGCTAATGCAGTGGGGTTGGGTACCGGAGACATGCTGAGAGTCTCCTCCTAAAAGCATCTCCTGACGAACACAGGCTGGAATTGGTGGAATTTGTGTAGCCTGGATACTCCTTTGAATTATGAACACCTTTCAGAAAACTTGAAGAAAAGTTCATCGAAAGGAGTAACATGTTGCTCTGTATCATAAAGCAGGCTATTGCAGTGGCTGGCTTCTCTGCTCGAACAGAGCCCAGGCTAATTCTGAAACATAAAGATGCTGCTGAGGAAGGAAAGGACCTTGCAAGTGAGGAGATAGAGCCACTCAATAAAGAACTATTATTGATTTTTAAAATTGCTGCTGGGTAAATAGAACATGCCAGAGAAAAAGCAGACAGATTGAAGGCGAGTTTAGGGAAGGTGGAGACACAAAGACAAGCACCAGCAACCTTACAATTTCGCCTACACCCTACAGATAATATTGATTTAAAAAGAATTAAAAACTCAGATTTAATAAGAAGCCACTAATTTTATATTTCTGCTAAGGGTCCTTGAATTTAAGCATAAGATTATATAGTCAATCATCAATTTAGAGGATGTCTGATGAAAGTAAAAAATAAAACTTTCAGCCTTATTCTGGGGAAATGGATATGTAATTATTTTTATCAGTCTGATAAAATCAAATATACATCCAAAAATTTCTCTAAATAGAATATTATATGGACAAGGATATCTCACTGATAAGGATAGTATAAATTGGCAAGCCCATTGTGCAAGATTTTTTTTATAATATATATTGGCTTAATCAATATGTTATCATAAATGTTTTTATTATACTTACTAAAGGCCCAGTGCAAGAAATTCATGCATGGATAGGGTTCCTTGGCCTGGCCTGCGATCCGGGCCTATCAGGGCCTTCCAGCAGCCAGTGGAGGCCTTCCTTTCTTCATTCGAGGCTGCCCCTTGGTGGCCAGTGCACATCATAGTGAGTGGTCAAACTCCTGGTCATTCAAACTCCCGAGGGGACAATTTGCATATTAGCCTTTTATAATATAGGATTTAAAATATAAAATGCTTTTTTATAAAATAAAAGCTATTTTGAAGCATGTAAGCTGTTAGAAAAGAAAACATCTAAAATATTGTTAGATAACTTAGACATTGAGATGTTTTTCAGGAATATAGTCCTTAAAGTAAAATAGTACAAAAAAAGCTAACATTTATTGAATGTCTTCTACATGCCAGGCACTAAGTGGTTATAAAAATACAATTTTTTGTCTTCCTCTCAACCAAAATAATCATCCCTGGGTAGGTATTGCCACTTAATTCAGCCTACATAATAAAGAGGTAATATGCAAGTTGACTGTCACACCCCCACAAGATGGTTGCCTACAACCAGGCTGGCAGGGGAGTTACTGAAGGACAACCAAATGACTGAACAGTGAGGGAGCTGTGAGGGGTGACTAGGTCAGCAGGGGGTGTGCGGTTGATGGCAACCAAGCTTGTAGGGGGAGCAGTAAGAGGCAACTAGGCCAGCAGGGGGGACACTGAGGGGTGACTAAGCCAGCAGGAGGGCAGTTAGGGGCAACCAGGCCAGCAGAGGGGGGGCAGTTGGTAGTGACCAGGCCGGCAGGTGGGGCAGTAAGAGGTGACCAGGATGGTGGGGGTGAGGAGCAGTTAGAAGCAACCAAGCCAGCAGGAAGGGAGCAGTTGGGGGTGACCTGGCTGGCAGCAGGGAACAGTTAGGGGTGATCAGGCCAGCATGCAGAGGCAGTGAGGGCAATCAGGCCAGCGGCAGGATCGGGGGTGGGAGGAGGCAGTTAGGGGCAAGCAGGCAGGCAGGCAGGTGAGCAATTAGGAGCCAGTGGTCCAGGATTGTGAAAGGGATGCCCAACTGCTGGTTTAAGCCTGATCAGGGTTCTGGATTGGAGGGGGTGCAGGCTGGGCTGAGGGGACCCCCTCCCCATGCACCGGGCCTGTAGTTTTATAATCAGGACATTTAGAAAATTAAAGTCAAATTGTTATTAAGTGTCTGAGTCTGGATTCTAATACAGGGTCTCTGATTTATCCCTGCCTGTGGTACGTTCTTTGAGGAAGTATTTCCCCAATATTCATAAATGATGTATAACTTTTAATTTCTAAAAACATCAGGCTTTTTATGAGTGTTACTCACCAAAATATCTCCTTAATAGCTACACATTCATATCAGGAATACCCTTGAAATTCCCCTTTTGTATCTAGAATTACTGTCCATTTACAAACCAGCAAGCAAATCATCACCTGCTTTATAATGACGCCATAGTTGCTTTCAAGCACCTTCTTCACTACATTTGGTTTGGATTTCATTTCAGCCACAAATTCAAACTTAATGATAAAGACTTGCCAACAATAAGACTAGTCTTAAGACTGCATGGCAAATCTCAAGAAGATTTGACTTATGCAAAGGCAATATAACTGAGATAAGCAAATAACTTCCTAAGTGTCTTACCTTGAAAAAGATAACATAGGTTTAGATGTGTATTTCTAAAATACTTTCTGATGGGAAAAAATATATATCAATTGTATCATGTCCTGCTCTCATCATCCCTGTAAGTGAGCAAAGGTTACTTGTAAAGGAAGAAGTATAGCATCGAGCTCAGGGTATCTATTGAAAACAAACTTGGTGTCATGTCCTTTGTCTCCCAGTTATAAGCTATGTGATCCAGGGCAGGTAATATCAGCTCTCTAAGCTTTAGTTTTTAAAATCTGTAAAATGGGAAGAATACTATTACCTGTCTGAAAAATTATTTCAATAAGAAGAAATAACATTTATAAATCAGCTAGCACAATACTATTAAATTAATTAAAGCAATTAATACAACACTGACAAATACTGAGTAACCACTAAATGTTAGGCATTTTAAATTATTTCTTTCCATCCATATTCTAATATGAAAGTATTTGTTTCGTACATATACTACAAGTATCATTGCATTATAAATAGGATTATTGATATAGAAAAATTTACTAACCACAAATTTAGTTTTTAAAAATCATCTATAGGCTATGAGATCTTTTGGGTTTAGGTTTTTGACTCAGTGAACTGCATCCACTGGCAATAAAGTTTTAGTCACCAACTTAAATTTAAGAGCCTTACTATATGTTACTTTTAATTCTCACCATAGTCTAAAATAACTTAAGAACTCATCCCAAATAATAAAAATTAATTCTCTGTATTCCTAATAGAATATGGATATAATTATATATCTCTTTATTTTAAAATATAGCATGTATTGGAAGCTTATAAATCTATGCATGATCTTGCCTCCTTAAAAAATTAAAATTTTATATTTTTTTTGCACAGTTTAAAATTTTAGGTTATAAATAAAATATTTAAAAATAATTTTGTAAATTCCCAGCTAAGTTTAATACCATTATTTAAAAAATAACCCAGAGCTAGAGGAAACGGTACATTTTGCAGCATGATGGCTTTATTATCTCCTTTGCTAGACTCCTTTGTCGTAACTTAGTATTCCTAATGAGGAGAGTTAGCATGAATAGCAGATAGAGGAATCCTACACATTCCAAGTGGGATTTTATTTAAATCAAAAAAGCAAAATATCTATGCCCTGTTTTTCAAAAAATGGCAAACAGTCCCTAGACATAGCTGTAATGTTCATCATGTGTCCAACAGATAACTACTTCCAGGTCCCTCTCACACAGAATGCTCTTGTATGCACTCTGTGGACTCTTCCCTCGCGGCAGGCCACTGTCGCCCGTTGCCATAGATGGCCATCAGACATTTGGAATGACATCAGGAGATAATCTGAGCAGGCTCTGCCCTAAAGAATTCAAGTTAGCAGGAGACTGAAGATATCAATGTCTTCTTGGCTGACAACAGCATTCCAAAGGTCAACCAGGGTGAAAAAAGGATGGACTTGGAGTTTCCAGTGCCTTTTCAAAAACCAAGCAGCTAACAAGGAGAGCGAGCGAGAGCGAGAGAGAGGGAGAGAGAGAGAGAGAGAGAGAGAGAGAGAGAGAGAGAGAGACTGAAAGAGTCCTGAAGGCACCATGCCTGTGAAACCTCTACCCACTAAATCAAGGACCTTCAGGATTGATGAGATCTCCACCTCTTAAAGGTGAAACAAACAGTTCTCCTGAACCAATTCCCATATCTCTAACAATCTACTTCTCCAACTTTTTTCTGTTCTGACCGGTCCAGTCTGTGTGAATATGGGACTTAATGATATAGAACAAAAATTTCTTTGCCTGAGAATAGAATGACTAACTTTTTCTGCAGTTTACAACTTTCCAAGACCTGTGTCTACATTTAGTAGCTGGTTTAAGTCTCATAACAATGGTTTGTGGGTAGTACTTTATGTTCCATTTTATAGATGAGGAAACTGAGTCAAAGGAAGGATCAATAACTTGTGTGTAATCATACCATTATCACATGATAGGGCCAACTGGTTTTTTGCCACAGAGCCTCTTTCCAGGCAAGACCAGCCTTTTCAATAATCAATCAAGAGAGATTGAGGCCTTCTAACAAGTCTGCAAACACTTGAAGAACTAACTAAAGATTTTCTTTTAAGATGTTAGATTTCAGAAAGAATGGAAAAAATCTTGTCTATCTTGAACCACATGAAATATTAATAATAGGTATAAAATAATTCAAATATGCTTCTGCTCAGGGGAACTCCAAGCTTAAAATTTTGTTTTACTGTTATTATTTTTAAATTATCTATTATTCATGAGTCTACTTATCTGAACACTTTAAGGGTTAACTTCAAAGCCAATTGCCATAAATAGCCAGAATTAATGCCAAATTTTCAACCCCAAATAAGAAATATAGGGGACCCTTAACCGGTTTGGCTCAGTGGATAGAGCATTGGCCTGTGGACTGAAGGGTCCCAGATTTGATTCCATTCAAGGGCATGTACCTTGGTTGTGGGCACATTCCCAATAGGGGGTGTGAAGGAGGCAACTGATCAATGTTCCTCTCTCATTGATGGTTCTAACTCTCTATCCCTCTCTCTTCCCCTCTGTAAAAAAAATCAATAAAATATATTTTTAAAAACATAGTTTATATATAGGGATAATCATAGCAAAAACCAACCACCCAAACAGAACAATGAAGTTAGAAAGTTAATGTTTTATATCTAAATCTTTAAGATGTATTCTATTGCCTTTCATGTCTCAGATACTGTAATTCATAATTAAGCTTTGTTCATTTTATTAACATTTCTGGTCAAATTTCACCCTAGCGATATCAGTCTAAGGCATAATCAATGTATCTGATACTATCTTCATAGAATTAGAAGATTATGTTTTGCTGACAGTTCTCACCTTATGTAACACCTCACATCCCTATCCTTAAGAGTGCTTTCTAGCTCTTTAAAAAAGTACTTCCATTTCCTCAGAATTTCGTAAGTATAAATAGGCATACAGCTATCCCAACTGGTCTTTTTAAAAAGGCATTATGTGATTCTAAGATACCACCAAATGTGATTCCAAATGGAATTTCTTCCTAGATGGGTATTCCTAACTAAAATCTTCTACCAGGTCACCTTTCTTAAAGTTCATATGCCTAGCCAACCCCTGGCAATGTGTCCTGGTCTAGCACAAAGTATACTAGACTCTGTTCAGTGACTTTACTGTATTTCCAAATTTATGGGCCCAACTTCTCTTCCCTGTGAAAACTAGGTGCTTGTGTTAAGTGTTCCTAGTATCTCTGTCAGCAGGAAGATATTGAAATTCCAACTTTAAAACTTTTCACATTCGTGCCAAGAAATGCAAATGCCTAAAGTATCCTAAAATGTGACTGTTATCATAAAGCAAGTTATTTCTAAGAGAGAGAGAGAGAGAGAGAGAGAGAGAGAGAGAGAGAGAGAATGCAATTAAAGGGCTGTAGCGGTACATTCCAACAGAACTTTATGCAAAGATGAAGAGGTCAACATTGCTGTCAGATAAGGTAGGCATTAGCCACCTGTATCTATTGAGCACTTGGTAAGTGGCTAATGTAACTCAGAAACTGAATTTTAAAATTTATTTAATTTTAATTATTTAAATTTTAAAAGCTAAATGTGGCTCCAGGCTACAATTGGTAACAGCTCATAGCTTTAAGAACAGGACGATTATAAACATTTTACTCCTTTGATTTTTTTCTGCAGAGTATGCCTTTGGAGCATTGATCTTGCCACCATGCTTGGTGCCCTTGGTACCGCTCCACAGCAGATCAAAGAACAGCACAGGCTGTGATGGCATTTTTTGCAAGAGCTCCCGGCACAGTTCTCACGTGCTAAAAAAATAAAGGGGAGTGGAAGGGGAAATGAAGTTGGGGGTGAGAGTGGGTTTTCCCTAGCATCCCATTTCTCGAGTTGGTGGCCTTTTCCTAGCCAAGCGCTCACAAAATCCACCCAGGCAACTTAACTACTAGAGCCAGCAGTTGGCTGTTAGTTTTTTAAATAATCCTGAAGACCCTGAGAGTTTTGGCTATAAAACCCGTCTCCGGGACCCCGCCCTTTCCTATTTGGTCTGTCAGGGGCAAAACCAGGCTAGCTGGTGCAGGACTAGGTTGAAGGGGGGGGTTGGGCGGGGGGAGGCGGGCACGCGCACAGCAGGACCCGCGCGCCACTCTCCGGGTCCCAGGCTGGCAGAACGCTCGCAGCACCCCCAGCAGCCGGTGCCGCCGGGAGGACTGCGTGCCAGCGCTTTGTGCTGGGTGCGTGGGCGAGTTCACGGTCTGCGCAGTTCGGAGCTCATCCCCGGCTCTTTGGAGTCCTCTCTCGCCGACCTCGGGGAAATATCCCCAAGCTCCCCAAACCAGACCAGTAGGGCAACTCTCTTGACACCGACACCGCCCGCTTCCAAAGCCCAAACAACACCAGTGCGCCCTCCTCCATTCCCCAGAACCTACCACGCGGCCTCTTCACCAAACCACGGCCGCGTTTCCCCAAACTGTGAAATCTGCCCTCTGGACACACCCGCCGCCAAGACAGCAACCCCTGGAAGTGCGCCTAAGCCCAGAGAACCCCCAGAAAGGTCCCAAACCCGCCTGCTCCTGGCCCGGAGCGCAGGCACGTGGCGCACTCACCCCTCCAAGCTCTAGACACACTCTCTGCAGGAGCCCCCTATCCCTCCACTCCATCCGCACAGAGAAAAGTAGGGAGAAGGGGCAAGGGAAGTGGAGCTGGGCAGAAGAAGGAGTATATAGGTGCTGAGGGCAGTATTGAGAGGAGGACCCGTAATAATTGCATAGTGTGGTGACTGTTGCGCCTCTGCTGACCACCCAGCCAGAGCGGATTCCCTTTCCACACAAATCTTCCGGAGGGGTTGTTGTTGCCTGCAATCAATAACTTAGCGAAGTGAGCTGCTGAAACCAGAGGCGTCCCCTGTCTGGGTCTTTAAGAGGTCGTGGGGATTAAAGCCCAGTCCTCTGCTTTCCAGACCAAGAAGTGGACACAAAACGCCAAGAGGAGTTTCTGACCCTTATTCTTCCCCCTTGCTGCCCCATCCCGGAGAAAGATCTTTAAAAATTAAAAGGCACCTACATAGACAGGTATCTAGAAGAAAGGGTTAAAAGAGGAAATATGAAAAACCGTCCTTTGAATTGAAGGTTTCTGTGATATTTCAAGAAATAGAATCAATGTTCCGATGAACATTTAACCATTTTGTAAGTAAAGGTAAAGTCCATTAAATTTAGTCGTGCATATGGATAACTTTTTAATCAGCCACACATTCTGGAGCAAATTACAGATCAAGCCTTATTTGGGCATACTGATCCAGGAAGAGGAAGAAATGTATCATAATTTGTGGTGGCATTTTTAAAAATCTTAACATATCTTTCAGACATTGCTTCACGAAGATTGCATTTCTATTAGGCGAAAAGGCCCAGGGAGGTGTGTATAATGATCCCCACTTTATAGACTGTAAAACCAAACAGAGCTGGGAAGAAGAGAATTCACCCATCACCAAACTGAGTCTAACTCACTGTGGGCCTGAGCCTAAATGATTTAAACTCAGCTAACACTCCTGAAATAAAAGTGTCCAAAATTCTTCATTTCTCCTTGACTCTGAAGCAACTTAAAAAAATAAAAATAAATCTTAAGGATGTCAAACCAAATATAGAGACTTCATAAATCTTAATGACTTCACTGTGAAACGTCTTCTGGCAAATACAAATGAGAGGATGGATATTGACCATCATGGTCTGATATGTCTCAAGGTTGGGAGGACTAGACCCATTCTGAAACCAAGGGAAAAAAAGTTCATTTGTGTCCTCAAAGTCAAAGATAGCTGGTTTCGAACAGATTAGGTCATAGGGGCATTTGTGCTCATGCACTTAAACAGCGCCTGGAAGGAAAAGGCATTCTTCATAACAGAATTCATAAAGGGTACTGAAGCTATATCACTAATCCCAGAGTATTTAAAATTGGCCTTTAGGTAACATATAAACCAAGCCCTTTCAGCAACTTCAGTTGCAACTTCAAATTTTATTAGCTAGGGAAAGAATGGATTTGACTGTCTTCCTTGTAATTCTTCATCAGGTACAAAATTAAAATCAGTGTAGGATCTTTAGAGATGAGATAAAATATATGATTAAACCTTGGCTTGGACTGACAAATCCTTTGTATGTTGCAGATTCTCAATCACAAACGTCCATATGATGTATACCGCACTCGAAAAAAGCTGTACCAAAAGAATTTTTGAAATTTAAATATTTGGCACTGCATATATTTCAGGTTATAAGTATTATCACAATTAATGATAATTTTCATCACTTTATGTTCAATACACATTCATTTGGTTTAATACTAGAATTAACATTAATGTTCTACAGATTAGGCTTTAGAAATAAATTTATCCAAATGTACTTTAACATCACATTCTTAAAAAAATTTTTTTAACTATATACCTTGTTGTTCTTACACATTTTAAGGTGCCAAAGAAGAGTTGCAAACTGTGAAGTAACTTCTATGAAGAGATGAAGTAAAGAATGGAAGGCAAATGACTGGATGTGTACGTGGTGAGTGCTTAACATGTGTCATATCACCTCCCACAAAGTTAATTCATAGAGGTAAAACTGCCAAACTCTTTGTCTTTAGGTACTTATGATACAGATGTATCTAAAAGTGATAAGGAGTTATATAACCATTACATGCTTTGTATTATATGCAATACCATGCCATTTTGCCTAAAGCTCATGTCCCCTTTTAGGGCCTATCTTCACAAGTCTCTTTTACAATTAATCCACTTCAGAGACAGTCATGTGTGTCATCTCTAACTATAAAATAAATAACATTTTAGTGCTCTTGGAATTTGTATTTTACTACCTTTAATATTTTTCTGCACTCCTATATTAAATTATCATGTTTGTGTTGAAAGTATTCTGCACAGTTAAATACTACATAGTATTCTATATAACTGAATAATCTTCAGCGGTAGATTAATCTACAGCCTTTCTTCATTTTAGGGTGGGTTGCTGTGGCAACTGACCAGCTTACTTTAAAATATATTTTAAGCACTACAAGAG
Source organism: Lasiurus cinereus (assembly GCA_011751065.1). NCBI lineage: Eukaryota > Metazoa > Chordata > Mammalia > Chiroptera > Vespertilionidae > Lasiurus > Lasiurus cinereus. The sequence goes on from JAAGEH010002531.1 coordinate 32,003,492, forward strand.
CTACGCCCAGCATGGGCCACGCTTAAAGGCAGGCAGACCCTGAGCATAAGGTGTTAGTAGACTGCAGGGAAGTAGTAAAGAGCAGGGTGGGGTAAAATGGTATGCAACCTGCACAGAAATTAGAAATTAGCTTTCTCTAGAGTTAAAATCCTGAGCATCATGCTCTCTCTAACTTCTGTGGCATTTTAATTAAATATATTGCTAAACAATTCTTTTGTGGGAAAAACAAGTTAATATATGTAATGTATAATAAAGCCCATGATAATTATTTAATGAAGGAAATATTGGGTGATGGGGGAGTGGGGGAGGAAAGCTGGTTTAAATAGTACATCAATTCCAGACACCATTTTTTCTTAAAGGAAGTATCACCTTTTACTTAACAGGATAGGCCACAAGTTTCCAATTGGCTTTAAGGGGTATATGAATTTCCTACTTTGCAATCATAGAACTGGAAGAGAATGGAAAATTCATTTAACACATAAGCAAACTGAAACCCAGAAAAGACACACTCATTAATTAGGCACCAATCTTGAACCAGAGAATCTAGGTCTCCTAATTCCTAATACCAGCTTCTCCATACACCAGAAAAGATTCTGATCCTAGCCAAGTGCCATTAGGTGGCAAGGATAAGGATGATTTTGGTTAAAAAAAAAAATCCTGAAGTATTTAAAGAATCACTTTGTAGAGTACCAATGAATAATTTTAAATCCCAGATGACTCTATTGTATATTTCTATACAACCTCTTTTGTTCTGATTCAACTATAAAAGCTCATGGAAAAGAAACTAATGCTAATATTAAGTTAGGATCACACATAATGAAGGTAAATCTGTTGAGGGGAATAGCTTATATTTTAAAAGGCCAATTGTAATACATTCCAGATCCAAATTAATTTCAAATTATCCACCATGTGAAGTTATATATACTTTTGAATGCTTGTACTATCCTTGATAATGATGGGTTTGTTAAAATGTTTATTATGAAATGATTCTTAAAAATATTAAGGAGCAAGATATTTTCTCTTTGAAGGAAAACAGTATAAAACTGAAGTGTATTATGTTAAATACGTATATGATCCATCATAAATAGTATGGTTGAAAGTCATGAATTTGCCTATGTCTATTTGCTCATGTAAAATAGACTGTTAAGGATTCATTACATTAATTTCAGGCATTATAGCAATAAACTTAGATGTTCCTGCAAATAGTTTGCTTTGTCAGGATGTTTGTGAATCTGGAAAACATGAAACTTCCTTTTTACCACCATACATAGACATATCTTAGTGTTCAAAATGTCTGTGCACCTTTACATTTTTGGATTTTTTAGAAGTTGTACAATAAAAACCTAATACAGATGACTTCTGCCATATTATTAAAATGAATGCATAGTAGTAGCAAACTCACTAGATGAAAAACAAACAGGCAAACCAATATATTGTGGATACCAGTCTGCAAGAAATAATACTATCTCAGTTGGTTGTTGCTTTGTGACAGTTTGCCATGCCTTCCTATAATAAAAGCAGGAGTTTCATTTAGCTGTGCTGATAGTCACAATGGTGCTGAGCCAGAAGGCTGAGGATGGTTCAGATCTAGTCGTACTTGCCTGCAAAATCAACCTTCCCCTTTCAAGTGAAGTCTTGGGGCAGACGCCTAAATGTTGAGCCCACTCTTCTGAGAAACGTGACATCAAATACCTCAACAATGAAGCAGGAGGCTTTTGGAATCACACTGTCCTCCCCATGGCAGAGAGCAGAACTTAACAGGAAATGCAACTAGTCATTGGGCTAAACATAGTGCTGAAAGGATTTTTTCAAAGTGAGGAAAAAATCTTTAGTTAGCTAGGTACTTCAGTATATTCGTATTGCATACGCTTGAATGTTCCATGTATTTATCTCCCCCAGGCATTTTCCCTTCTACCTTCTAAAATGTTTTCATTTGATTGGAACATTTTTATAGAACCTATGTAGTTCTACTGGCATGCAATCTTGCCTTTTCAAGGTGTGTGTACTACTAGTTGGTGTATTTTATCTTTGGCTTTACTGGGTGTGGTGTAATTTGGCTAGGGCAGGGAGGTGCCCAATTCCTCCTAACCTTTCCTAAATCTTCAATGGGAACTTACTTTTTAAACTTTGAACGTGAGGAGTTTTATCTTCCTGGTCAGTCTCTATGTCTGCTTCCTGTGCAGCTGAAACTCTTCAGGATAAGTGAAGTCATCAGCTATCGGACAGGGACAGCTTAATGCGTTTGGGAAGTTAGTTTGGTTGACATGTGCAATGCCCTGGAGAAAACCCAGTAAGGTGTAGAAGAGATAGCGTGGGAGGAAGGAGCGGGGGGGAAATATCCGAGGAAGCTGCCGCCTCGGGAAATATTTCCGAACTGAATTAGGAAGTTCACGGCCCCGTGATGAGGTCGAGATTTGAAATAGTGGCAACTCTTTCATTGTTTTCTCCCTGACTTAACACTTGAGAAGCATTTAGGCTGACCCCTCTTAGCCCTCCCACCGCTCCGGGCCGAAAACCGCGTATTCTGGGCGCGCAGGAAGAGCGCGCTGGAATCGGGCACTGCAGACATCCTGGACCGTGGCATGTACCGTAAGTAACGGAGGCGCGCTCCGGCGCTGGGAGAAAGAAGTGGTTAGCGCGTCTCCCAACGGGAGAAAAGTCACAAGACCCACGATGAGGGGTCGCGCTCCTATTGGTCAGAGGAAAGATCCCGACTTTAGAAGGACTTTCCTGCTGGCTGGCTCGCCGCGTCCCCGGGGAGCGAGCGTGCGCGGCAGCCCCGGCCGGGAGACTCGGTTCTCCGCGGGTCCTCGGCGGCGGCGCGGGCGGAGAAGCCGGGAGCCGCCGCTCGCGGTGTTGTCTTCATCTCGTTGCAATAAAGAATTGTCATTAGGTTTGCGTATGGCATGTGCCCGTTACCCCACCGTAAAACTAAAATTAGCAAAATGTCAGGAATGGGAAGATTGATTCACCACGATGCAATTATCATTTAAAAGTGCTTGATTGAGGTACTGATGTTCAGTGATTTATTCTGCATACCATATACATAATTAAAGGAGTGCGGTGGAGTAATTTATCAATCTAGTGGAGACTGGAGGGGTGAGGAGCGAACTGCTGTATGTTTGTTTTATTAAAATGCGCCGAGGTCTAGTCCCGCCCCCCTTTTGCAAGAGTGAAACTGATGATTTCTCCAGCTCGCGAGGAGAGAGTCAACGGTTTGGGATTGTGAGGGAGAGAGAGAGAGAGAGAGACTAGGAGGAAACGCAGCGCGAAGCAAAAAGGCAAAGGCAAGGACAAAAATAAAGGGGGGAAAAAAAGAAGGCAAGAGGCACCGTGGTTCGTGCTGCTCAGAGCCCTGAGCCCCTGTGTGTGTGCACCCGTTTTCCCGGCCACCCCCGCCTCCCCTCCCAGTATCCTTCCACCACTCCCCCCTGCCCCCCGCCTTTTTTACGCGACGTTTCAAAGGCAGTGAGCAGCTCTCCTTTTCCCATTCGTCTTCTGTCACTTCCTTCCTGGACGCAGTTTTCTGGACGAGTCTGGTTACTTTTAATCCACCGGCCGCAGAGAGCCACTTTCCCCTCCTCCTCCTCCTCCTCCTCCTCCTCCTCCTCCTCCTCCTCCTCCTCCTCCTCTTCCTCCTTCCTCCTCCTCCTCCTCCTCCACCTCCTCCTCTTCCGAGAGGCCTTGGCGCGCGCGAATGCGCGTCCCCGCGCGCGCCTCCCCCGCGCGCGCCCCCTCGGCGCGCGTCCACACACACCCCTCGTCTCCAGCTCTCTGCTTGCTTTGCTCGCAGTCACAGACACTTGAGCACACGCGTACACCCAGACATCTTCGGGCTGCTATTGGATTGACTTTGAAGATTCTGTGTGGGTCGCCGTGGCTGCATGTTTGAATCAGGTGGAGAAGCACTTCAAGGCTGGACGAAGTAAAGATTATTGTTGTGTGTTTTTTTTTTTTCCTCTCTCCCTCTCTTAAGAAAGGAAAATATCCCAAGGACTAATCTGATCTGGTCTTCCTTCATGTGAGTACCTCTGACATTTCTCGAGGAAAATAGAAATAGCCTGGGTATTGTTTCTGAAATCTGCATCCGTATATTCCACAGCACCGGGTCTATCCCTGTGCCTTTTTTTTTTTATTATTATTTTTGGAAGCCTGAAGTTGAGGGCTGTTGTCCATTCTTTTCGTTAGGTTCCATGATTTCCTTGTCTGTTGCTAAAAGTAACTTTTTAGATAGTCTTATCCGTTTGCCATCAGTTATTGAAATCACTCCTACTCGTTCTTGTCACATCATTGTGTTTAAAGTTTCATGAAGTTAGTTCGCGTCATTAGCATGTTTGATATGGTGGAGCATGTGGAGGCTGGTAGATTTTAATATTTCATAGAATGTTCTGTGACCTTGAAGTACATGCCTTACGATTTTGCCTTGATTTCACTGTGGAGGGATGCTCCTCTGAGCCTCCCCAAGACTGGTTGGCTCTGGGTTATGCTTTTGAGCTGCTAATTCTTGGGAGTAGTTTGAACTAAAGCATGGCTGTCTGTCAGGGTATACCTTTGTGCATCCCCTTCCCTTGCCAAAGTGCTGGCTTGATAGAGGGTTTCTTAATTGGTGTGGACAAAAAGTAACACCCTGGCTATGGTAATCTATACATTTCACATTTTGTATTGGTATTTCAGTATATGCATTGCTACTTAGGTCAAGTCAAATAAATAGCTGTTTTAAAACAAACAATGTTAAGTCTCTTAAATTGCCTTCTGTTTGGACTTTGGATGAAAGTTAGCAAACTCATTGATAAAGTTTGGCATAAAGGAGATACATACATATATAGATAGATATATATATATAATTGTTTATGATATTAAATATCATGCAAGTATTTAAATTTAATATTAATGTTATCTCCTTCCCAGAATATGGCTATTAATTCTCAAAGGAAATGTTATATTTCAACATTTCTGACTACCCTAGCTCCAGTAGTTAATTTTTTTTGTGGGGGGGAGGGTTGAGGGGGGAAGGGACTCTTTTTCTTCACAATTTAGAAATGTGTGTCTTTTGTATAAAATACCTTTATATGTAAATGCTGACAGTATAATAACTGGAATCGGGCTCTCTGCCAATTCTTTAACCGGTCCTCAGTGAAGAACTGCTTTGACACAAAGTGGGTTTTACTATTGTGAATCTGAAACTAACTCGAACAGTAACTGTCTTGTGAAATGGCTAGTGACTGCATATATTTTCTAAGTGCTATAAAGGGAACTCCAGCCACCTCATTATACCAGTCAAAAAGAGTGACCAGCCTCTTTTTCACTGGCACCTTGCAATGGAATTGTGGTTGCAGAGTAAAGATGTTTATGTAGAGGATAATAAGTTGACTCCCTAGAGAATTGGTAAGACATGGAAATGTGACCACCTGTGAACCCTGTTTAACCTTTAAATTGAATATTAATTTTGCTCTAAATAGATTAACAATCTCCAGTTTAAAACTCAAAGATCTTATTTAATTTTTAAAATAATGTCAGTTTTGGTTAGTCTTTGAAAATGTTCTGTATGTACCAATATGGTAGAAGCCGTATTTTTATTTCTCCATCAGTTTTGGTTAAATATAATGCAATTAGAAAACCATATTACATCATCCCAATATATGCATGAATTTATTACATTAAAAGAAGTAGTTCTAAAGCAAGTGCTTCAGAATTTGACAGGTAAAATGAAATGTACGTATCTCATATCTTATCTCAAGGGGGCAAAATCTCTAAAATACCTCCTTCTATTTGTAGGAAAGTACATTTGGCTGTATATTAGACTACTAACTCAATTCTAAAAGTTTTTTTTGGTCAAAGGTAACTTTAAATTCAATGTTTGATTAAAATATGGTCTTCCAGTCAAGTTAAGGAGACAATAGTTGGCAGTTATCTTTACTTTAAATTTTGCTAAACTTTATGAAAATCTACTTTTTTTAGTAATATACTTCACGCAACTTTGGAGTATCTATGGCACATTTTGCAGTCTTCTTACTAAAGACAGTATTTTACTTCTTCATTATTTATGCTATTTATATTCTTATTACTGTGTATGTGTGTGGGATATAGTGAAAGACAATATTAAATATGTAACTTTTATTAAATATTAATTTGTTTCTTCAGTTAAATAAAAAATGAGCACTGTATACTAAAAAGTCAATTTTCCATCTTTCCTAAGCTGTTCAGACTTCAAAAGTATGGAATCACCTATATTAACTTTTCAGAATCCAAACACATTAACATTAAATGCATGAAATATAAATAACAAGAACTTTACTTCATCTTGCTTCTTTTATTCTTTGTCAACATATTCAGTTTTCAACATTTGAGGAAAATGGTTGATTGTAACAGGGAAAAGGACTAATGATTCAAAATTGAAATTGAAAAAGCATCATGTTTTATATTGTTCAGATTTCTATGAATTTTTTTCCTTAGTCCTCACTTTATCAAATCAAAAATTACATAACATTACACCATATCTTCCTGATAAGTGATTTATTGTATTTACATTTCTTTTATTTAAAAAAAGCTAAATAACTACAGTGCATATGTTCACATTGTATTTCAAAACTTTCTTCTGTTTATTGTATTATATTTTGTGGTTTTATTTCTCAACTCTATGTGCGGTATATTTTGAGTCTATGAAATCTCAGAAAGTGACAAAAATGGGGAAATATCTGTGCAGCAATACTTGTACTACATAACAACAAAAAATAGTTATTAAACAGAGAACCCTATCTTCAGGGGCATGATTCAAAACAACATGGAAGAATTTTCTATGCAATTAAGGGTCACAGAGTGGACTTTAAAGAGATTATTAATAAAGTTCTGCTTATTTTACAAAAGCACAGCCTTTGAGAAAACACCACACAAATTAATATGTAAAACTTATTTAAAAATGCACATATTCATTTTATGAATATAGTGATTGCCTGGACACAATGGCAAGATTTAATTACTGATGTTGAGTCTCTGTGTGCTGCATGGGGAAGGCTAGGTGATTAAGACCCTCATCCTCAGCACTGTACATTAATCTCACGGGCGTGTGGACTGCCTTGCACTCAGTAAAGCCTGACTCTTCACCGAGATCTGTCATCTCTAGGAAATCAAACCAGATTGCAGAGGCGATTCACAAAACCAGGAGCAACAACAGGGTCTGTGCACCTTACAAAAGGCGGATTACCCAGTTCATGTGTTATTTTGATAGTTCAGAGATAAAAGCTGATTGTTGGAAAATGACAAGACACTCCAATTTCAAATGATTGCTAGTTAAGTATATCACGACCCTGTTGCTTCATCATTATGAAGAACCATTCAAACAGCGGAAAACTCAGTTTTTAAATGACAGGCTTTCGATAGTGAAATAAGAGGAAATGTCTATTTTTTATATATGTCTTTATTGCTTAAATTTTAAGTTCCATCACTTCTTTATGAACAAAATCAAGTTCTGGCTGCTTATGAGAAGCAGTTATTATAAAGCTTAATTGCAGTGGACATTTTCAGAGACATTGTAGAGAGCACAAAACCGAATTTGCCAGAAATAAAACATACACTGATGGTATTGACTAACTGAGCAGAAAATGCATAGTAGTCAATAGCCATTATGTTATTCTGTTACCAAGTTCTGTTCTTCATAAAAATGTGTAATTACATAGTTATGAATCCATACATTTGAAATATTTCTTAATAGGTATGTATTGGTCAAATTATATGTATTTCATAAATGTTATATAAAGACCATTCTGTACAACAACAAAATATGATGTTTTCAGAGTTTATTTCAGAGAATAAAGTTTGGCTTACATAATAACATTTTGAAAACCCCAACTTCTTACACATCCAACTCTACAGTAATTTCTTGCTTCTTTAAAAATTGAAGTCCTTTTTTACCCAACTGATGCCTCCTAGTGTTTCACACAATAAAACACTAATGAGTCATCCATAAATGTAAACATTGCATTTTCATTGCCTACATCTTCTATGATACATAAAATTAATATTTATGTGTTTAATTTTCTGTGCATTATAAGAAGGTAGGAAATTCTAGTGAATGAGATGTTTCATCTGAGTGGATTTATGGCACACACTTGCAGGTTTTCTTCAACCATAACAATATCTTACCAAGTTTTAATAAGTTTATTACCTTCAGTTCCAGTTTACATATTCATGGTTTATGTTCACTCTTTTTCCAAGGGAAATACATAGGCAGAATAGTATAGCTTCCATTTTGTAGGCCTGGAAATTATATAGTTATGTTCATTCGGAAATGCCTGATGAACAAATTCCAAAGGCACTAACCGTTTAAACACTAAAATATCTTTAAAGATATAAAATTTTGCCTACTCTGCATCATGACCCTTGCATATTTCTTTGTAAAAGTGCAATAAAGAAAAATAGGGTTTAAGAAAAACAAAGGTAAAGATAAATGCACAGATTTCCATTTTATTATAAAATAACAATAAAATAATACTTGCCTTGAGAATACATTTTTCTACATAAATTAAAGGAAGACTTGTTAGAACATAATCTCTCATGACCAGCAGATTGTCTTAATGAGATTGAAGTTAGTGGACACCAACTTGGTGTGAGTTTTCCGTCATTAGGATGATGAGCATAGACTTTCAATATTTTTGCACTTCTGGGATTTCAGCTTTCTGACTCTACTTATAAAGATGGATACTTTAGTTTCTCAATATTTTTTCTTTAATATACTTATGAAAGGGAGAAAGCATTCTTCTAATAGATCTTAAATCTAAAGGATGCACCGAGAAACCTGTAACATTTATAAACCTGTAACCTCTTCCTGAGTTGTCATACAACACACATGTGCACAAAAACATTCACAAATTTCATCCATTAGTGTTCTAAGCTTCCAAACTTAGACACTAAGATTAAATGAATGTAGTTCATTGGCATTACCTATATACATAGGTGTCATTTAGTTATCCTGATTCAAAACACACCACCCTTCAACAGTATTTAACTCTCATGTAAGATTTTCTAATTTGGCTAATAATATAGTGCTAATATAATTCTGCACATGTTGGACACATTTCAAAGAATGTAAGGGGGTGTATTCCTTTCGTTCAAGGAAGCAAACATGTAGAAAGGGGTGGACCTTTCCCACAAGAGCCACATTTCTTCCCTTGGAGAATTGAAGCAAATATGCAGTATGTAAGTGAGTAAGAACATGAGAAAAAAATAATTTCTAATGGGCTGTTGCAGTTAGTGAGCAAAGGAAACTGTCTGGGTGTTTTTTTTCTAAAAGCAGTTATTGATAACCCTTCTCACGCCGAATGCTGAAAGAGACTATGCAAGTTTTATAATTTTAATATTATTTAACAAGAATTAATTTTGCTCAAAACAAGAATTCAATAGTAACTCTTTTACAAATATATTGAAGCATACAGTGATAAAGGATCTAGAAGCACCTATTCCCTGTCTTTGAAGAATGAGTAGATAGCATCAGTGTTCTTTTATGTTAGTTGTTTTCATGTATGCAAATACAGAAAATTCTATAAAAGGGGTACCATTGTAAAAAAAATAAGATTATAAAAAGGACTACCTCAAATAGTATTTCACATTTCTTTGTATTATTGTAATGTTAACTGCAGAAAGAAAAGCCACATTGCTATTAAGTATAAGTATGATGTGATACCTGTTATAAAAATCCATGTTTTGGTTTCAGGTGAATATGAGTAACATTCATTTGTTATCAACCATCATAATGCATTTGTTGTACATTGTCATTGTATTGCCTGAGTTAAATACCTATAATTATTTTTAAATTATAGTAGCTAGTCCAAACAAAGTTCAAAATACATATGAAGAGAATCTTTTGAGGACATTATAAAAGAAATTGGTGATATTACAAGCGATAGAAACAGTAAGCCTATTATAGGCAGATTTCTGCAGCAATCATTACTCTTTAATAATGCAGACATTATAGAGACTTTATTAATTCTTAATGCTGTAAATTTGAAATAAATGGAGCAATGTTGTTCATCCTGCAAGTGGTTGCTATTCATGTAGAATGACAATGCAAATCGTCTAGTAAAATTTATTGAAATAAAGTACTTTAAACTTGTTTTTATAGACTGGAGAAACCAATCTTTGAAGCAGTCCTGGTGAGAACCTTCTTTTACCAAATAGCATTCTGAGCGTGGTCTGGTTTCCTTCTTGTATCTTCTTGTCATAGAGAAGATGCACATAAATTCATATAAATTGTTCTCAGATACTATGGATATCTAGCATATTGGTTTAACAAGTGGTGGATATGGTCCTTAGAATGCAGATTCTTTTTTTGTTTGTTTGTTTGTTTACCTCTCTCTTTTTTATGTCTCTGATTCTTTCAGCAAGTTGGAATGTTAAGGAAGAGAATGCATCTTTCCCCGAACCCCGAAGATAGGCAGCTTTGGCTTAGATATGCTTATGCATTTGCAAAATTAGGAAATAGATCCACTGATGTAAATAAGTAAGGACAGACAAGGAAATTAGTCTACTACTTAATAGAGTAAACATGACTTTTTAAACCTAATTAATTGTTGACCATGCATGAGGTGTACAACCCAGGCTTATTATGGAAAGCTGGTATTATTGCTTAATGTAACATGAGGGAATTGGGACTTCTTTAAAGTAATTTTGAAGATGTGATTATTTAGCAGAAATATTCACTGGAGCATTTTATTTTTAGAAATCATGGTCACACAAGGAAGCCTTTATAGGACCGACTACCTAATTGCAGTCAAAATCTCTTGAATGAACACACACACACACACACACACACACACACACACATACACAGAGAGAGAACACTTTTTAAGAATATAATGCGCTTGTATTTTTCAACTTTTTTCCCCCACATTCTTTACATCTAAACAGAACATAGGTGTCTAAGCACATGTTTTAAGTTATAGCCTTCATGTAGGTGAGTCTGTAAATGTCCCATTTGACTTAAATGGCTTTGTGGGAAGGCAGTTTGAGGAATTTAAAAAGAGAAGAAAAAAAATCATATAAATTGTTCAGTTACTATAGTTTCAGCCCTTTCTTTTTAAAAACAGTAATTATACTCAGGATAAAGAAAGTAAAATACACTCTTTTGATTCTTCGTAACATCCAGTTTCTAAGGTAGAGCTATGGTAGTGGGGTTTTATTTCTGAATATTCAGGGCAGGTACTGGCAGCAGAGCTACAAAATGAAAACTTGCTGGCTGCAGACCAGATACATGCACAGTGCCACATCATAAACTTCCCCTCTTCTGTCTCGGATTGCGTTAAGCCCCAAGTAATGTCCTCTTTTTCCCTGGCATACACTAAGGAGCAGAGGACCTTCTTCCTGGGGCAGTCACTTTGGTAAAGGAAAAGCATAGTGTTTTCCTTCGTTAAACTGAAAATTCAGCCTCTTAAATCACTAAGACATTAACTGCAAAGTGGATTCACTGTTTCCTTTTTCTTCCCATATAGCAGTTTAGAATGCATAAAACAATAGGTGTAAGATAGAAAATGAGACCTCTTCCCCTCCCTCCTCCTCCCAGCAAGTGCAGGCCCAATCAGATGTCTGTACCTTTTTTTTTTCTTTTTTTGGTGTTTTGCAGAAAAAAAATATAATGGTTTCTTTTCAATGAAGCTTGTGCATTATATTCCAGATATGTTAGGTCATTTTGTGATGCAAATTAACATTGAGTGTTTTTTGTACTTATCTCAAGAAATAGCAATAGTCCACTGCAGTATGTGGCACTACAGTAATTTTTATGGATAAACACTCACACTTTGAATGATTGTTAGGTCGAAATACAGAATGCAAACACACACACACACACACACACACACACACACAAAATAAAATATTGGCTTTAGTTTTCAGATTTGGTTTATGCTCTTCATTTGAAAGGTACAATGTAAGTAGTGTGCTTATTGCCATGCAAAGTAAATCAATTTCTAACTATCTGCATTAATATTCTTTGCATTTGAAACTGCAGTCTGAAAGCTCATACTTCTCTTTGTAAAATAAAGTAAAACATTGTTAAAACCAGTCTTTAATTACCAGTTACATTTTCAGTCATTACCAATGTGATTTTTTAAAATCCTATTAAAAATAATTTCTAGCTGCCGCGGCTCCTTTCAATCAATAGAAGAATTCTCATTTGTGTGAAGTGTAGTCAGATTATTGCCAGCACACCTTTCTCTAACTAGTCTTCTCTAATAAAAATGCATTAAGTGGGAGCCTTAAGTAGAAAATGTTACTATATAATAAATATTTATTGAGACTTTATTTTTATACTAATATACAAATAGTGTTTAAATGCTAGTTTAGTCATTAACCCACTAAACCAATTGTTCATTGTCTATATAAAACTTACCAAATCAGGCCAACAGTTAAATTTTCTCTTTAAAATAGATAAGAAAGATCATTTTAATTATGTTTAAATATCAAGCAACTATTTTTCTGTGGATGCAGATGTTTCCTAATAGTGTCAAGAAAGTAATATCACGTAGATCTTAAAATGTAAATGTAATCCTAAGAGTATGATCACAATGGCCTATTCTTGCTATACGTGCTATGAGCCAGGGCCCTACACCTGGCACAATTTCAGGGCTCATTAGCAGGGGGGAAAATGTTAAACTTTTCTGCATATATTAATATACATACGAGTCAGTAATTTTGACATTTATTTTTTAAAAATTAGGCATTCTATTTAAAATTCAGATTCAACCTTTAAAACTGCTTCTACTTAGAATATGTACAAGACTTCTTTATCTTCTTGGAATTCTCCTGACCCGTAGGATACTTTGAATCATTACCACTCGATAACTACTGTTAGACACATTGTAAAGTTCCAGTTGTTTAATGTGTCCTGGATTTTTAAAAATTTTAAATAAGAAATAGATCTTTGTTTTTGCTATTTAAATATTATAAAACTATACCTGATTAAAACATGAATCGCTTGGAGGTTCCTGGAGTAGGTATTTCTCTGGGCAAGAATTTTAAAGTATTTTAACTGTTAACCAATAAATTACCAAGTACTGTACTTTTTTAAGGTGCCTGATTTCCATTCACATTTGAGGAACCTCGTTAAGTTTGGGTGGTCTTTAAGGAAAGGTGTTGTGGTCCAGAAAGTAGATCTTTTCACCTTTCTTCTGTAACAGTTAATATGTTAAAAAGGTATAAATCCGGACCTAATTCCATCAGGATTTTTTCCTTAACTAAATTAAGACTAACAAACCTGGCTATTAAAAAAAAAGTGTGTCCATTTGTTCATTTCTGATATTTATCCAAAGACCACTTAACAGTCTGTATAGGTTATAGGTTAAGGAAATAATTTTGACTACATCATACTTTCCTTTCACGGTTGAGTTTTTCTCCCCTTACATAAACCAAAATAAAATTCCCATGATAACATTAATAGATTTGCAAAGGGCTGGGTAAAATACTCAGTCCCATTGCTTGTTTCCCAACGACGCTTTCGTTGAAATGAATGGGGAATGTCCCTTGTAGGACTGTTTGATCTTTCTTGACTTGAGTTAGAATGAATGCTATGTGACTTTTTCCCCTTCTCTCATTTTATAAATTTAAAAAATCAAAGAATTCTTGACCTCACCCTTTTTTCTCAATTTTTATTGTTTCTGGATTCTCTTTTGAGTTCCTTTTTTGCTTCAAAATATTTGGTATTGTGAGAAAGCAAATACCCTTTTAATTGTTTTGACTACACGTGTGAGATCATTGAATTGTTTCAGGTGTTGACTTATTCTTACACTTGAAAGATTGATGTGGTTCATCACAGCCCAATGCCATGTCATGAAAGAGCTCCAGATACAGATCTTGAAACAGCACACTATAGGATGGTGTCTTTGTAAGGAATCGCTAACGACTTTAGAGTCAGTAGATGGTACATTTACAGCAAAAATGCATAGCATTATGAAGTCTCAGGAGGGAGTAACAGCTATTGGACTAGTTTAACCAAGTTATGGCTTTCATGATGTTCTGTGAAAACATCATTTTGGGCCAAAAGTCCAAAGTATGTGTGCATGCTTGGGGTGTGTGTGCGTGTGTGTGTGTGTGTGTGTGTGTGGTAGTGGAAATAGAAGGGGGAGAGCAGAGAGGGTGAGACACAAAAAGCATGAGAGGATAAGAATGAATACAAGAGAAAGAGAAAATCATTATTTTGATTTGTAAGCATAAAGAGTTGAAGGACATCATTGCCATACCTAATATCATTTCTTAAATTATACATATATGTGCTATTAGACCAAGTGGCCCATACACAATAGAGAATAATTTTTAAGAATGAAGACCAAACTGAGTAACTTCAAAATTCTGCGTTCCATTTACTGATTAGTTGCTTTAGGCAAGTTTAAACACCAGAAAGCCTCAGTTTCAGTATCTGTAAAATGGGGATAATAATACTACCTACCTCCTAGAGTTGTAAAGATTAAACATGATGATACATATAAAAGCACAATGTACTAGTAAATGCTCAGTAATTAGTAAATTATTATCATAAACTACGTTGTATTTTGATTATTTTATCTACCTGCTAATGATGATCACTTAGTGCTTGAATGGATAATTATTTTGAAATTTTCAAAATAATACTTTAATTCTGTTAAAATTGGGTTACTTTCAGAGTAAGTCTCTAATTCTGATGCCATGTATGTTAGGCCAGTGTTAATGGTCACTAAGTACAATATAGATCTTCAAGAATATCAAAAGCTATCGCAGAATTGGATGTTATTAAATAAATATTATATTATTTTTAGAACCATTAATGGAAACCATAAATGGAATGAAACAAACAAAATCATTCCATCTATAAGTTTTAAAAGTCATTTATTGCAACTTGTAAATTTCAGGTAGATTATTGATGAGTTTTAATAACGACTCAGGTTGGAGGAAGTGTTTGATGTACGTAAAATTATTAGGTGGTTTTAATAATGAATACAGCCTCATTAAGAATTCTAAAGATCTTTATTTGCTTTAGCATGCATATTAGCCACTTTTGAAAATTACATTAATATTTCTTATTTCATAATTTTGGTTGTATATAATAAGATCAATAGAATAAATGTATAGTGACCAGGTGTTATTTTCTCATCTTTCTATTCCTTCACAATCATGCTTGCAAAAAATAGGTTTTTTTATAGATATTTATTGAATAAACTAATGAATTGTATTTACTAGTAAAGATAAGACACATCTTTATTTTAATAGTTAAAAAATAAATAAGTGACACTTCCATGTCATTTTTTAATTTTCCAGATTTGAGGGATTGTTAATTTTAATGACAGCTTTTCAACTTTGAGATGATAAACAAGTGAACTTATCTTAATTTGGGTATTTTTCTTCGTGTGAGAAGAAATCTAACATAGGACAGAAAATACAGAATTTTACCTGAGGATTATACCTTTTGACAACACAAACACATTTAGGTAAGATGTGGATGAAAATCGACCTATTTCTGGTCTCAGAGTCTGTTTACCACCTTTTTGTCCAGTTTTTATAGTCACTTAATTTCTCAAAGAAATTCGTATTTTGGATGACAGGTAATGTTGACAAGGTTTGCAGTTTAGACCACCTGTGGAGTTGCAACCTCTTGAAATTATTCTCATGCTCTTAAAGAATGCCCCTCTAGTGTGCACCTTGCATTCAGCTTTCTGCCTTGCATTCAGCCTAGCTAAAAAGTGCTCAGTGCAAGGAATGCTTACGGAGTGGACTCACCTATGGTAAAACAGCATGGCTGGCTCCCAACACTGCAATCAAGGAAGCCTCTAAAAGCTTTAGTTTAAAGATAATAATAATAATAATAATAATAATAATAATAATAATAATAATATCTGCAGGAAGATGATGGAGCCATCTAAGGCACATGAGCTTTGAGAATTATCCCATCTGCAACCCGCTCCCCCTGCTCAGTAGCCCTTTCCAGGGTTATGATTACTGGAAAATGGCTGTTAATCACCAGATTTTTTTATTTTTCTACTGCAGCTGCTTCAGTCAGAGTAGTAATCTATTAAGCAACTTGGTCTCCAGTTTAAAATTTGCATTGTATACTGTATAGAGTAAATTTTCATTGTAATCAGAGCATCCAAGAGAACTTCCTGGTTTATAGCAGCACGTTTGTTTTTATGTATGGACCACTCCAGTGCTATTGAGCCAACTGTTTAAACAATACTGTTGTTTGATCAGCATAAAATAAAATATTGTAGTACTACTGAGTGCACACAGCATTTACAATAGTCACATTTGCAGAATATTTGAATTGTGCCATCTCTAGCATATGGTAGTATAATACCCATATAATCCATAACTTAACACAGATACTTTAAATTTGACGTGAACTTCAAAGGCTTTTAGAAGGTTAGCATTCTTGTACCAAACTGTGGTAGAGTAATTTGGCCACTTTTTTTGACATTAATGCTTATTACATTTGCCATAATTTGAAGAAATAATCCAAAACCTGAGTCAATATTTAGTGCGGAAGGAGGACAAAACAGCTCTATTTTACAAAAGACCCTTTTAAAACACAGTCTTATATGTAAAATTGACAGGCTACAAGAGGTGGTTGGATGAAGTTCATCATGTTGGAAAGAATGTTTCAATTAAAGTTGAACACTTTCTCTTCCAGGTCTTTTTTTCCTCATTTTTTTATTTGCTGTGCCAAGGTATCCATGTGCGTTTTTCCACTGTCATCTGGCTCACTCCCAGCAGATGCACACAATCTGTTCTGCTGTCACTAACAGGGTTCGGTTTATGAAAAGAATGTGTCAGAACATGCCACTATAGTCACTTTTACAGGTTTTTTTAAAAGAGTAACTGAGAATATATGCATCGCCCTAGTTTTATTGTACTCAGCTTTTAAGAGATTTCTAAGAAACTTTTATAACATATATCAACCAAAAGCTTTTTTCCAAACATATTTTTGACCAAATATTTGCTTTCCATGAAAAAAAATTTTCACAAACATCTTTAATGATTAGCAGTATGTGTTATATTTAAACATAAAAGTAGGTTTTTATAGTTCTGTCTGAAATCAACTACATATTTTATGAAAATATGTAATTTCCAATTATGAAATTGTTTATAATTAAATAGTCTATTAAAATCAAACCTACTTTCTTATTCAATTCAAAGCTTTATTTTAAAATATTTTGATATATAACTTAGGATATGGTCATAAATATGTTATTTGAATTCATAGGTAATGTGGGTTTCTTAAGTCTTTATCACCATTAAATTAAACCAAAAGCAATTAAACTGTCTTATCCTATGGAGAAACTTGATCAATAGTACTCTGATAATAAGGTGACATTATTCTTTTGTAGCATAATAGGTCAATATTTCTGAACTGATTTTATTTATTAAAGTGTCTCTATCAAGTATTCTAAATAAAATTCAATTTTGTGTATTTTTCAGAGAAAAGAATTTCTTTGGTTTTACATAAATTTTAAATAAATGAGCACTGGAAACCTACATTCATTCCTGACATAATGAAAATAATAAGTTAGCAGAATTTTAAGTTTTAAGTATGAGTAGTAAGTACATATTGCATGTGTAGGTACATGCAGAGTGGACACATTAACATTTTGTATACAGATCATGGTCTGTAAGTATCTCCTAGAGCTGGAGATTTTAAAATGTACTTAAATGCTAATTTTAGATTTTCAAAATAATCTTTGACATGAAGAGCAACTCAAAGTTCTGGAAAATTAAGCATTTTTATCGGTTATAATTCACATTAGCTAAAAATGAAACTATTTTAATGAATAATCACAAATTAGGCATTAATTATATAATTTATAGTATAACTAGTTACTATGTTTCTTCATAAAGAGAATTTATGAAATACATTTTAAGGAATAATTTCTGTCATAAAATGTATCATCACATAGACAACTCAAGCAATGTACGTAAGAGACCTTTCTGAAACAACTTTGCACATTTTAGCAAGAAAGTAATTGACTTAGACTTTATGGGCTCCGTTGTCATATCATGCAGATTAACTGCTAAATTATCTTGTCTAGAGTTGTATTAAATGATTGTTATAACAAGTTTTCTTAATTCCTAAAGAAAAAAGAACTCTTTTTCATTATATTTTAAATATAAAAATGTATACATCTTTCATAAGTTGATTTTATAATGCTTTTGATGATATGAACAGGGCACATATGTTTAAGATGAATGATAAAAGACTTTTCTTAAATGACTTTGCTTTTTAACTAGTCTATAGGTACTTGAAATTGTCTAGTTTTTAGCAATCCTGTATTTGCTCTTGGGATAAAAAGGCTACTCTACACCAAGGTGGTGAACTGAGAAAATGTTTGGTTAAATTCCATAAAACGTCAGAGCCTTCTACTCTTCCTCTCAAAGTCTTCAGCGGTGGGGTGTGGGAGATCTATTGTCATTCATTACAAGACAGTAGATTTAGCTTTGCTAACTTACTGCTGCAGGTATTAGGGGAGCAGTTGGAAAACAACAAGAATCTTTTACTACAATTTGAATAGCTGTAACACCATTTTGAGACAAAACTCCATAGGCAGACTTAATTGTACTTATCTTGAATGACTAATCCTCAATATTTTCTATTTATTACTCAAAGTGTTAATATAATCCTAAATTTAATTAGGGAAATAAAAAGCTTATTCCTCTTAGTTAGATTCACCAAACTTAAAGAATATTTGCAAATATGGTTTGTCCTGTGAAATATTTTAAATACCAGATCTTCTAAAAAGGTAGGCTCTTTTATTTATAATACTTTATAATTAAATAATTATATATTTTTTCTAATTTTATTTTTTAAATTAAGTGAAAAAATAGTTTTGAAACTTAAAATTTTTCTGGTCCTTTAGATTATGAATGATAGGGGTAGTTTATCTCATAAATACTTTTTTGAATCTTGCCAGTTGCCTCAATTTCCACTATGGGTACCACCCTCCTTTGTGGTTGGGAGGTCGTTCTTTCTTTGCATTTGCTTAGTCATAGGTCTTTTTGGAGCAAAGACAGACTATTTTTGTGAAGCTGTCTCCAAAAAATGTATTATTCATAGCCTACGAAGCCCATCAAAGAGTCTTAGTGCGCGGGTAATGATAGGTTGGATAGCAGTGACCAGAAGGGCTTTCTTTAGGGGATTTAGACAGGCAGATCCTTTTTCCATCTGCATCAACATATGTTGACCAGTTGGTTTTCAGTTCTTGTTGGCTTGGTGGTTCGAAGTAAGACTGATCTTCTATAAATATAACTGATATTTTCGACTATGACTTGGAAACTCCACTTTTATCCAGTGTTGCTGCTCAAGATATCTCTAAAAATTCTAAAATCTTTTATGATATGTGTAAAAACATGCTATTAATTTGAAAATATTATTAATTACAGCTATCTTGATACAGTAACAATCATAGCTAACACTTTTTGAGCTCACTGTATATTGGGACACTGTCCTAAGGTCTTGTGGCATTAAATACATTAACTCATTTATTCCTCAAAACCAAATGATATAGGCACTATCTACATTTTACAGATGAAGAACTAAGACAAAAAAATGTTAGCATCTTGCCTCAAATTATCCACTTCACTAATGGCAAAGCTAGAACCTCAAACATAATCGGTTTCCAGTGGTCTGCTGTCTTACCTACTAAAACAAAAATCTCACATTATCTTAGCAATTAGACAAGAAAAAGAAAATGACTAAACTACAGAAACTTAATTTCACGTGGCATCTTGAAAAAAAGTATTCAGTAACACCAGAAGGACATATTTAAAACTATGTTTGACTACGTGTGATATGTTTGTATGGTTTTTAAAGAGAAGTGAACTAATTCTTGCTCTATGAAACAGTGCTCTATAGTTAACCTGGAGGAAAAAATATTATATATATATATATATAATTTAATCAAAATGTAAATATCTAATTGTATCTCATCTCTGTGTAGTGACCTCTAGTTTGATTTTTACTTTTTGAGTTCTTGAGTTCTTTTAATTTTTAACCTTTACTTGTAGGAGTCATAGTAATTTATTTAATTTTAATTTAAGAATGTGAGCTGTATGACAGAATATATAAATGGATATTAAATGGATTTCAGGAGTTTTCAATTAATTTAATTCGTTTAGGTGGATTTTCTGGAAAATTTGAATCAAGCATGCCTTTTAACTTTCTCTTTGTAGTTGAAAAAGAAAATAAACAACAAAACCTTAAAACCAGAGATAGATGTGAAGTAAATACTGACAAGTTAGAACAGCTTACATTATATTTGAAAACTAGGGAATGTTATATCAAGTTTATTCATCAAATGGATGGCTGCTAGTTTTTCATTGAATATTTCTGTGTTTAGTAAAAGAATTTTTAAGAAAGGAAAAGGGGGAGAAATCAAGATGGCAGCATAGGTAAACACCTAAATTGCTGCCTTGCACAACAATTTCAAAACTACAACTAAAAGACAAAACAAACATCATCCAGAACCACAGGAAGTCTGGCTAAGTGGAAATTCTACAACTAGAAGGAAAGAGAAAAGCACACTGAGACTCAGAGGAGCTGTAGGAAGCAGAGGTACTGAGATGTGTGCATGGAAAAGGCAGGCAACTGAGTGCAAAGCTGGATTTCTCAAGCAGGAGGGAGACAAAAGCTCCCAACCATGCTGAACTACAATTCTAGGTGAGACTCTGGGGACCCAGACTCATTTGGGGAGAAACTGGACTGTCTGGCAGCAGTTGGAACTCAAGGGCGGCTTTCTCTCAGAGGTGTTTGCAGAGATAACCATGGGACACTGAGACACAGGGGCCTATTAGGGGCAGGACTGTCAGGAAACCAATGCTGTCTGCTCTGCCCTGAGACTCTGCCCCATCCAAGCTAAGTAAAAAAGGCTTTTGCAAGTCTTGTCTCAAAAGGGTGTCTCCAGCTCAGAAGTTCCCCAGCATAGACATAGCTGATCCTCAAATCCAATTGGCCTGGAGGTCAATTCCTCCCAGTGATACCAACAACAATGTAGGCTTAACTACAATAAGACTGTGCACACAGAGTGTCCACCTCAAGTACCTGGGGAGGCTGAGCCACTGGTTCCTATAGGACACCTAGTACACAAAGCCACTCTATCAACTCAGGAAAGCAGCGAAAATGCAGAGACAAAGAAATATCCCAAATGAAAGAAATAGAGGAAAGCAAATGACTAGATATGGAGTTCAAAACCACGGTTATAAGGTTTTTCAAGAATTTTCTAGAAAAGGCCAATAAATTTAGGGAGACCTGGAGGATATGAAACAAGACCAAGTAGAAATTAAGCATACACTGACTGAAATAAAAACTATTATACAGAGACCTAACAGCAGACTAGAGGATTGCCAGAATCAAGTCAAAGTTTTGAAATACGTACAAAGAAGCAAAAAATACTCAACTGGAAAAGCAAAAAGAAAGAAGAATCCAAAAATATGAAGATAGTGTAAGAAGCCTCTGAGACAACTTCAAGCATACCAACATCAGAATTATGGGGGTGCCAGGAGAAGAGAGAGAGCAAGATACTGAAAACCTATTTGAAGAAATAATGACTGAAAACTTTCCCCACCTGGTGAAAGAAATAAACTTACAAGTCCAGGTGCCGGAAGAGACTGGACAAAAATCGTACACTTATGAATGAGAACAGTGGGAGGGGGGTAAGGACAGAGGGTGAGGTAGAAACTGGGTGGAGGGAAGCTATGGGGAGATAAAAAGGAACAATTGTAATAATCTGAACAATAAAGACTTATTAAATTTTTAAAAAAGGAAGAAAAGGGATCACTTTTAGAATTTTTACTATGAGAAATAATATGAACTATCTTGTTCATAGTGTATATTTTTCTTGTTCTTTCATACAAGAATTACCATGCCCTTGATTAGAATTAAGGGCAGAGAATCTGGTCAGAGATCAAACAAGATGCACATATTTATGAATTTCCAAATGTATATGCTTTGGACTTCAAAATTAATAGCTACCATATCTTTAAAGTAATGAATTCCTTGCCAAATTTCCACAGTGAATTTTAGTAACTACATTTGGTTCCGCTTTATTTTGCTGTTGAAGAGAAGCAAATGCTTATTTGGATTACCATGCAAATACCAAAATAACCTGTTTTCTCTGTATTTAAAAATGTTTTTATTAGAAATGTGACTAAGATTTGGGAATTAGATGTGTAATTTGGAATTAATTGGTTACAATGATAAATGGCCTCCATGTCACATTGTGGTGCCCGTTGCCAGGGGAGTTTAGTTTGCTTTATGCAATATTAAGTGCCACTGGTACTGCTCAGCTGTGCCTAGGAAGTAGGGTAGGAGTGGGAGTGAGGACGTTCTTTTCTATCTTTCTAATCAAGCTAGTTATGTCTACTTCCTAATGTGATTTTTTACTATGGCTATATGAATTCCCTCTTTGGTACCTTCCAACTGTAAAGCACACTCTTAAGATTCCATAAAACACCAGATTTATATTTAGTATCGATTTGAGTTCTAAATATACAGGAAGCAAATAATAGCTTGGATTACCCAAACACTGAGGAGGAAGTCATAGCTGTGGACTAATTCTATACAGGATAATTACATAGTGTTATTAGTAATATTTCCAGAAGAAGATTCTGATGTAGCTACTGTTGTATTTCAAAAGCCTTTTCAAAAATTTTGATTTTCCCAAGGACTAAAATCAACTAACAGTTTCACTCACAAACAGAATCCATTCATAAATTGAACAGTCACCAATCTTGGGTGTATGTTAAGTGACAGGGTTACAGATATAAAACACTGCATGTCCTTCTTCTAGTTAGTTTTGAGCAATGGTTTCAATCCCATCTCTAGGGGGAGCTTTTAAAAAAAACTTCCATGTCCAGGTCCCACCTCCAGATCTGAATTCAAATGGCCTGCCCTCCAGGCATTGCTGCTTCTCAAAGCTGCGTGCTTCTCAAAGCTGCGTGATCATTTTCTTGCAAAGCCTGGGTGACAAGGCATTGTAGACATTAAAGAAACAACTACTGTAAACTTTGCCCGTAAAAAATATTTACTGCTGTTCCCCAAAACTTCCCCTTTGGACATCTACTGCAAATATATTAATCAGTCAGTTCACCCACTGATTGCTGAATAGGAGGTGGCAGTATATCAATCAGTCGGGTCCATTCATTAAGTGTTTACTAGGAGGTGGCTTGCTAGCTGTTAGGGATACAAGAGTGAAAGTTGGATTTTCTGCCCCTGAGGGGTTCAGTCTGATGAGGGGGAGGAACGGCAGATGGGGTGTTGAATGCAATGTGCTAAGAGTTACACTGAGGTATGTCGTAGGTAAATGGAATGTTCAACCTTTTGGGAGATGACTGGTCAGGTCCATCTTCAGTAGGAGAAAGGACACCTAAGATGAGTCTTAAATGATGAGTTAAATCCTGGCAGTGTTCTGGAAAGAGCAGTGTTTTTATATGAACTCCCATATTCTCAACTTTGCCTCTGCATTTGGGGAAGCTGCCCAGGCCTTGCCCAGGACTTTAGGTTCTGTTGAGATTGGTGGTAGGCTAATGAAGTTATGAGGAGGGTACCAGAAGTAGGAAGTGTCTACTAGTAGTTAATCCCCTCTCCATTCTCTGGTAAGACAGAAAACCTCACCATTACGAACCTCACAGTGACCTCCAGGACTTGCAACTCCTCACTCTCACTCCCACGCTACTTCCTAGACACAGCTGAAAGGAAGGACCGCCTGGCCCACATCCTCCCTTGACATTCACTGTTTTGACAAGTTATGAACAAGGAGTAGAGCACCAACAGGGAGATACCACCACAATATATTTCATACAGTGGAGACTTTTATCCCTTAGCAAAAGTAATTTAAAAAAACTACAAGTAGTATTTCTTCTCTCTTTTTTTGTTTTGTTTTAAAAAGGCAAAAGTACATAAATAAATGTACTTTAGGGATATCATACCCTTCGGAAAAAAAACCTTGTATGCTTTAAGAATGAGGTATGCTTTTATAAGGGAATAAATCTATAAAACATAACAAACCATGGCCTTATAAAACATATAGAATCAAAGAAATTGGACTTGTCCTTTCTATGTTGCCAAACATACACACAACACATGCATACACACACACAGACACACACACACACACACAGGACAGAAAAGGCAGGCCATGACCAAAGAATAAGCAGTAAGTTATAAAGTTACAAAGAGATATATTGCATTATTCCATAGGAAACCTTACTGTAAAATGAGCCACATCTAGTTTTATGGGGGGTGGGGAGGTGAGGTTAGATGGTCACTTAGTTACATAATGGAATAAAATTCCAAGTCTGTAAAGCAACTTTGCATTCCAACTACTAGACCACATTATCTCCACAAACCAAATGATTCTTCATTTGGGAAGAAGGAAGGCGAACTGGACTGCACTGCTTGATTATATATCATTTCCCGGTGAGTGGAGTAGAGAATTAAATTAGCTATGAAAGACTGAAAACTGCGTTCTAATGGATTGCCTTTTCGAAAGTCATAAAATATGCTGAATTTGATCTCAAATAGGTTATACATTAGCATCCCACATGCAATTAGAAAATTATCACCTTGAGTAAATTAAGTATACAGTTAGAGTATTATCAGAGATTTGCAAGTCATGAGGTGAGATTTATACTTTTAAGGCAACTGTAAACCCTCCACACAATCAATATAAAACGAGTGATTTTCAAGTCCTGGAAGCCCCCTGTGCTGCTTTGGCAGGAAAGGGGCATATGTATTAGGACCATTTTATCTCTGAAAAGCAGAGCTTTCTGTGGTTACAACTTATAAATGTATTGAGCGTCAGCGAGGTAATCCAGATGAGCTTTTCTCTCACATCATGCAATAGCTGAGAAGCTCTTTCATGGCAGTCAGTTTATAAATGGATAGACTGATAACTTTCAAGAACGTATTACATCCAAATAAGATAATGCTATAGCATACCTATATTAGGGTGCATACCTGTACATTTCTGAGAGAGTTTCATACACTGGATTTTAAGATCTGGCTTTGCATTTGAATTCTTAGAGAGCCTTTAGAACATAACAGTGCTGGGCAATCAGCTTCAGTGATTCTGATCTCATTGGTCTGGGATGGGTTTACATATCATTAATTTTTAAAAGTATTTCAAGTGATTCAAATATGCAGCCAGGGTTAAGAACCTCTGTTCGCATTCACAATATTTAGAACTTTGAATCATATTTGAAAACTAAGATCAAGTAAATAAGGGATTTAGCATTACTTCCCTTCTAACTATAAAAATTGAGGAGAAAATGAATGGAATTCTTAAGTTATAGCAGGGAAATGAGCTCTTGCGTGGAATCTTCTTTTTCCTGGTTTATGAGACCAGCTGTATCATTCCAGTTTCTAAATTATTGGCATTTCTAAAGATGAAGTAACAGGAGAAGTGATGAACTTTATAAATAGACTGCCTGAAATATTTGGCATGAGGGGTCAAGATGTAGGCGAAGCTTGAAAAAGACTTTAGTTTGTGTATTAGCCAGAGGCCAACAGTTGTTAAATTCTCTAAATGTCCTTTAAAAAGGAAAGAGTAAGAATCCCTTTAAGAACATGATTTTTTTTTCCTCTCTCTCCAATGTGTAGTCAGTAAAACCCAGAGGGGAAAAAATGTACCTTTCGAGCCAAAATTAGGTCATGCCAACCACAGCAAATTGGAAGCTCTGCTTAAAATGTAGTCTTGCAAGATGGCTGTGGATCATCTTAATGTCACGCACGTGGTGGGCTGACGCTTCCCGGTCATGGCTGTGGGCTCTGCTGCCTGAGTCTGATTGCCCCAGTTGGGCTCCAGTTGCCACATCAACGTGATCTAAGCTTGTGTCTGAAAGGTATGTTCTGGAATATAGCATTTTTAAGGTGAAAAAAATATACAGTTTCTTTAAAAAAAAACAACAACAGCAAAGCAAAACACTGTTCATTTTGTTTTATGATCCTAGAAGGGGGGTAATGTTAAAGGAAAAAGAGACTAGACAAATCCACAAGAATGACCAGCAGGCATGCCATCCTGCTGATTAGAAGGACATTGCCAAAGAATTAACCTTACCACTAAAAAAAGAAAAAAACATACAAAGTAATCGTTTCATTCATTTACTCACCTGCTCACTCTAGAAGTAGCAGGATTGTTCTTTTTCCAGCCCTGAGGGATGTGGGAGAAAAATAGAAGGCAATTCATTAATTTCATTGGCACTTATCAGTATTAGAAAGTTGCTACTGTAAAATGCAATATATTTCCATTATGTAAAAGAAACTGCTGCTTTTTTCCTACCTCCAGAACCTACCATTTCATTGGTGTTTCTATTCATTATTTGAATGTGGAACTGGCCATTAAATGTAACAAATTTCCATTACATAAAGGAAACTTATACTCTTTCCTACTTGCAAAAAGTATTTAATAAAATGATAAGGCCTGAAGGTTTTAAACGCTTTTATTTTGGAATGCACTAGAGAACTTTATCACATTGTGTAAGGAAAGTATTAATGTTTATTATAGTACGCAATGTGTTTGTTCTATTCTCAAAGAAAAAAAATCCTAAAGTATACTTTTTGTTGAACACTATGGAATTCAGTCTTAACAAAAAAAAATTATCAAATTTTTGGACTTGTTCCTAGATGAGCACATAACATATATTTGCAGCTGGTGACTTTGTAGCCATAGTGTTACAACTTTGTCATATTTGCAAAAAGATGTTTTTATCCTCCAGAGCAACTTTTCTACATGGACAGTTAATTGTATCGTCTAGTTTCCAAGTTATTGGCATCTCTCAGGATGAGATAGCACTGGATATTTAGTATTCTCTCAGCTATGAACCAGACTGGAATATTCTGTAGGAGTGTGGAAAAAAAGGAAATGTTTTTGTTTTGTTTTTTCTATAATGGAATACTTCATTCTTTAATTACTTAACATAGGAACATTTTTGTGCTCAACAACATTCTTTTTTATCTTTCTTTCATGCTGCTTCTACACTCTTTGATAACACAGAAAATAAAAGACTTAATCAGTACTACATGAGCATTATGAAAATACTTCACAGAAAAGACACGAGCTGGATGTTAAAGAAAGCGCTTGAATGTATCATGTCCTGTGGCTACATGTCTTGCCTTTTGAGAAGATTCTAGCATACCACTGTGTACCCAATAACACAGCCACATCCCCAACACAAATGATTTGTGTCCCCAAAGTCTGTTTTAAAATTGGAAAACCCGGGATTTACTTTACATGGAAACAGTTTTTCACATGGTTAGCTACTCACATTGTGCCCACAACAACCCATTGTACAGGCACAATAAAAATTTTAAAAATAGTAGGAAGCCATGCGGGTGTTGTAACACAAATAACTGAATTAGATTGTTCAAAGTTTCCTTAGCCAGTAATGCTTGGCCAAAGCATTCTTTGACATGGCAGGTGGAATTTTTGTGGAAATAATGAAAACAGTTTCTAAGTTTCAAAATGTCGTCTGCCACGTACAGACCTCAGGACCATATGCAGTGTTCTTTCAAAGTGCAGATATTTCACCACCACCTTCCTGGGAGAACTTTCACCATAATGTTTAGATGTATATTGGAGTTTGAAGGTTAGTGCTTAAAGATTGCAAGTATTCTTAGTTTAGAATTTATTTTTAAAATAGCCATTTTCTGTTTCTTTCTGCAAATATATCATAAGCATCTCTCTAAGTATTTATTAGTTATGATTAGGTAACATGTAGAACATCTGAGGAAGCGTTTTCCCCAAGGATGACTGTTTAAGAACTACAGAAGAGGACGGGATTAACAAGGATGTGTGCATGATGAGGTGTCGCAGAAGGATTTGACTAAACTAGCATTGGGATTCAAGCAGTTGGGCTCCAAACTTCGTACCTTTATTGGCGATACTGTGCTGCCTTCCTTGGCTTCTAATACACTCTCCTGGGCTACCCTCCTCCGAAATGTCCGAGGCCGACTTTGAGTTTTGTTCCCCAGTGTCCAAAATCTAGTTTCTTCCAGGTGTATAGTTAATAGATATTTGTTAAATAAATGAGCAAATGAATGCTGCCACTTTCTTCTTTCTGAATTATGATCGCTGTGGAGTCTTGTTCATTTTGGGGTTCCCTGATGTGACTGGGAAAGTGCCTGGAGCATATTGTAGATGGAGAATATGCATAAATGGACTTGAATTGAGGAAAAAAAATGGGTAGGACTTGAATTAGGATCTTTTATAAGCCCTGGATGTGAGGTGATTTGCATATGTACAGAAATAGAGATACAAGCATTGAGTTTATTTGAAGTAAATACATATTCACAAGATGGATTTTATTATCAAGAAATGCCTAAACATATTAAAATGAGTTAATAAGAAGAGAACTTTCTTGAATGGCTTTATGAGTCTAAAAACAATAATTCATGTATTTAACTTGAAGAGTTGGTAATGGTGCTTTTTTTAACTTTGTTGTTTTAAACCGCCTCCTTTAAGATTTTTCCGTGTAATCCCTAGACTTGGACCATAATCGATGCACACATTCAACTATTTTACAAGACATGTGAGGAAAAAGAATGAAAGTTCACGCAACATGAAGTGCATTATTTAACTTACTGTTTTAAACTGCTCTACTAGTTATTTATCAACTCAACTAGTTGAGCATTAGAAAAAGAACTTGTAAATAGTTGAGAAAAAAATCCAAAATTATTAAAATGTATCATCTTATTATGATATGCAGTACTGTACTTAACGCTTTGACATGTTTTCTAAAAAGTGAAGTAACTTGTTTTGTGAGGAATAAAACATTTTCAGATTATTTATGAAAATAAAGTTAACTATGGGATATATTTTTATGCTTCTCAATGTATTCTAATAGCATTTATCAAGACTCATTCAAATCCCAAAATTAATTATGGCAATTAAAATATAAAATATAAATATGAGAAAGAATTCCGAAGCTCCTTTATAAATTCGTGTCTGTTCCTCAGGCTTGTTCAGTAAAGAAAGCAGTGGGGATGGCACCCTGGCAGGGCGCTTTCACCTCTGCTTGCTCATCCCCCTTCCTGCATGTAGAGCCACTTTATAGAGTAACACACATAACTATTCTAGAATGGGTCAGTATATTCACATACATACTAAAATTAGAATGTGTTCTCAGAAGCACAAAAGTAAAACCATACAGACTCAACTGAAGACAATCGTGATTCATTGCAGTTCTTTTTTTCTTATCACAATAGAAATATTGTCAACTTTTGTCCCTTCAGTAACCATGGTTCGCAAGGATTTAATGAAATGATAAATGTACAATAGCATTGTAAAGTGGAAATACTAAACAAATGTAAGTTATTCTTAATTCACTTTAAATTGCAAACTCTTTGAGCTTGGGGACTGTACCATATTCAAGTATCTTTGTTTTCTCTCTCTTTTAAATTAATGTTTTACACACAATAGATGTTGCATAAATGTTTGTTGAATTAAACTGGAGTAACTGAAGGTTAATAATTGTGCCTAATTCAAATGAGAGAGACCTAGAAAAAACATTTAAATAAGTATTTCCACCATAGAGCCTTTCCTTTTAGAGTTATCATTTCCCATATCTGACTTTCAGAAGACTTTCTGTGTACCTATTTTATGTTTATTAATTTCTATCTTGGACTAAAGATATTATTTAAATTGTCTTTCTCAATTTGGTAAAAATTAATTTCTTTGGATGGCAGAAACTAAGTTTTACTCATCTTTGTATTCAGGATATACTGTGTATTGAATTTATAATGTCTCAATTAACAAATTACTCTTTGAACCAGATCTGCTATAATATCTGATTGGCTGAGCAATATTGACCATAACCAAAAATTGTTCCTGTTGAAAGATACATTTATGAGTCATTAAGAGATAGTGTATCTAATTGGCCCCATTTGTAATTCAAGTGTTATTCAATTGATTTATATAGGGTGGGATTTTATTGTTTTGTGAGAAGCATCTAACTAGATTGGTCTCTTATTCATTTAAATATATGAAGAACCAAGTACATTGGAAAAGGTTTATATCTTTAGTAAATCTATAAGGTAGGCATCTAATAAACGCTAACTCAAGCCTTTTATCTATTCCACTTCTAATTAATATTAGTATATAAGGAAAACAAAATGATAGTCAAATTATAGGGCTTACTCTTCATTAGCAGTGTTCATGGTATGTCTGTTGTAATAATGATGTTATCTAAGTATTACAATA
Organism: Lasiurus cinereus; assembly: GCA_011751065.1. Lineage (NCBI taxonomy): Eukaryota > Metazoa > Chordata > Mammalia > Chiroptera > Vespertilionidae > Lasiurus > Lasiurus cinereus. Next base: position 32,033,686 of record JAAGEH010002531.1, read on the forward strand.
ATTTTATTTAGTCTAGATTTTATTTATTCAGGCCATTTCTAATTGCCTATACCATTTAAGTATAGTGATTTATTGCAGTTTTCAATTTATTGAGGGCATTATGTAACTAAGGGAACATTTCTTAGTCATCTGTATACAATCCGGTCCAGAAGACCTCATCATCCGTTAGGTAGTCACCTCAGCTAAAGCTGCATTTTAACACTACATTCTTAAGAGCAGCATAGGTATCGCTTTAGTTACCACTGGAAAATATAATACTTATGACAAAAATCCATGTTCAAAAATTTTGCTTGTCACATAGTATATTCATTTCAAATGATGGTTAATACAACCAAAAAAAAAAAACAGTGCTTAAATAAATTGAACATTGCCTTGAATGTTCTTTTATGAGAATTTATTTTAGAAAATGATTCTAAATACTTTTTTCATTGTGTTTCATGTATTTTCTTCATCTCAACTTTCATCTCTATTATTGGTATATTTAAATATGTTTTTCCTTATATTTATTAATAGAAATAGCTTTAAATTAACTTTTAAAATTGTTTAGAACAGATTTAAAATACATGGTAAATGGGTGTGATTTTTTAAATATAAATTTGACTGTTTTTAATGAATTTGAACACACATTTTAATATGCAGTTCTAAACATTTTAATCTTATATTATAATATCTAAGAAGATGCTAATCACTTTTTGTTTGCCATTACAGTGCTAAGGAATTTAGAAAATTGTGTATAAATTATTTCCATATACAACCACTTTTGGTCATTTAAGTTATCATTTGTCATTATGAAAACGTTGCAACCAGAAATACAAATGCAATTTGATAGTTTATTTAACAGATGATCCCTGACTTAGGATAGTTCAACTTAAAATTTTTTGGCTTTACAGAGGTATGAAAGTGATACACATTCAATAGAAGCTATATTTAGAACTTTGAATTTTGATCTTTTCATGGACTAGTGACAAGCTCAGCTCTTTCATTATGCTGAGCAGGGGTAGCCCTCCACAGCTCCCAATCAAACATGTGATCATGAAGGTAAACAACAGATACTCTATAGTGTATTAATTGTGTTAGATGCTTTGCCCAAAAGTAGGCTAATGTAAGTGTTCTCAGCATGTTCAAGGTAGGCTAAGCTATGATGTTCAGTAAGTTATGTTCTGAGCACATATTAAATGCATTTTGACCTTAACATGTTTTCAATTTACAATGAGTTTATCAGGATATAAGTCCAAGGTAAGTCAAGATGTAATATGACATCTAAAGCACTTATAGATTGAATTTGCTTGTATTGATTGCATTATAAAGCTTCAAGCAGTACAGTTTAGTTCAATTACAATGCTTTAGTGTTGTTTTTGTGAGATGCTGAAAAGATTTTAAGATTTCAAGTACCTAGGATAAATATTATTGTCTATTCGCATTATTATAAATACATAAATTATTATTTTAATTTAAAAACATGAAGAGAGAGAAGAGTACCCTAGTAAATACTGAATTTTTACACCTTAAGATAGCTAACTGGTCAACCAGAATATGAAATTATTAACATTGGTGGTTTATAGAGTTAGCATGTAGAAGCTAAAAGTTAGTACCTATCTGAGAAAACAACATATTCCAACATGGCCCACCTAGAACTTTAAGTAACTAGTCCTTTGACATAGAAAGACTTTTAATCAGTTCTTTCACAGAGAACAGTGAAATTAGGAAACATAATTTTTCCCCTAACCATGTCAATTTTTAATGAAATTCAGAACTTTATTTTTATAATAGTGTACCCCATTTATCAGTAGATAAATGTGCTTACCCAAGTTGCAAGTCACTAGTTAACAACATAGAGTGAGAAGTTACACTGCTTATTTTTTCAAAATACATCTGTTTACTACCTTATTATGATTAAAATAATTACAACAAATATTAAATAATACACATAAAGCACTTAGCATATTGCCTATTATTATCCCTATGTGTAAAGATGTAAATGAGCAAAAATGTGAATTTTTATCTTAAAGAAGTGGTTTCCATCCACATAAGGTTTCCCAGTATTTTATCAAGTAAGAGATAGGACATAACTAAAAATTGTGCCCGTTCAATAAAATTCTGGAAGTAGGTGTATTATTTTCTCCTAAATTGTTTTCAGTCACTAGAACTTTGAACTTTCAAATACAGATTGTTATTAGGTTTTTTAAATCACACAGATTCTCTCCATCACCTCCTTCTGCTACTTGCCTTTGTGGAAATTTTTTTAAATTGCAAATTATTCTATATCATCTTTGTGAAAGTTTGGTAATAAGATTATAAATTTCAGGTAATGTATTATATATGAATTACAGTTACTCACCAATTACTAGTTATAATTAACATAAGTTTGCAGAATGATTCACCCTCTGCCAAGTTTTACTCATGTATTTTATAAGTACAATATATTTGAATCTGATTTTTGTAACTTAAATAGCAGTTGTTTGTACTCAACTTTCAGCTGGAGAAACTCCTTTGTAATGCATTTGTGATCCAAGTAATTACCAAAAACTGTGTAACTATAAATGAGATAAAATAAAAGTAGTGGTTTTATGTGAAAGCTATAGATTGGTGTCTTATCTAGTCTCCTAATTATGCATTTAATAAGCCTATTAAAATTCTACCTAGAGGTCCTGGAATTATTATCTCTCTTTTTTTAATGTCATTGTTTTATAGATGAGTTGCTAAGTGAAAAAAAGAAAAGAAAAGTGCTAATAGAGGAAGTTAGCATAGAGAATTGTCACAGTACTCAGCTCTTTTTATCTTTTTCTATATATAGTTTTAAAATATTGTTCATATCAGCTGATATGTAAACAGTGGTGTTTTTTCATATTATCTTTCTTTTCCAATCATTTCAATAATATGTTTAATGAATTAGTATATATATGGGAAATAAAGAAATCAGCACCAAGTTTTAGTATCAAATTGAGAATTGAAATTGCTAATTTCCCAGGTATTTTTAATATATTGCTAATCTCAAGATCAGGATTAAATTGATATTCTAGTACTAAAGTGATAAATTTTTAATAGAGATATCTCTTATGGGCAAATCTTATTATAACATACTAGAATATCATTTATTCTTTGAGGGTGTGATTTATTCTATTTAAATATAAGCCCTGTAAAAGAGATGTGTCCATCTATTTTTACCCTACGTACATAAATATGTCTGCTACACTCTAGTCAGTAGATGTATATTCAAAAGACAATATGCCTAGGCTCTCACTTTTTTTCTATAAATGATGAATAATATTGACAAATGGCAATTAAAAGTCTGCAATAGAGCTTAACTGTTGAATACCAAATCTTTCTATCACTAACTCTGTGTTCCAATGACATTTTCTAGATTTAACAAGAAATGTTTCTACATTAAAAATATATATATATATATTATGCTTTTGCAGCAACATAAGCAAATGTGCACTTAAAAGAAAATTCACAATGCAGCCACAAATAATTCCCTGTAAGATTCAAAGTGCCATTTTCAGAACCAGTTCAATTTTCAGAATAGAATATTTAAAACCTCTTCTCTGCCAGACTTTACATTCCACATGTTTGGTACAATTAAAACAGAAGAGTGGTGGATTGGAACTCTTCCATCTATATTTTGGAAAAACATATTCACTCACCTCAATTTGTCAGTGTGCATTTGGAGGTAGGTCATTATGCAGTAGAAAAGGAAGAAGAAGGCAGCTCTAACTCATGTGACTGACATCTACCGAACATGGCCATTAATACAATTTGGCAGTGACCTTGGCAGCATTACAGGTAATCTCCTTGCAGAGATATACTATTTGAATGATATTTCTACCATGTTGAGCACAAAGAGAATTCTCTTTGGAATTTTACCACTTAGTTTTCTTTTATCCTAACAAAAATAATTGTAAGTCATCCCTTAATGATTTTCTGTTTCCTTTTGCTCTTTCAAATGACAATCCACTCCCATGCATTGTTGCTGTCATTTTTCTGTCATTATGGGAGACTGCTATATATTTGGTAGCACATTCATAAAGAGTTGAAGTCAATTTTATTTTTACTGTATAGGCATAAATTTGTGGTCAAATTTCATACTACTCATAACAAACGTTCTAAAAAGCAGAAAGTATATAGAGAGATGTAGCTTGAAAACTCGATGCTGAAGAAAAATTTTTATTATGCTTTATAAACCATCAGTTTCATAATTACTATTTAGGATTTATTTAGGTTACATAAAAAATGGATTTTTATCACAACTTCTTAGATTTCACAATAAAAGATTCAGGTGCATCATTGCTTATTTTGTACTTCAGCTGAGTTGGTCAGATAAGAAGAGAGCAGAAGTACATAGAAAATTCAGGTAAATGAATAGAAAAGATCATGACAAGTAGTAAAGTTAGAGTCTTATAAAAACATTCTACTTACATTGTATCTCATATTTGGTAATAATATGTACTGAAATGCTTGTAATAAAGACATTGCACATAATGGAGGTTGAGCTTAGTAAAAAGCCTGTAAGAGTTCAAACTTTCTTAGAGTTGCTTTTGCATCATCTTTCAATACAGGAAATGAGCAATGACTATAAAGGAAGGGCATTTTCCCCCATAATATGGATCCATTTTTTAAAAAACTATTTCTTCCTGAGCTGCTTTTGGGATCTTTTACAATTTGAACCAGCTGTTAACCACAGCATTTATAGGTACCATTGACACTGGAGGATATGACAATTCTGGTTCAATGTTCATTATTTTAATGTACATTCTAGTTTAAGCTGTATAAGCAGCCCAAATTAGATAATTTCTGGAATTAAAGCAAATTCACTATTCATTAGCCATTAACATTTTTGCAAATCACATGTGTATATATGTATGTAGAGTATTAGAAAGCTGCTTCCAATTAATGGGTCATTATAAGTGCCTGAGGTAAATTATTTTCACACATAAAACCCTTAAGAAATATGTGATAAGAAGGACATAGAAATTTATTAGGTAAGGCATGTTCAGTAAATTAGAGCATACTGCATTTCTCATCAGTTCACCTATAAATGTAGCCATTAGCAACATAAATCTTTAATTCATGGTCAAGCTGATTTACATAATAAAAACTCTTTATGTTTATATTACTACGCTTACTCCAAATGGAAAATTAGAGGTATCTTATCCCTAGTTATAAATTATAGGTAATGGTTGATGTAGCTTACAAAACTGTTTAAAGTCTAGCCATAGGGAAAAGAGTTGTCCTTGAGATAAATAGTAATACATTAAGAAATAAAAGTTAAATCAGAGATGAAAGTTACTAAGCATTTTTGGTGTATTATATGTAAGCAATAAATAGCAACGTATTTTAAGGAAATTTTCAAAAGATGTAGTGGAAAAGCCAAACAAACAAACATGAAACATTCTTTTCTAGTGAGAATAAAACTTTTAGGTTTATTTTTACATAGAAGCTCAGATCATCAATCTATTGAATTTAATATATTTCACTACCAGCTGACTTAGGACTTTGACATAAATTTAAAAACTAGATGATGAGGATGAACACATTTCCTTAGCGTTTTGTCAGGCCTCCTAACACATGCAGCAGTAGAGCAGAGAAATAAGAGTTTGAAATATGGAGTCAGGTTCCCTTATCTCAAAACCTAGTTTTGCTGCTTATCTGCAGTGTAAAGTAGGGCATGTTCTGTGTTTTTTTTTTCTGTGTCTTGATTTTTTTATGAACAGAAATATAATGTGAAGTATAATCATGAGAGCACAGATTTATCCAGGTATAAGATCCAATTGAAATAATAGAAATAATATTTCTGGGACATGTTCATTTAATGTTACCACTATCACTAGAATTTTTGAATAAAGGCTAGAAGGTAGGCTTTCAGTAATAACATTTCTAAAGGAAAATACAGAGAACCACAATTATTAACTGTCTTATATACAGACTTAAACATACCGAAGGAAAAATCACATTATACAATTATACACTGACACAGCATCATTAAAAACCGATCCAATGAAAATGCTTAAACCTTTACTGTGGAGTGTGATAGAGAAGAAGATATATCAACCTTTCAAGGCTTCAGATTTTGTGCTGTAAGATGTCCTCATTCATAAATTGGGAAAATATCTGCTAAACCACACTGATCAGAATGGTAGCTGAAGGAATAGTGAAATGAATAATTTATTCAGTAAATTTCAAAATGCCAACGAGTCTTGTGTAAAGAGAGTGTGAAATGTCTGGCCCTAGAAAGATAATATCAGAACTCAGCATGACCTTGGTAAACCGGAGAAGTGGTCAGAAATCATGAAGCCAAGAAGGAACAAATGCTTTAAATACAAAGCAGAAGAGTGGTTAGAAACAAATCTGATAAGGGAAAAATGCAAAATTGAAAAAAATGAGAAGGTAAACATTTGTAAAATTTATACAATGTGTAAATAATTCAAAAATATATTTGATAGAAGTAGACAAAGGGGGCTTTTTTTAGTATTATGTATGTATTTTAAGACTCCAGACCTAATGGCAGATATGACTTAAAATGAAGAGCCACAAAGATGGGGAAAAAAGAGGAAGTAAAGCAAGTAAAAGATAACAAAAATAGGTATTTCAATACACAATCTTCAAATGTATGAATTGAGGCCATGATCACCAAATGTTGTTCTCTGCACAAGGCTAGAACAAGAGGACTGGATGTAAAGTATTCCATGAGGGATTAGCTATAAGTAAGAATTTCCTGAGAGTGAGAGTTGTGAAATATCAAAATAGGTTACTGAGGAAGGTTATGTTGCTCCTTTTCCGGAAGGCCTTAAAAATAGGAGAGGTGGAATCTTTGTGAAATAATTTGTGTAGGGCATTATCTGAAGGAGGGGAAAATGATCTGACCTTGGATGGCCTCTGCCAGTATTAATATCGGGTATTTCTACTCTCACTGTGGCTGAATGGAAACATAGCGATGTATTTTTTTTTTAATTTTTGCTCTTTCTGACAGCAAAATATAGATAAATTTTAAAAATTATTTTATTGTTGAGTGTATTACAGATGTCCCCCATTTTCCCTCTTTGCTCCCCTCTGCCCTAGATAAATATTTTCTTTCCTTTTTTTTTTTTTTTTTGTTAATCCTCACCCAAGGGTATTTTTCCATTGATTCTTTAGGGAGAGTGGGAAAGAGAGGGAAAAACAGAGAGAAACATCAATGTGAGAGAAACACATGGACTGGTTGCCTCCTGCACAAGCCCTGACCAGGGCCCGAGCCAGAGAGTAGCCTGCAACTGAGATACAAGCCCTTGACTGGAATCGAACCTGGGTCCCTTTGGTCTGCATGACAACACTCTAGCCATTGAGGCAAACCAGTTAGGGCTAGCCTAAATAAATTTTTTAATGGATCTCATAAAGATCCAATTTAAGGCAAGTGAAATTTCTAAGCTTATCCTAAAATTTTCCATAATAAGTTTAGGGAGACATTTATTAAATATCCATCTTCATCAATTTTCCAAAAAACCTTAATAGTGACTGTTCTGCAGTAATTGTTTTCCAGTTTATAAAATATAAAAGAACATTTTAATATAATTTTGAATTTTAGAATCTCAGGAATGTGGCCAAATAATGACTACGTGTGTTGACTGCGTATTAGTTGATGGCAATGTCCACTTTTTCAGCATCTAAAAGTAATGTTAGCCTCTACATTTCTCAGAACTCTTTAATTACCAGGTCCACGGACAGGCAAGAGTGACCCTGATATAAAAATGGTTCCCTAGGTTTCTTCACTGAAAAGCAGTATTGCCAATAGGTACTTTCTTATGGAATTAGAAATTTTAAAGATTTCTTGTTTGTCAAAAACCCTCTTAAAGTGCATTGACTACAGAAGCAGCCATTTTGAGCTTTCACTTTGTACAGTGAACAGGCCGGCATCTCAAATTGAATTCAGGCTTGGATATAATGTGCCATTGTTGATTATGGAATTGTTGGATGGCTCCAACCTCCTGTGTGCTCATCAACTGGCACAATAACATATACAAATACACAAATGAGTATATATGTACCTACATCTGTACCACAGTGTTTTGCCTATGGATACAGGAGAAAAGTCTGACACTTGCTTAAAATATATCACCTATTACCCACATTCTGTAGCTTCTGCTAGAGTGAGGCTGCACCATACATTGTGAAAGAACTGGTGTGAACATCTATAATACACCAAACTATGTGATTTTTCTTCAACAATTGTAACTATACTGCCAATTATGTCAACTGTTTTTATATAATTAATTAGTGCATTTTATTAGGTATGTGTCATATAAAGCTGATAGCCATAAAATTACTTCTAAAATATTATATTTAAAGAGCTTGAATTGCACAATTATACCCAGAGGTCTCAAGCACAAATAATTCTAAAGAAGTAGGTAAATGCATTAAATTCTAAAGTGGAAACTCCACCACATATAGAAGAATATTGTCGTAGACCATAATTTGAGGAGATGAAGGAGAAGAAGGAAGAGCAAGAGTAGGAAGAGAAAGGGGGTGGGGAGTTAATGACCAGGGTAATACCAGGGTGAAGGAGGTCTGGGACAGAAGCCCACCCAGGACACTTGGAAGGAGAGCTAGGAGACTTCCTCAAGCCTGTAAATGCTGGGTAATTACATCTTCATCAGAAACGAAGTTGACTCTCCTGACTCATCCTCAGGAAGACATCTGTCTCAATGGTATTTTTCCCAGGGGTTGTAATGTAGATGCGTTGATTCGCATACATTCACCTAGTTTTCCTTATGCACAACCACATTTCTTTGCAGACGTCTGGTTGCTGATCAGACAATAAATTATGATATTCTGATGACTAATCTCTAACTCAAGTTTCATTATATTCCCCTCTTAGCACAGAGACGTAAACTCCATTTGCCCTCAAGAATAAGAGAATATTAGATGGATTAAGGAACACCAACTTTAAAAGTATTTCTTAGATCTCTCTAACTCCCTCTGAACATTACGTTTTCTGCATAGAATTTTAACTTTAAAGTCCTCTTTTGAATATTATCTTGAAGCAGAGATAAACAGTAGAATATATGGTTCAAATACAAGTCTGGGACTGGACTTATAAGGGTTAAAGTTATAGCTTAACATGAGCTGTGTGATCCTGGGCATGTAACTTAACCTCTCTGTCCTTTTCTGTAAAATGTCAATGATAATAGTGCCTTCCTCACAGGCTGATAATGAGGATTAGAGTTAATATAAGTAAAACTTTTAATGCCACAGTACTTTATAATTTGTAGCTACTATTCATTAAAATTCTAAATATGATTAGTGGCCCAAAGTTAACCTTGGTCTTAACTGCTTATATTGCTTGAAGCTGGAGGGAAACAACTCTTAAATGCAAAAAATTGTTGTTTTTCTAGGACTGTGTCCTGGAGAAGCATGCTGATCTCATTTTGTCTTACACCTTTCTTGAATTTATACCACTTAGGAACTTAAAAGGCCCTTTAGAAATTGAACCAAGCTCCCTTTAAAAGTCTGAGGAAAATGAGACTCAAAGGAATTGACTGGCACAAAGACATGCAGCCTGTGTGTGGCAGAACCCAACCAAGAGCCTGATGCCAAAGAGTTTCCTTTCCACTACACTCCACCACTCCTTGGTGCCTTGGGCTTTGGAAACATACTGCACCAAATGCTAAATATTTTATTAATATTTTTACTTCAAAACAGCAGCAATTTTCTGCACCTGATACCATGTTTGTGTTTCTTTGTAAAGCTAAAAGAATACTTCTTCATTGTTTGATCAATTATTCAACAATACTATTATGTATTCCTGGAGCCAGGCGTTGAGCTTAAGTGTTGGTTTGGGCCACTTCAACAGTGCAGTGTATTCTTCAGAAGGAAGAAGCTTGTTCTTTTCTTTAAAGTTAGCATTTCCCAAAGGATATTCCAGATAAATTTGAAAATACTCCAGATTCTAGAAACCAGTATATTGAAGATTATGATAAGTTCTGTAGCAAACAAACCCATTTTCCTAATTTTATTTATTTTTTATTTCCTGTCCCTCACCGTTTTTATAAAAATTATTATTATTTTTTTTCTTTTTGAGGCATAGCTTGTTAGCATCCTTAAGAAATAGTGAACTTTGGCATCCACTTCCATATTTCTCAAGAGAGTCATGAGCTTGCTTCTACAGATGAGAACTTTCTTTTTGGATAGTAGGTTTCAGAGAATCAGGATAAAAAACTGTCCATTTCAGCATCTTCTGATCCATAGTAGCATGATCTTTTTTTCCAGGGAAAGTACTGTAATACTTTCCATGTAGTGGTATCTGCCAAGGGTGACTTGGGCTATCCTTGAAAATAGCCTGGAGCAGAATGTGTAGACATGCTGAGATAAGGAGGCTTCCTCCAGGCCTTCAGTCCAGGCACCACCGCAGCTAGCATGTTCGCGCAGCCCTGCCTGGAAGGAAACCTTCTGTTCCTCTGAAAACACCTCTATTCCTAGCTCTTTGACCATTTCACTTTCCATATCCCCTCATTTCTAAACATGTGGAGAAAGAAATAAAGAAAGGTGATGAAATGAAAAAAAGAAATGGAGTTTGGAATCTACAAATAGAAGAAACCTGCATTTCCATACCTGCTTGGTATGCAATTATGACTAGGGCTTTGCAGGGGAAAAGAAATATCTTCCTTAGGTGATTTTACAAGAAAGAGAGAGAGGAAAGTGAATATGCAGTGTTGAATATTGTTAGCATTGAGAACAAAGCCAAAAACTGTGTTGGTTTTTATTTGAATTAATATCTGTATCATGATTCATTTTGGAAAGGAGAGAAAATAGTTTTCACTTTTTTTAAAATTTCAAATGTATTTCTTTTTTAAGAGCATTTGGTCAATTGCAAATGAAAATAGGTTTGTTAATTTAGGTTTGGTAAATTATAAAGATTATTTTATTTTAAAACTGACCAATTATGTTCCAAATATGGAATAAAAAGAAAACAATGGAATAAAAGGTCAAATTTATACCACTACCCCAAAAAATGCCACAGAAGGGAGAATTGAAAATGTATACCCATTATTTCTTAAACTAAGTTATATTACAAATGGAAATTTTGACCCTTCCCCTTATTTAAAATACTATAGTTTTTAATTGGTTGTTTTTATTTTACATTTAAAATCGTCTATTGTCCTGTTCTTAAATTTTGTTGTTGTTTTTTTTAAATGCCTTAATTTAAAAAATACTAGATGATTCTATTTGTCCATTCTAAGTTAGAAATTAATCTGTTTGGCTTGAGGCTATATAGCTTACTCTCATTAGCTGGGTATGTCCAAAAATATGTGAATATTTCCCATATAGTGAGACACTGGGATTTTCAAATATCGCTGAGATCTTAATCAAAACTGTGCTGGTTGCTTGGGAGTTGAGCCTTATGAGAGAGAAAATAAATCAACCTAATCCAATGACTCAGTTGCATTAATAATATCGTAAAATTATTTATTTCTAAGAGATAAAAGGAAAGATTTAAAAAATATTCTATATTTTACATTTGTAGAAAATTTGTATTGAATATATCAGATTACTCATGGTGCTATCTATCCTTAGCAATGCAAAATGAACTTATTTCAACTAGTGGGCATGGTTTTTATGAAATAGTCCACATTTTCAGGGAAGACACACCTTTGGATTGAATTAATATCAATTTTGAAAACCTTTTGTATTATTATATATTCATATTATATTCTCAGTGCTTTAAAGTATTTATAACTTTTATAAAATTATATAATATTGAAGTAAGGAAACAAGTTACCATAGTAAATTTATGAAATTGAATTGTGTCCAGCTGAATTTTTACAGATGAATGTTGCTCTGTTTTTTATTTGCGCTCCGCAACCCCATCATAGAATATATGTATTATTATTCCTATTCTATAAATGAGGAAACTGAGGTTTAGGAAATCATGAATTAGCCAAGTCTGTACCACCAATGACCTGAGTGCTGGAGTAGTTATCCTGCTAATACTGTCTGGCTTCATCCATGGTTTAAATCTCTCCTCACATGTCATCTTCTCAAATAACCTCCCCTGACATCACTGCCCACCTCTGCCCTTGCCTGTTCAGTAACTGCCTAGCCCCGTGGTCAGCAAACTACGGCTCGAGAGCCACATGCAGTTCTTTGGCCCCTTGAGTGTGGTTCTTCCACAAAATACCACGGCCGGGGGCGAGTTTATTTTGAAGAAGTGGCGTTAGAAGAAGTTTAAGTTTAAAAAACTTGGCTCTCAAAAGAAATTTCAATTGTTGTACTGTTGATATTTGGCTCTGTTGACTAATGAGTTTGCCGACCACTGGCTAGCCTATTCTACTGTGGTATTTGCTTTACAGCACTCATCTAAAATCATCCAATTAGTGCGCTTGTTTATTGCTGCTTTAAAACGTGTTTTGTGCAGACCAGGACCTCTGTTTGGTTCAGAGTGTTGTCCCTGGCACCTACTATCAGGATTGACACTTTTATGTCTCTGTGCCTAATGACCAAGCTTTTACGTTGTTAGCTGTAATGTTAAAGCATTGTGATTTTGTCTCATGGTCTCCAGTGAAGTCAACTTAGGCAGGATTTGCTTGCCTACATGGTCCAAGGTGACCCTTGCATTTAAACCCTGTGATGCAAATACATCAAACACATACAGTTACATGTAGCTCATTGGTTCCAGAGCTGGGGCAGGTAGCCTGCATTGTGTCCTGTTAGAGGATCTGTGCCACATACATGCACCTTAATCTCATTTCTGACATTTAACTCTCACCCTCGGCACCAACGCTGACAAAAGTTCTGAAGTATTAAAACCATGTGTTACACAGCCCTGGCATGTTTTACAGTGACCGGGGCAGTCGTGTGGAATCCTCTTGTCCTAAGTTATGCACAGATAAAGGGAGGATATCATTTTGAGAGGAATGCTACAACTACAAAGTGCATCCTGAAGGCCATTTAGCTCACAATGAAGGTCTGTGTTTTAAAATAGCACTATAACAAAGTAACTACAGAGTTTTGGCAAGGGCTTCAACTATTTATAGAACTAAGTAAGACACAGTAAATAGTGCCACACTACCCAGTTCTCCTTTGCCATAACCCCAAACTTATGAGAAGCACTGTAATTATATTTTTCTACTTAAAAAAAATCATAGTAGCCATTATCAGTTTAACCACACGGAAGCTCAGACTGAGATTTCTTTTTTAAATGCATAGTTTTGATTTCCAACAGCTGCACTAGGTCTTTAATCATATATTATCTTTATGAAGCCTTTTTCTAACATATGTTAATTGGCTGTTTTCTGTGACAAATTATGAGCTCTTACTTTGATGAGGTTCAATTGCAATCATGTTGGAGTCGAGTATGTAGAGTTTCCACCCCTTCTGGTTCCTCAAACCACTACAAACATCCGCACGTCACTGCAGTGCTGAGTAATGGCAGGATTTGGGCTGGCTGATTTCACTACAGATTTTTTTTTTCCACAGGATATTTTCAGCTTCTTTGTACTAAATCTGTTGCAGGGTTTGCCCTTTTTAGCAGAAGCATGCTCTAAAATTAACATCAAATCTTATTGGAGATTACAATAATACAGTGAGAAATATTTCATCATACAACATCCCAGTGTCTGTTTTGCTTTACTAAAATTTTAGTCCATTTATTATACATTTTTAAAAGTTAATCAGTTGTGAGGTTAGTATTTTCTAAATCATCAGCCTTTTGTAATAATTATTTTGAATTTTCCTCTTTTGAGAACAATTACTTATTGAAATGATCAGGTATATATTTGGCTCTCATAACGAAAATGCTAATACTGTTTTTTTCTAGGTGTCCCAAATATCAACATGTTAAAGATTCCATTGTATTTTTTTTTCTTTACAGTTACAACTGTTGGTCAAGTAATAAGAAGAATTACATATTCCATCCCGGTTAATAATCCTATAAGATGCATAGCATCCATTCGGGCTCTCTATTCTCATGTCAGTTTTTAATGTAGGATTAAGATGAACAGATATGTTCTGATCCATCTGCTCTAAGAACTGATAGATAGCCTGCATCAGATACCAGCAGATGATCAGTGATAGCTATAATTAGAATAGATATAAAAAATGCAGTGCATTTGTTTTGATTCACAGGGAAGTAGTCGAGGTAATTGATTAAGGGCTTTGGAAATGGTGTCATACAGCAGTCACACTGGGATTTATTTAGCTGTGTTTCTGCCTGGACCTCTAAGGTGAAGGGCTCCATGAACTGTGGTTCTCCAAAGCTAGAGCTGGGGGAGAGGGGGTAAGGAGGGGAGATCCAAGCTCCATACAGGTGTGAGAGTTTAAAATAAGATGTGCCGGATGTGAATAGGAGCCACTCCTCCTCGTGAGGCGGTTTTTAATCAGCCATTTCCCTGGAGTAGCACACAATCAATGAGCTCTAAGTCCTGAGGCTACCTGTGCTCAGAGGAAGGCCTGGGAACATCATTACAGAACTTGTGATGGAGCATATGTGAAAAAATTAGAGCAGAAATTAAGGGGAAGAAAGGTTAACTTCAGAAGTCTTACTTTGGTACTTCTCTTTTGGAGGGTCATAAAGAGATAATTTCAAATATTAAAAACGGGATTAAGCTGAACCAAATGCCAATATTGTATTTAAAAAAATCATCGGCAGTTATTCAGATAAAAGTTATTATTGATTTATGTTAGCCAGAACTGTTTAAACATGTATTATTTTGGGTCCATTTCAGCACCAGTAAGTAGGTAGAAAGTTGTGTGTGTATTTTTCATGAGTAGCACCACAGCCAGAGAGAAGGGCTTCAGGAGTCCTGCATGGTACTTCACTGTGACTGTCAAGTCACTCGGTGCACTGTGTCCCGAGTTAGTGTACACAAGGACATTTAGTTCCACTTGATGAGATGCATACGTACTTAATTGGCTTTCAGAAAATAAACCAAGGTAAAGAATGATGTGTAAATGAAACTGAGAACATGGCACTTGACTGTATGGAAGCCCATGAGCCATGTGGCTTAACTGGGGCCAGTTGGGATCACTTAATGATTGCTGTCAGAAGATCAGATTTAATTCTCCTTATAAGAAGACCACAGTGGGATAGAGTTAAACAAATTGCCGTCAGAGGTTTCAGATGAACAAAGCCTTAATTAGGTTGATTAGGATGCTATAAAAGAGATGAAGAGAAATAGAAAAATTGATGAATCACTGGGTTTCAAGTTGAGCCATATATAATAGCAATATCTGTATTTTGAGAAGAAGGATTACGGTGTCTTGAATATATATATATATATATATATATATGTATACATACACATATACATATATATATATATATTAGCATTGAAGGTTCTTATGTAAACTTTCTAAATTTCTGAAGTTTAACTTGAGACAAAAATAAATGACATCCCATGTAAATAGTAAATGATTTATCAAGCATATTATCCATAAGGTATAACAAAATAATTGGCAGGAGAATTGTGTTTCTTCTCATTTCAGGTCACCTTTAAATGTTAAATAAATTGGGAAATAACAGACAAATTATTTTCAAGTACATAAGTTTTCAATCATTTAACATAATATTTTAATACATTATAAACCAAACCTTTACTTAGACTATCCTTTTAACAGTATCACAAACGTAATAATGTGATTATTTACTGGTGATAATACTCAGGACTACTCAGGTGTCTTAAAATGTATTCTTATTGTTTTATCTACACATTATGAAAAACTAAAATGCGTTTCTTTTTTTCATTTGCTGTACTCTTACAGGAAAATGCTCTCTGCACACACCCACACAAATGTATCAGTAAGGCTGAAAGGGGTATCCAATACATACAGAGTTTAGAGAGAAAAAATTTGTACAGTATCTGCATTTTAATAATGAAATATGATATATTAAAGAAAGATTAAGGAAATAATGAACATAAGATTTTTTCTGACAAGTTCAAGAGATGCCTGGGAATTCAGATTTTTGTCATAATAAGAAGAAAATGTATAATAGCAACATCGCCCACTTAAAGCCTAGCTTGCTTTGAAGGCTGGCAATTTCTTGTCACTGATATTGGTGTTGTACCATGCTCTACTTGCTTTGTTCAATAGCAGCAACAAAAAATCCAGCTGCATGTGCTCATTGAGTGGCTACAGCTGGGGAGCAGAACATATTTGGGGATGCTAACCAGTAGCTCTTGCTTTGTGATGAGGACAGTGTTAAATTCACCTTTGTGGTAAGCTCTGGCACATCACAAAGTGGCCTTTGAAAGAAAACATGGTGGTTGCCTCCTTGTGAAAAATTAGGAAATCAAAGACTTGATAAAAACCCTGAATTAATTACGTAAGATCATGTGGAAAAACTAAAAACTGTGGTGTGGTTGAATAGCACGAGGCTCTTGACATATTTTAAACCATTTGGAGTTTATTTTGGCTTGGAAAATGGAGATGCTATTTAGGCTGCAATGTGGAAAAAAAAATACCCAAGACAAAATATACCATGGATAACCATGGCAGGGCAGCTATGCCTCCCTCTTGTTTATTAAATTGTTTACAATGCAGTGCAGTTGTTTAAAGGTATGTGTCTCCTACATTCTAGAACTGTGTAAATAAAATGATTTATGTCAGTGTTAATGGCAGGTTAGGCCGGCTTATTAAATTAATTGCAGGGGTTTTCAAAATGAGTTCCTTTTTAGCCTTATTATATTTCTGACATACATTTCATCTCCTTTTGTCCTTGGGGAAAGATATTAAAGTAGGACTAGAAGCATTAATGTGGAGTTTTCAGCAGCCATGGTCATTGGGAAAATTGATATATTTCCCTAGTTATTTCTACTTTTGCAGCCTGAAGCTCTTCCATGACTGATACTGAAGAGAAACTTCTTAATTTTTGTTAGCCTGTATATTTTTTTCTTCATATGATTATTGTTAATGGATAACAGCATTACCTGTTAGCAGATTTTCATCATTAGTCCTGCAAAGTGAGGTCTTCATGGTGTATCACTTCAAGGATCACTTGGCAGCCTTATTGTACAATGGGACTGAATTTATTTTTCAGAATAGAAGTAGTCTTACAATAGTAGGCTAGGTTTCCAGTACTACTCTGTATCCAGCACTCACTTACAATATCAGTTTAATGGATATAACCACCCTGCTAATGAAGACATGCATTTCCACCTTTTTGTAGGATAAAGAAACAGGGGTTCCAAGGCAATAGTAGTCACTCAATTGTTTTCTATTTTTAAATAGAGTTGCCTTTTAAGAATATGTTTTATTTATTTTTTTACAGAGAGGAAGGGAGAGGGATAGAGAGTTAGAAATATCAATGAAAGAGAAACAATGATCAGATGCCTCCTGCGCACTCCTACTGGTGATGTGCCTGCAACCAAGGGATATGCCCTTGACTGGAATCGAACCTGGGACCTATCAGTGAGCAGGCTGATGCTCTATCCACTGAGCCAAGCTCTTAGGACGTCACTTTTAAGCTTTCTGATTTCAAAATTCATTTAATTTCTACTTTACAGTTTAAATTATTCTTATTCATTATATGAGATGCTACATAAACATGACAAAGGATTAAGTATCAGGTTATCAGTTATCAGTCTGCTTCTGTATAAGCAATAATATGCAAATATTCTTAGTAGTAATCATTAAAATAGCAACTGCAACCCTGGCTGGCTAGCTCAGTTGGTTGGAGTGTTGTCCTCTACATTAAAAGGTTGCAGGTTTGATTCCCCGTCAGGACACATACCTGGATTCAATCCCTGGTTGAGGAAGAGATATAATTTCAATTATGACAATTGCTACAAAGGAGGACATGGTGCTGTGAGTCATCTTAAGGGAATTTGATGTGATCAGGAGAGCACAGAGTACTTCCTGAAGAGGTGAGACAGAAAGGCAGAGGAAAGTTATGGAGGTACAGAAGGGAAGGAGGAGCATCCAGGCAGAGGGAACTGTATATGCAAAGGCCTTGTGGTAGAAGTAGTTGGCAGGTGGTAGAAGGGAGCATGGCAGGAAAAAATTATCACATTATTTATTATTTGTATATGTGATATTACACTGAAATTTGAAGATGACTCAGAATCCATCATGTTGGCCCAAAAATGGGATAGAGAAAAATAGCTATTTGGCACAATGGTATTTATCCAGTGGGAAAGAATGGCTGTTCTTTTATTACCATTAGAGGATGAATCTTGGCTATGTGTCTTTAAAATGAACTCAGCT
Organism: Lasiurus cinereus; assembly: GCA_011751065.1. Lineage (NCBI taxonomy): Eukaryota > Metazoa > Chordata > Mammalia > Chiroptera > Vespertilionidae > Lasiurus > Lasiurus cinereus. The sequence continues at coordinate 32,051,857 of JAAGEH010002531.1, forward strand.
AAGGTAATACAACATTCCATATAATACATGGTAAGCTTAGACAGATATGGAGTGACTTTCAAAACCAGGGAAATATTACCCAACTCATAAGACATCACACAGTCAAGTAACAATGAGAACAATAATAATTATATCTTTTGTTGTCCAGAATACCTCTTAAGGAAAAATAAAGTAAAAGTTCTACTTGTTCCTTTTAACCAAAATATAATTAGATGTCTCATATGTCTTTCAAACATATCATAAAGTAGAAAGTTAAATGTATCTAGTTGCACCAAAATGAGCCACATTTTCCACTTCAAGTAATAATGAATCATTTAATTGTTTGAATCAGTCATACCAGACTTGCAGCAACTGGGACTTGTGATCCTTTTTGTCCCTTACTAAGTTTCCAGCCTGTATTTACTTAACAGTACTAGTATAATTTCTTTTGTGATACACTGTGTTTGGTTTTCAGCCTTGAGTTTTTACAAAACATTATATGAAGATGCTAGTTGGTGTCAGTAAAAATGTGAGTGAATGAAAATGTTTTTTGCCAATACAAATAAAAGAAAACCAGAATTCTTTTTCTACAAATTGACATCACATATTTTAATGTTTTATCATTGTTCATAAGCTGTTTTTATTTAAGTGCCTGCATTGTGCTTATTATAGCAAAATACATGCTTTGAGAAGATAAGTTTAGCAGGAGAGAATTAATTTCTTCCCACATATTTTAATGTGGCATGGCAGTTTCACTCTAAGATCAAAACACATAACTGAAGGTTATGTTTAATTTCTAAATCAAAGTGTTGTGGGAAGATGATTGAAATCTGAAGATGACTCAGATCACTTGATATGTGGTTTTCTTCCTACAGAAACCTTATGGTAGATTACCATTTCCAGGTTAAAAGAAGCTAACAGTGATGCGATTAAAATAAATAGCTTCACTATATACTGAAAGTTTGTTAGTTACTTTGGTTCATAGTCTGAATTTTTTTTAAAAAGAACTTCAAGGGCTTCAATATCATAGGTATCTATTCTACCACCCAGTCTGTGTCCTCTTTTTAACTATGGGGACAAAGAAGTAATCACTTTATTTTGCCAACGTTAATTTTTGGGAGCAATTTTTGTGATTTTTATTTTTTACCCAAAATATGACATATCTACATGTGTTCATATGATGGCTCTTTCACTGCATAAAATTCTTCATTTGCCTCAAAGAGTAAATTAAAATTATATGGCCACATTAACTCTGTTGATTTTTCTGAGGCATGATAAATAGTGATAGCGATATATTTTTTCCACCAAAGTGAACTTGTTGGTTTTCTCAATCAGGCAAAAATACAAACCTAGAGCTAAAATTGATTTTTTGCAGGTATTTTAAAAATAGAAATTAAAAATTTTGTCCTTGTGTCTGGATTTCACTCATTGTCCCTTATCTGAACCTCTCCAAGGCCTCTCTGTGTGGGGTGTACAGCACAGCACACTCAGACAGATCAGCTCAGAGAAGGAAGTGAAGAGTTTTGGTTCCCATTTTACACTTCTGGAACAGTTTAGGGAAGGAAGCACCTTTACACCTTTTATTGTTCGTGGTTGCTGACATCATATCCTTCCCTGACCAGTCTGTGCGTGTTTCCTGCCATTCTGTCAAGACTCTTCTGTGTTACTGGGAGGGATTTGTAGGAGGCTGGGAGGGAGGGAGGCGGAGGGAGCGAGGGAGTAAGAAAAGAGGGAGGCAGAGAAGAGGGGGAAGGGAGGCGGGATGTGGATATCACTCTAGGGAACTTACTTGTAAATGAGAGAGCCGGTGGGAGAAGGATCTTTAGCACCTATCCACATGAAATTCTTCTTTACTTGGGTTTCACACCACTTTGCCTTCCTTCATTCATGTGCCTGCTTATACCAAACTCAAAGTGAAGAGAAGCCTTCCATACTGAAGTTCCCCTTTTTTAATAAGCAGCCTGATTTTATTTTTCTCATATTTAGGTTGGCAAACAGTAAAACAATGCAGAAGAATGGAACTCTAAAGAGTGAAACTGTGGTAGAGAATTTCTTTTTCTTTCTATTTTTTTTTTTAATTACTGATTGTTTCTATGGAACTCTGTCATTTTCCAAAAATGCTTCTTTCATGTGGAAAGAAGTAGCGGCGAGCTTGCTAGAATTATTTTAAGCTTATGGTAGATTGTACATAATGGAAGTTTTCAGCATAACTTGAAATTCTACTGCGTGTAGCTAAGCTATTATATTCTTTTCTTCATATGCATACAAAACAAGTTTACAGATTAGTAAAGTTATATAATAATCTCTTTTTCATCCTCTCTAGGCTTCCTACAAATGAATACTTGAAACCAACCTTACAATATAATTTTTGCATAAAAATTAGGTTAGCGAGATTGTTATGCTAAGAAAACAGCTACTGAGCTATTGTTGACCTTCCTAACTCTCTGAATTTTTACTGACAGCCTTGAAATGTGACTCACAATCCAATGTTCTAAGCCATGTGTTCCATGACACATTTCTCCAGGAAACAGTCACAGCATCATCACCTAGCATTCTGCATATATACTTAAGAATGTAAAAGTTGTGTTGTAGAAATGTTCAAAAGGCAATACTTGAAGAAATAGTTATGTTTACAGTAAAAAAATATTTTAATTTTATTGCAATTTATACTTGCTTCCCTATATTGCGTATTTCAAATAGAAAAATATATTCAGTAGCATTTTTATCAACTATTATATATATATATATATTTGACATATACATATAAATGTTTTCTGGCAAAACATTTCCCATCATGTTTTGAGAATTTAAAAAAAAATCCTTGCTTTGCTCTTTTTAAAAAGTGTCTCTCATTACAAAGTTGTGAAATAACCGGTGGTGGTAGGGAGGAACTCTTCTAAGTTTGGTTGATCAGGAACTCTCTGTGTCTTTCTGAGGAGGCTTTTTTTCTCCAGGGATGTTTCTCTACTTGTCTGGTTATTTGTATTTTGAAATCGGGGTCTGTGGAAGTTCTAGTCTTATCTGCCTTGCCACTACACTAATCTGTTCACCCTGACCTTCCACCTTAAAGTGAATAAGCGCTTAGGCAGGCATAGTCCTGTAAGCCGATAGTGCCACGGGCCTTAGCTAAATGAAAGAAAGGAAATTATCCCATTTGCATTTGCTGTGGATTCATGGGTTGGCTTTTCTGTAATAGAGGAAGCCTGCCCGTCTCTGTGGGGTCTTGCACATGCATGGTAAATACCATTCTAACGTGCTGCTTGCTTCTAAGGTAAGACTAGGTAACACAGGAAAGTTGTCCTGTTGAGTGATATTTAAGACCATTTCTAAAAATAGATAAGTGGACAATGGCAACAGTGACTATATGATGCAATTGTGCGTTGTGGATTTTTTTTTATATTTTAATGTGATTTAATATGTCTTAGAATAGCTAATTTTTTCATGTATGTTTGTCAAATGTATGTTATTTATATAACTCTTTAAAACTTTTGAACTACTTCCAATATTTAAAATTACCACTGGAGTAATAACTAGTTTTTGATGAGCACTGTGTGGTCATAATGTTACTCAATACATGTATTCTCAGAGGCAGGAGTGAGCTGCAGTTTAATAGCAAGACATTGGGCAAAAGAGAATAGATGGTCTTAGTATTTAAGCAGCAACTAATCCACGAGAACTAATTATATCATAATAGCTTCTCCAATTAGATCATCAGAAAACTTAAAATTAAAAAAAAAATTACTCAAGGTGATAAAGAATTTAGAAATTAAGTTAAAAAATTCAAAAGAGAGCTGATAATCAGAGCAAGTATATAACAGCTTTCCTGTTCTAATAACTTTGAATTGGAGCCAATTAATCTATTAAATAGCCAGGACATTGGATTAACATTACATAATAAATGTGGGAATTTACCAGGTTGGTCATCAGACACCAACTAAAATAAACAGGGAAATACCGAGCAATGTGCAAAGTAGTTGCATTCTTTGACATGAGATGGGAAGAATTGAAGCTGTTGCTTGCAAATGAAGAAGCCATTGTGGAATGCTTTCTTGTTAACTTCCACATTTCACGGGCAATTCACTTTCATTACATTCAAACATTTTCAGATGTACTTTAAAACAAAGTAAAATATATTATTTTACTACTCTGGATTTTCTGGGTTTACCTTATATTACTGATGTTCATTTCATTAATATTAATTCGTGACCTAAAGATATCCAGTATATGATAGCAAGTTTCTGTAATTTTGTGTCTTACTCCCCAAAGAGATATGATAATGTCTTTTTAAAATATTTAAATTTAGAGAACTGTGGCTTATTATAAAAAGTGTAGTTATAAATGAAATAATACTCTATTTTTTTTTCTTTTTATGAATGATTATTTTCTTGGATTCTTGTACTGAAGATGTAGGTTAAGGGCTTTCAAAAGGACAAGATCTCACTGCTGATAGCTGTTGATTATGTAAAATTAAATATCCCTTATGCTTTTTACAGTGTTCTCATAGTGGTGACTTTTTAAAAATAAGATTAAAGGATTTAGATTTAAATTAGTTGACATTTACATATATCAAATAGCACTTTCATAATAGTCCATCCTATTTGCATAACGAGGGACATTATCACCTCTGCTGTCAAAACACGAGATTGTTTTCCCTTCAGAAATGAATTAGCTGCCTACTTAGCATACACAGGTACATAAAGGTTCATTAACTCTCTGATTTAGGTAATTTTTCACAACAGAAGGGTGCAAATAGTCACCTAATTTTATTTTTAAAATATTAAGAAACTCTGAAAAAGATACATTTCAACTGTCGGCCTTTAAAGCATAGTTTTCATCATTTAAATGACTTGTTAAATTACTTATGAGGTTATTTTCATTATAAAAACAAATGGATCCTAGTTTATGTGCTCCTGCATGTGATATACCATGAAGTTTTAATAAGTATTTATTTTCATTCATTTGATTGGCTTCCTGCCATGTAGTTGTTTGTTTGTTTTTTAATAATTAGGATGTGAGAGTTCTTCTGAAACTGACTTGCTATTAAAGGGGTACTGAATTTGTGTTGTTCTTCAGCAGGAACGAATGCAGGAATTTGGAAACTGAGCAGTGCAAGTGCTGAAGAAGGAGATTTGTTTGGAGGAAACAGGAAAGAGAAAGAAAAGGAAGGAGAAAATACATAATTTCAGGGACGAGAGAGAGAAGAAAAACGGGGACTATGGGGAGAAAAAAGATTCAGATCACGAGGATTATGGATGAACGTAACAGACAGGTGAGTGGGGAAAACTTTTTTGTGTCATTAATTAACATGGACTATTTATTACATTTCCCCCAGATAGGTTAAGGGTCCTGAGAACATTTTGAACTTTAAAACATCCATTAAGAGATATGTCAATGAATTGAACGTGTCTAGTTTAAGTGCTAATGGTCTGTTATATATGTAGGGTGTTCCCCCAAAAGTGTATACACACTTTGAATAATTATAAAGGCAGTATTTATTAAAATACATTTTCAAAATTGAGCCATCAGCTGTTTACATTTGTATACATGTTGGGGATACCATATATATATAATATATATGTATATATACATAAGTGCATGTATATACATATATACATATGTCTGTGCATATATGTATATATGTATATATACATGTGAAAAGAAAAAAAAATCACCTTTTAGAAATGCAGTTTACATGTTCAAGATTATTTGCTTTTACTTCAACCTGAATTCTAAGTATAAGCTGTACATGTATAATATAAGTAGCTTAATAATGAAGAGTTAATAAGCATGACATTGCTACATTGCATGCATCGTCAAACAAAGATATTCTATTCATGGGCACAAAGCCTTTTGTGGCCATCTCTTTAAAAGGTTTATATAATAAGCTAAATATCCTGAAAAAAATAGCTTTCATTCTATTTACAGGTTTTGAAATACATCCAAAATATTTAACTTGACCTACAACAACAAAGAAAACATCCACATAAAATATTAGTAATTTAAAGCATGTAGGCAAGAAGTATTAATTCATACCATTTTCTTTAAACCCTGACTTTTGTACACATAGAGGCAGATGATACCATAATTTTTTTAGATATATGTGTGATACAATTGATCAATCCTAAAGACATTAATTATACATCCAAATGCTCTATTCAGCAAAGAGTTGTATATCATGAATATCTGTCATTTGACTGTATTTTCCTTCACACTTGGAAAGAGTGGGTTTAGCTAGGCAATGTAAGGAGAGGTGGGTGGGTTGTATGTATTCTGATGTTAAATATCAAATAATGATTCCTGGGGGTAACTACAATAAGTCAGATTACAACCACTGCAAATGGATAATGTAACCTATAATGGGACACTCCTTTTCCTTGGAAAAGAAGAATCTTTTTGCTTTTGCTCCATTTACACTAGAGAAAGCTTAAAAGAACAGCTTTGGAGATGCCCCACAAAATTGTAACTTCTCCAAAATAAAGACCCTCTATCTCCTGTAACATCCCTTTCTATCTCTTTGGAACACTAAGCGGGACTAGAACTGATTCACGGCTTAAAATGTTATGTTGCTACCTGTGTAAATTAAAGTGGATAGAGATTGTTATTTATGCTGTCAAAGCCAGTATGCTATTAGGAGGTAAAGAAACTTTTTAGATTTTTATGTTTATAATTCCTTAAATTGTTATATTCAAGGTATATATGACTTGAAATATTTCTACCTGAAAATGAAGCTAAAGGATCACTAATGCTAAGATTTATAATGTATTTCTTCAGTGCTTTTCTTCCATATTGTTTATTGCTATGGGTCAAGCCAAAAAGCAATAATTTTTTTCAATATAAAACCACAGTATTTTTACTTGGTTTACAGATTAAAATTAAAACTGGAATATTGAACATCATGTACCATTGACCGCTTAAACCTAGCTATTTGGACTAGAGTTTATTTGGTAGCAGTCAAAAGTTATATGAATTAGCACTTACACTTCATTAATAATACCAACTAATTTTTAGGCTCATGAAATCCATCATATCTTTTGCTTGCAAAAAAAAGAGAATAAAATTTTTGCAGGTGGAATTCATGAGCTTTCATTATGCTTTATAAAGGAACATAAAACTCACACAGGGATACATGAATTTTAACACCATACTTTTGAACTAATAATTGAACATGTCTTCTTAATTTAAATATAGTGTGTCTACAGTTGCTATAACTCTCACCTATGTTGGAAGTCATAATAACTTTAAGAGAAGAAAAAATATTTAAATTCAGCTTAGTTTATTTTTTTATGTATTCTGAAGACAAATTTCTTATTTTATCCTATAGAATTTAGGATCTTTTTTTTTTTAGGCTTTAGGTACTAGTACAGTAGGCCCTTTAATTCAATACTCTTAAATGTAATTAGTAAAATTGAAAACTTCCATGTGTTGACATATGTTTCAGTGGCTGTCTTAGATGGTCATTGGCAATCTTCAACAGCCATCTCACTTCCAAATGTTTGTCGTATGCGCCTCTCACCTACTACAAGAGTGGTCATGAGAAACATTTGGGAGAGAGCTTAGAAGAGGTAGGTCACTTCTAATAATCAACCCCAGCAAATCTCCCAGAGCATGTCAGACTAACTATGGAGGCTCCCCTAAACTGGGCTTCCTTTAAGCTATGTGTTCACAAGTTGAAAAAAAAAAGTTAACTGCTTTGCCCTTTTTGAAGCTTCCCCCACTGTAGCCTCTTTGGCGGAGCCTCACACAATGGTTCACAGTCACCTTTTCTTTAAAGTAGTGAAAGCCTGCTCTGCCATTACAGGTGTTTATTTGGCAATATGGAGAACGGGGTGTTTTGTGTTGTGTTTTTTTTTTTTTTACAGAATAAGAAATACTGGCGTAAAGTGTGAAATGAAATATTGCAGAGCAGATGTGATAAATTGTATATCATTAAGAAATAAAACTGTTGTAAAACAGAGTAGCTTACTGTTTAAATTGAATTTTGCCCATATTTTATCTTTCATAAAGGAAGTAGGAAAAAGCTAAAATTCAGAAAGTCCAATTGATATATGTAATAGTTTAGGGGAGGAAAAATATTAATAGCTTTTTAATTTTTAAAACATTTTCCCAGAGTTTCTAAGTTTATGAAAACTACTGAATTTCTAGCTTAATCAAGATGGGTTTCTTAAGCACGTATATAAAAATAAAATAAAATCCTGAATTCTCAATTTGCCTTGCAGAAATTTTCAGACAGCTTAAGAAAAGCAGCTACAAGTTCTGAGAACTACATGTATATTATTTCATTTAATCCTTATCAACCCCATTTATAGCTGAATAATTTACGTATTAATTTATTAAATCAGCAAATATTATTAGCTTGCAATGAGTCCAGCATTAAGATGCAGTAGAAACAAGAAGAATCTCATCCAGCTTATCAACTGCTGCGGAAGTCATCAAACTTTTTCTGTCCAGGGCCAGATAGCAAATAGGTTTGGCCTTGTGATCCATACACATACAGTGTCTGTCTGAACTATTTTTCTCTGTCTCAGTAATGAAAGCAGCCATGTAAAAAATGCAGGTGAATGAATGTGCCGGTGTAGAATAAAACTTTACTGATAAGACAGGGGTAGTAAGGACAGACTGGATTTGGCCTGTGGGTCGTAGGTTGTAGGCCTCTGGCCCAGTGGGGTTGAGTCAGCTATGAAATATGCAAATACATAACAAACTTTTGTTCATATGTGTTATGAATGAAACTATGAAAGTGCGATGAATGAATAACAGGAGGTACTTTATTTAGATTGAGGGTCAGGGGAGCACCTCTCTGAGGAAATGCTAAAGATGGGATCATTAAGATAGTGAGAGTCAGGCAGGTGACAACATTCCAGAGGAAACAAACGAGGAAGCTGAAGAAAAGCCCGTGGAACTTGACCTTGGTTCATATAACTTTATAGAAATGAGAGAAAGATTGCATTTTAGGCAGAAGCCAGATCATGCAAAGCTTTGAACTCAGTTAATACCAGGAAGTGGCCAGAATTTGAGCCCAAATCTTTCAGATTGAAACTCAAAACATGATCTTCTCAATTTAATCTTCTTCCATTCTGTGTAATATAATAGCTAAGAACATAATTGTAGGTCATAGCTTTTCCCAATTACATCCTGCTGCACCCAGTATAATATAATGGCAATGAGCACGGTTTTTGAGTAACACACAAACCTAGATTTGGTCCCAGTTCTGCCATCTACCAGCTGTATTTATCTCCATCAAGTGCCTTAACCTCTCTGAGACTCATCAGTTCCCTCATCAGTAGTAGATTGAGGATTTTAAAAAAATAGTACCCACCTCATTAGGTCATTGAGATAATCAAATTAGGGGATAAAGGTAAAGCATCTAACATATAATAAGTGCTCAATAAATTTCCTTAGTAAGCTATTCCTATTAAGATGCATGCTCTTTGAACCATGAGCAATTTGTTATAGTTGATGTGATTTCCATCCAAGCAACTCCTGCTCTGTGTAGTACACTAAAAAATAGTACCTGAACTTTCATTTCACGGGAGTTTTATCTTAAAAAGAGTATCAGGGAGATAGAAGGAACGTGGAACAGAGTAGTGCAGGAGCACAAAGGGGTCTTTAGAAGGAAAAGGGGTAAGAGAGTCATTTCAGACCAAGAGCCGGATGATGGAAGAAAAATGGAAGGAAGAAAAATGTCTCAAGTTCTTTTCTTTCATCAGATCTGGCACACTAACAGTTTTTGCCAGCAAACAAAATTTTATATAATTATCAGTGCAATAACTGGAGCACAAATTAAAGACAATTAGAAACATTCTCCTGTTAATAGAACAGCAGAATCCCCTTATGACTAAAAAGAATTCAGAGTTCATAGCTGTTAAATTTTTTAACTTTTTCTCTTGAGATGTATTGATTTCCTCAAGTGACTCTCTTTTAAAAAGAAACAAAGTTTACTCCTTTCTTCTGTTTCCCACTATTTTAGATTATTCTTAGAATGTTAGCTAAAAATTTCAATAGGACTTTTACTGTAGCATTCCTTCCTTCAAGGTGCTAGATAATCCAGAACACATATCAATAACTAAAAGGGCTAATTACAGTTCTAAATTTGAGTCACACTCCACTAACTTAATATAATATTTGTTGAAATTGATATAGATTCACTCTTTAAGTGTGAGGATTTGGGTAATTTAGAAATACAAATAAATTGTGTATTCAAGAATATAACTCTGATGAATTGTGAACTATGCGTTAAAAGAGCAGAGTAATCCAGTCTCACTGTTTTCTTTTGTCATCTCCACAAACAAAACGTCTAGACTTGTCAATTGCTTGTATGTATATAAAGTAAGTGAATAGTATTTAAGAGGAAATTATACTTTAAATATTATAGAAGAGTTATATACTTTAGGCAATGAATATCTGGAACCTTGTTTCAGATCGAGTGAATAAAAAGTTCAATGGCTATAAGTGTTGATGTTTCTACCTCTAAATCTAAAATAAACCTGCAAATACCTCATATGAAGATTTTTTGCCTTTTCCCCCTCAGTATTATTTCTTAACAGCTGTCTCTCTCCCCTAAAATTTTTATTAAACTCATTTTATAGAAATAAAATTATGATGTATCATATCAGGACATCTTAGAATTGAATTATAGGGTATATTGATGTACCCTGTGGATGCCTACTTAAAGATTCCCCATGCATGATCTTCAAGTCAAAAAAGAGAAAATGTTTTGTTGGAGTTCCTGATGATGGAAGAGACTTTTGAGAATTTTTAAATCAAAGAAAGCAGATGTCAAACAGCTATGATATCAAGGCATTCATTAGTGTTGTACTTCTAACAGTTTTCAAACATTTCATGAATGGTTTCCCCCCATAGAGTGGAACTATAGAGAAATGCACCACACACTTCCTATAGATCCCATAGGTGTGAGACATTTTAATTAATGTCAGCTAAACTACTACTCTACTCCCAGAAAAACCCAAGGAGGGCCAAGTTGCTCGCAATGAAAAGGAAACTGTTCCTCTGGAATTGGATCACTAGATTTAAGAAATAAGCTCTGCTTAAATGTGAGGGCTTCAAGACGTTTTGTTGTTTGCCTAATTTGTGTTTCTCATATAATTTCCAGCCAAATCTGTAATTTATAAAAATTCTGAGGTTTGGGCTTATTGTACCTCAGTCATTTTGTGTGCAGGGTTGACGTGTAATGGCACTTTCCACTTCTGTAAATGCATGCACACACCTTGTCTGCTTGCTACAAGACACCTTTGACTTTGCAAATGCACAAAGTCTATGTGACATCATATTACTGACAAACCAACACTAAAAATATTAACATTATAAATAGACTATATAAACCAAAATGTTTTTTCCAAACTGTAGATTAAAGAGCATGCTGATTGTCTCAAGAGCTATGCCCTTTGCAGTCTAGACTTAACTTTAACTTTGTAATTTATTCACTTAAAATGAGCTCCTTCAAAAATTATTGTGGTGAAAAATATTTTGGAGATTTATGTCCCAACACAATCTTATTGAAGATGATTTAGATCACCAACTCCACCTCCCACCCCCAAATAATGATTTTGGTGTAAAAAATTATATAATTTAATTGAACCAAAGAAAATTACATAATATAGATATATATTTGCATTTCTTTGAAACATGTTGGACCACTAATAGGAATAAAAGAACCAATCTAAATGTTTGGAAATTTGGCTTTTAATTTTAAGTTTGAGCAGTTTAGCTTAAGAAATCACTAACATTTAAATAACATTTCAACAAATGTAACTGTTTGGAAACTACAGCGGAGACAGCCTCCTGCCTTCTGTCTTGCAAGGATGGATTTGGAAGGCCCTGAGGGAGAAAATATTGGAGTTAGGAGGTAAACGTGAAGCCATTGTGGAAAGGAAGAAGTTACACTCTTCCTGTTATGACAGGAAACGTGGACAAATGTGCTTCCTGAGCATTTGCTCAGCAGGGAATGCAGCAGTTTTTGACCTTTACCTTAGGTACATTTTGGCTTTGTTAAACTAGTAAACATGTTTTGCCCCCAAAATATGAACCTGGGTTATTTGATTCTTCTCAGATTCCAATTACATATTTTATGTATATGAGGTATGGAGAAATAGAGGTATTTATTTTATGACTGCATCTACAGGTTGGATTTAGAATATAAATCATCTCTTTATCAAACCAAGCAGACCTGAACAGCACACATAAAAATTTTAAAAATATAGCATGCTATAGTCTTCTCTTTTTAAAATTCAAAACATTCTTAGGCTTAAAAATGTATCACAAAAAAAATAAAATGTTTTAAATCCTGGCAAGATTAATAATTGTAGATCATCCCTCTTCCTTTGCCTCATGTAGACAACAAATATATCAGGAATCAGCTATCACAAAGTTTAAAAGTCAGACTCTGAGTTTGTTAATAAACACTCAAGTTTATTAATATGCATTTAATTATTTAATTGTAGCCTAACCATTGTATTGTTTTTGTTTCAAAATAGTGTGTAATGCTTAAGATTTAAAGTTTTATTTTGGGGTTTGAGGTGTTGACTTAGGATGAGAGATTGGTAGAGTTCTAAATTTCATATTCCAAGTCCCTTATTTTAATCCTTTTATCATGTCCAGAACTTTTGGAACTACTGCTCAAAACCCTTTTGGACATCCCTGTATTGCAGGGAAACCCACTCAAGTTGCTGGAGGCTAATGAGGACAATAGTCCTCTTTGCAGCCCGAATACATTGCCATCTCATCCTCGAAGTTATGCTGGAGGGTTACAAGCACATGGTAGCAGTCTGCTTAAAAGAGTCCCTCACTGCTCTTTAAAGAGCCTTTCATTTACCAAGGCAGGCCCCTCATTGTATAAAGGAGCACTTGTCTGGAACACAAGTCTGCAGTGGCATTACTTCCTCCACCGAGAGTAATCATCAAGCCTAAAGCTCGCAAGCCTTTCTAATGACAGACTGAATTAAACAAAATAAAAATTGAAGAGGAATACTTTAGAACAGTTGTACCATTACTTACTGTCAGGAATAAGCCAAAGGAAGAAAAAAGAGCATTTAAGAGGGCATTTCCCTTTTTTCAATTAGAGATTGTCTTTGCAGACTCTTGACTCCATCCCTAACCCTTTAAACACATAGGAAGACCTAGTGGCTCTGAATTAGAGAGTGCATTGTGTCTCCGAACTGTCCGTCTTGTCACTCATTAGTCACTTCGTTTCCTTAACTGGGAGGAAACTGATTATCAAGATGGAGTGAGGAGGAGTGGATCTAAAATATTTTTCATAGCATGAGGGTTATATTCATCATTACTCTAGTTAGAAAAAAAAAAGATAAAACCTTTAACTTTTGAAAATAGAATTAGCTGAGTATATTAATAGTCCCAAACAGATTCTTTTTTTTTCTTATCCCTTCAAATTTGCTTTTTTTTAATTGAAAAAAAAACTCTTTTAGGTTTATCTACACTTAGATTTTTATCATACTATTATTTTACATTAAAAGGAAAATTTAAGGTAAATAATTGTTTTTTAAGACATCCTTAAAACTTCTTTACCCTGTATCCAATTGTTTGAAATCATTCTTCAACCCAGAGTCATCAATGCCTAAGTTTGTCCACAGAGTACCATTCTCTGTGCTAGCAAATGTTTTTTTAATTGAATTTATTGGGGTGACATTGGTTAATAAAGCCATATAGGTTTCAAGTATACAACTCTATAACACATCATCTGCACACTGCACTATGCACTCACCACCCAAAGTCAAGTCTCTTTCTGCCATTGTCCCAAACATTCTAAAACAAATAAACTAATATTACTTTTTGAGTTAAAGAAATGAGTAAATCGTTGTCCACTCACTGAGCAGACTCACTGAACAGTTGAATTAAGGCCTGGGGCTAGAAGGCCGGGGTGGGCTAGAAAGGAGAAAAAAAAGGAACATATGTAATACTTTGAACTATAAAGATTTTTTTTTTAATTATGAAGACCATAAAAGGAAATAAAAAATAAATTTTAGCAAGATCAGGTCAAAAGTATCTTGCTTAGTGGAAAAATGTATCAGGGACCCATAGATAAAATTATTGTTGCTTCCCTTCGTCATTATTGTGCCTGAAGTAGTATGGTGCTAGGCCTCAATGGTTCTCATAGATATGTAAGCCGATGTTTCCAAAGTCCTTTTGCTTTCATTGATTCAGGACCCTTTCCTGTAAGGTGCAGAGACTCCCCCAGTTAACATGCAGGGAAGTTCTCCCAAGGTGGCTTTATGAATGGAGTTGGGATTAAGAGGGTGAATGGAGGAGGCACGTGTATGGTGTGGAGTCTCATTATTAAATGTCCTTTTCACTACACAGTAGTCAAACTAGTTTACCTACTCCTGTAGGAATTGGTGCAGGAGTTGTCCTCTGTTTTTAGAACTTGTCATTTATACTGCCTGTGCATAAATCAAAGACCCACCTTATTTATTCTGGTTGGTAAACAGAACTCTATTTGCTACCAACCAAAAATGTTTCTCACTTTGTGAAATTTAAATAAACAGCCATAAATATAGAACTAGTGTGTGCCCACTAGTGATGCCTGTGGTTGTCACGGGCTTTAGTGGGAATGGCTAGAAGTCTCAGGGCAGAGTTTCTGCAGAGTTCACATAAAACAAGCTTTGGTTTATTGTCCGAACCTAGAAACCACCTTCTCAATTTTAGTATTATTGATATATTTTACTTCAACCTAGATAACTGCCCTAGCATTAATTAATAATGTCATGTGCTACTTTGCTTGTACTCCTCAGAATTGCTGATACTTCTTAATGGACCTGTACACTGCTCAATGAGCGGTTGCCCGGTCCATGCTATGCTGAATTTAAGCCCCTGAAGTGCAATTATCTAAAAGAGAGAAGGAACCCTGACTAAGGGAAAGAAAGATAAACTTTGTGTGAAGAAGGTTCTATTTCTAGTTCATCCAGGGATTAGTTTTGTGACCTTTATAAGGCAATTCATGTCTTTGTCTATAGCATCATCTGAGAAACGGTGATGATAAACTGTGCCAAATAATAAATTTAAAGAGATACTGTCAAATGTAGTGAAATAACTTATAAAGTCTTTGAACTTCTTAGAAAACATTCACCAAATACAGTCAACACTATTATCTAAATACAAATATAGGAAATATGATATGCTCCAATTTCACTAACAAACCCACACACAAAATTTGATCTAGTCGATTTTTTCTCTTACTTAGTTTTACCAAAGTATGTTTTACTTTAAGTCAATATGACAGTCACAAAAAAAAAAGAAAAATATGTGACATTTTCCTCTCTCAGGGGCAAACTTCCTATTAACATAGTTTAAGCATGCATAGAAATTTATTTTTAGCCATTCATTTAGCTTGCAAAAAAAATCATAATTCTCCATCCATCTTTCCATTCATTCATTCAACAACTATTTAGCCAAGTACTGTTCTGGAACTTCAGGTTATGAGATCAGACAGGAGATATTCTGGGCTTTCAAGGAAAGCTCAAGGTCTACTTGAGAGAGAAACTGACCTAGACATAATAATGGTAAAACTGTCCTAGAAGAGCAGATGTAACAAGAAGTGACTGAGCCTGACACATCAAAGAAAAAGTACTGCATACCTTGGGTAGTATTTCACTAACAAGTCACTGACATACACACACACACACTGGTAGCCCTGAGCATGAATCCATGCACCATGGTTACGAAGCACGCATTCCACCAGGTTGCTTATGCTGTGCACTCTCAGCAGCCATGCCTCCCGCCCCCACCCGCCTGGGGACTGAGGGACTCTGGTGGGGCTGAGAGGACTGGCTGCCACCATCTTGTGGCTTTGGGTGCTACCATCTTTATGATGGAGTGATAGTTAATTTGCATATTGCCCTTTTATTAGATAGGATATATATATATGTATGTGTGTGTGTGTGTATATATATATTCCCTTAATTTAAGTCTCATAACAACTTTGTAAGATGCCTGGTATTAACTCCATTTTATAAGTGAGGAAATGGGGTTCAGGTAAGTCAAACAATTACCCAAGAGCACATAGCTTATAAATGCCAGAGATCAGACTTGATTTTTAATTCCCATATTTTTACCAAACTGTCCATTAATGATGCATATATACAGCTTTAAAAATAGGAAAAATGATTTAGTAATGCGAATTTCCTATTTTATTAATCTAGATAATTTTTCTATGCATTTTCAGCACTATGTATAATTTAACATTGTCTACTCAAATTTCTTACAGTCTCTTCTAACTATAAAAAATGACCCCATTTATATCTTAGAATATGGAAATTAGAGATGATTGTGATAATATATTGATGAGGTTGAATAACCAAAACCTAACACATTTTATAGAATGAAATTGTAGAAATATATTTTTGTTTTGAACCATAATCTTACTCTTGATCCACAAGTATATGCTACCTAGGCATAGAATCTGAACATCTGAAATCTGGAATTAGTATTTTACAGGTCTCTAGTCCAGCTTCCTGTTGAGTTCAGAAACACCTTCTGCACCTTCCTATGATATGTAACTTTACTTTAACATATTCAGCAAAGAACTACTTCTGAGTTCATGAGACTTGATCCACTCATGGACAATTTTCATCACTAGATATTCTCCTATTTGAATCTTTATTATTTTCAACCACATTTTCTAATTCTGCTCCATAGAACAAAACAGAATAACTCATTTGCTCTCCACTTGGCCACAGGTCTTCAGATTTGGAAAATGTTTGGCATTTCACTTTTAACTCTATTTTCTGGGATAAACATTTCAAACAACCTTAAAATTTCTCAGATCCTACATTAACCTGTTTGCCATCTTATAGCCTCTCTAATTTTGTCAGTGTCTTCTTAAAAAGTAATTCTCAGAACTAAATAAAGTTCCAATAATTAGTTAATGCTGACTAACAAAAAAAGTCATTAGAATAATTAATTCCTACATTGGAACACTATAACTTTAGATCCTTTTCCCCAAAAGTAGCTATCAAATCAGTTTTCTTCCAGCCTGAGCCCATGTAATTGTGTGGGGGTTTTTTTAATGTGAATGAAAATTAAGGTTGTCTGTTTCATCTTGTTTATGACCCATCTTGCCAGTCTATAGAGGAAGCATTGGATAGAGCCTCTACTTAACCTTTTAGGTTACCATCCAGATTTATGTCATATGCTTGCCATCTACATCTTCATCTTAACACTGATAAAAATGTTGACTGAAACAGGAAAGTTACTAAGCTCTGTGGCCCTTTCTAGAGACATTCCTATAAACTTAGCACTGACCAGTTAATTCATATTTAAATTATCAAAATTACTACCAGCCAGTCTCAAATATATAATGTTGTGATGAGGACTGAATCACACACTTTGCCAATTACATGGCCTTTGAAAATCTAAACTCATCAGAAAGTTCAATAAATGTTTACTTAACAAATGCAGTCATCCTGAATTCTTAGGTCCACCCAACTTTATATCCATATACTATTATTGTAAAATTAAATTTTATTTTCACACTTTTCCCTCTTTCCTGATGAGTCATCTGGGAAAGGAATAAAGGCTTTTCTCTGAACTTTTTGAAATATGTTTTTCTTGAAATCTAAAACATATATACATATGTATTTCTCTCTAGACATCCTCTGGGTTCTCTATTATATATATTCCAAGGTGTAATAGTTTCTTTCTCTAACATGTTAAACTTTTTAGTAAAACATATATACCCCAAATCTCTTGTTTTTTAGAGATTGTCTAAAAGGCATTCAGATTTTAACATAGAGTCTATTTTCATTCCATAATCCACTCCTTCAGCAAACATTCATTAAATGTCCATCAGTCAGCGTCTGTGGAAGGCCAGAGTGGGGGTCTTCAGGGAATTCAAAAGCCAGTAGGAGAAACAGACACATAAACACCCAACTCTGAGATATTAGAATAAGTCTTATAACAAAGGTTTGTAAAAGTTCTGGGGGACAATAGTGAGGAGTGAGTTTTATCTCAATGTGACCATGAAAGCTGCATAGAAGTTGGCATTTAAGCCAAGCCCTGCAGCGTAATGGGAGCCTGCCAGGGCCAGATGGAAGGGAGAGGGGTACATAGTACCACAATCAGTTTTGACTAAGTACAATATAAGAAATGTCTGGAGTGAGTCAATGGGCGGGGTGGAAGGAGGACATCTATAATACTTTCAACAATAAAGATAAATTTTAGATAAAAGAAATAAGCAGAATCAAGAAAGTGTACTTTTATGGAAATAGAGGGAGGCTAAAAAGAATTTTTGTAAGAAGGGAGTTGTCAAAAGTATGAAATAACCCTAGCCGCTTTGGCTCAGTGGATCAAGTGTCAACCTGTAGACTAAAGGGTCTCGGGTTTGATTCAGATCAAGGTCATGAACCTCAGTCTGTTGCAGGCTCAATCCCCCATCCAGGTTGGGCACATGTCTAGGTCAAGGCATGTGCGGAAGGCAACCAATCAATGTGTGTGTCTCTCTCTGTATCTCTCCCTTCTTTTCTCTCTCTCCCTCCCTCTCTCTCTCTCTCTCTCTCTCTCTCTCTCTCTCTCTCTCTCTCAGAATAATATAAAAGAAGTAATATCCTCAGGTGAAGATTAATAAAAATATCTTTATATAATAAAGATATAATAATGTGAAACAAACCACATTATTCAAGTTTTAAAAAAAATAACTAATATGGTAGGTTTTGTTTCATGTTCATCTTGATTAGGTTAACATCTACTAATATTTTCCTTGCTCAGTCTAGAGAAAAATTTGTTCAGAAAACAAAAACTTAAATCACCCAACACTAGAGAAAAGTACAATTTCAGATCACTTCCCTGTGACTAAAAACATATCACTATTAGCCAATAATACATTTTGTTCAAAATAAAGAAAATTCTTTTTCAACACTAAGGAATTAAATGACTGTTTCTTTCTCCAGCACTAAGAGACACAAATAAGGGGGATACATGCAAAAGAGAAGCCCCACAGTACCTAGCACAAAAGTCTGGCATAGAGAAGACACAATCAATAGTGCTTAGCATAAGGTTTGGCATGTAGAAAATGCTCAATAAGAATTGCTTGGATTGATTTATGTTTATGTAAATAGATTTTCCTAATTTCTTTATGACTGAATTATATAGAGTTGTATTGAATGAATGTTTTTTCTCAATTTCAAATTCTAATGGGAGTTCCTGAGTTATAACTAGTAAGTTCTAGAGTAATTGTCAGTATGATGCTGGGCCTTATGCTAGGATTTAAACTTGAGATTATATAAAACTTAATGCTGAAGCATCTTAATACATCATAGTTACAGTTGGGGCCGTTTCAAGAGGCAAAGAAAAAGCATAAAATGGTCATTACATATACAGAGTCATTTTCTTCCCCTGTATGCATTAAGTTTCTCTAATTCTGAAAACTAAACTTAAAGTTCTAGTGCTAACGTAAATAACATTGGCTGTATCCTCCTCTCAGTGCACCTGGATTGTCAATATGTACTGGGATATGTTAGTTACATTTCAAATTGGAAAAGAACATCTCTTTGCTAACTGACCTAAAAACAGCTTTCCATCTTACCTAAGCTCAGAATACGGTCCTAAAATAGAAGTGGAGTTGTCCCATCACAAACTATTGTCACGTTATGAAAAATGTAATGATTGCAATACATCATTATATTTAAGTATAAAAGTTCTGAATTGCAATCTGTCATTGAGTGGCATATTTTCAACGAAGAGTAATAGTTCAGGTCTCTTTAGAAAACTTCATGCTTAAAAATAATTTTATCTCATCTAAGTATGAACAATGAGAAAAAGCATTATAAAATGCATTTTAAGTATGCTATGAAGAATATGAACATAGTATGGAATTAAATGTACAGCAGTTAAGATTTTGTAGGTATTTTTTAAAATGCTTTAGTATAGTCATCATCATTTCAGTTTGCAGTTTTGATGAAAACAAACTACATGCACCAACTCTGTTAGCATTATTCAGCAGCCTGCTTGGTTATACAAAAGTAGAGGAGCACCTAAAAGTAAATACAAATAGTGGCTTTAATGATATTTCTGTGCTGAAATGTACTTTGATGGTGAGTGTTGTAATGTGCTAAATTCTGAGGTTTCAGTACAACAGAAACCATACTGTATTGAGACATTCCACCTACAGTTTGTGGTCATGAAAGTCTGATTAAAAGTGGTTTTAGATATATGAAAGTATTTTGGATCAGTGCCTTCTATATTGAACCAACTCTGTAGCCTATTTCACTGAACAAAATACCAATGTGCAGGTATATTTGCATAACTAAATTGCATCTAAAAGAAATATTAGAAGACATTTTGTACAAATCTATGATTAATGATTATGCTTTTTATTCATTCCAAAATGACTGTCTTTATTTAGCTCATCCTTAGTACTGATTGTGGCTCATCTGAATGAACCAGAATAAAACATTTTCTAAATTAATATGATAACCAAATATAAAATAAAATGCTAGCTATATTTTGTTAGAAGCATTTTAATAAGACAATCAATAAAATAAAATAGAAGATGCAACATTGGCAATTATTACAATGAAAAAGTGTCTAAATTAAAATGTAACTAACATATCCCACCCAGTACATACTGACTAGCTATGTGGGTTGGTAAATACTTAAATGCTGTATTTTCCAAAGAGTGGCCAATGGAGATTCATTCTATAGTTCACTTTATCATTCTATAAAGAATAATAAAATTTTCAAATAGCCTTAATCAGTAGACTCTTCAAACTACCAAGACTGATATATTTTGTAAGTTCTTTCCTCTGTAAGTCAGCTCAGAAAGGAATAGGAACTAAGATTTTTTTTGAGCTTCCAATTTAAGCACAATGCTTTATACTGTACATACGTTATTTTATGTAATCCTCACAGAAATCCTGAGTAGGTGTTCTTTTCATTTTATAGATGAAAAATCAAACTCAATGAAGTTAAATGAATTTCTCATGACTAGTAAATAGCAGATTCAGCCTGCAAATCCAGGGCCCCATGCTCTTCCCTTTCCACCAGACTGCCTTCAATACAAATATGATAAAACAATATAATAATTTTAAGCATAGATTTATCTTTTCAAAGTGCTAAGAAGTTCATGGGGAAAGCTATCACAGAATTTTATATAGCATACATCAATTTGATATTTCTAAAAACTTCACATAATTATTTTCCTGTTTAGTTTTGTTGTACTAGACATCTACCATGTGCCCATCCATGTCTGCTCTTTTGGGGGTACAGCAGTGAGCAAAACAGAAAGTGCTACAGGCCCTTGTAGAACACTGCAATAGAAGAGACAAGCATTAAGCAAATGATCACACAAAAAATACACGAATTGTAAAATATAAGTGCTACTGAAAAAACATAAAGAATGATGGGTAAACAATAAGTATTAACCAAAGAGTAGAAGAATGAGGAGCCGGTGTGGGAGGAGGGACTGGGAAGGGAGCAGGTTGTCTGTCTTCTAGTCCACGGTTCCTCTCAACACATTTATTTAGGTGTGTGGGATGGCGGGAGGGGCGGGGATTCGGAGCTCAGCTGAGGTTTATGGTTTGAGTGACTGAGTTTATGTTGCCATGGGGAATCCAGGAAGGACAGCAGATGCGAGGGTAACGATGAGTTTGCGCTTTGGGGGTTTTGAAATTCCTAGGACATTCAGATACACTTAGGACTGGAGGACATCCAATGGGTTTCTAAAGACAAAGAGAAGCGAAGGAGTGAGAATCTAGATACAGGAATTACACACAAAGAGTCAGTAGATAAAACTAAGCGGACTTCTGCTAGATGAGTTGTATAGGAAGGTAAGGAACAAAAGCAAATACTAGCTGTCTTTGAAAGCAACAACTAAATCAGTTTAGTCACCATTACCCAGCATATATGCCTCAAAAAATTTAGTTCTGAAGAATGGTAGCAAGTGCTCCTCGAAAATAAATAAAGCAAAGAAACAAACGTCCTGTAGGTTTGAGAGGCAGGTTAAACCAACTTTAAAGGGTTTCTTGACCTTTAATATACCCATGTGCCTCATTTCCCAAATGTATTGGACCACTGCACTTTTTCTATTTAGGACTATTTTATGGAAGTGATATTCGACAGAAGACCTGCTGGGAAACACCGGGTCGTGTAAGGGCTTATAGTTAAGAATGGTCATGTTTTTGGGTAGGCAGACTGGAGTTTAATCAAGAGAGGACTGAAATTGGGAATCGTGACCCATATGTTTGCATTTGGCAGCGACGGCAGGTAGGAAGTATTGGGAGCCAGAGACGTTGCTGTTGCGAAGGCCTGTCAGGAAGAAGGCAGTGCAGAGAGGAGGTTTTGAAGATTGGAATGAATTGAGGACAGAATGATTCCAGACGGGGGAGACCATCTCGGGCAGGAAGCTGATAAGGACCCGAATGATAGAGCTGCCTGGGAAACAGACAAGAAAGTGTGAACCTGAGAAACATTTTGAGGGAAGGAATTATGGGACTTTGTAATAGATTAGATTAAAAGAAGGAAAAGGCAAAGATAACAGTACAGTTTCTGGCCTGGGAGAGGAAGAAAGATACACAGAAGAATGAAACCAAAACCCTAATGGTATGATGGCTGAAGTCCTCCTCAGTTCCCTGCCGGGTTTCTAGAAAACAGAACACAAAACACAACCCTGTCTGAAAGCACAGTCCGTCACATCCCTTCACGTGTTTTCGATTAAGTGGCATGAGAGTACACAATTTTAAGAATTTTTGAATATAGATATAAGATGCTACGTTCATCATGCCATATCCAGTTTTCAAGTGGTCAAAAAAAAAAAGAGTCTCAACCTTAATTATAAGGCAAGGATGTCAACCATGCTGAAATTAATTTCTTTTCAAATCTTACGTTGTTCAAAGAAACCATGAACTGTACGCTGGTCACCTTCATTAAAATCCCCTACATTAAACCTGGCATTTACAGTTTCACATTCAGCAGCCAGCTAGAAATCACACATTTTCAAAATCGGAGCAGAAATTAGTTTTAGATTTATTTGCTTCCTTTCCAAATGTGTTAGTGCCCCAGGGCTCTGACAACAGCACACTTTGTTTCACGAAGAAAAAAAGTACTGTTAAATAAAAAAAATAAATAAAAAAGCATGATTTCTTTTTTCTTTACAAAAAACCTGCCTGCTTTCATTTTCCCAGGTGACATTTACAAAGAGGAAATTCGGGCTGATGAAGAAGGCGTATGAGCTGAGCGTGCTGTGTGACTGCGAGATCGCGCTGATCATCTTCAACAGCACCAACAAGCTGTTCCAGTACGCCAGCACCGACATGGACAAGGTGCTGCTCAAGTACACGGAGTACAACGAGCCCCACGAGAGCCGGACAAACTCAGACATCGTGGAGGTGAGAGCGCGTGCGCGGTTGCAGAGCCCCAAACTTCGGAGGCAGAGACATGAGTTGTTTGGACACCCTCCCATTCCCTACCTCCCCACCCCACCCCACCCCCCCCACACACACACAAACACAAGTTCACAACCTTCCTTTACCTATGATTTCATATTCCCACTGGTGCACCCAGGGTTTCACCCCAACTAATACTCCACCCTTTCTTCCCCCCTCAAATTTCAAGTTAGACATGATGGTAGGGATCACGTGAATCTGGTCCTTGCTAGAAATCAGGCAGCGGTATCCAATGGTTGGCCTCCTCCTTCGTGAGTTATCATTGTCCACTGCTAAGTTGGGTCAGCAGATTGGGAAAAATGGCCAGAGGATGGCTCACCCATATTTTGGGTGACTTTTCATCATTTCTTTTAAGGGTAGACTAATTTCCCAGCATAGTAAAGGACAGGAGACAGCTGATCGATGTTGCTCTCTCGCATTGATGTTTCTTTTTCTCTCATCCCTTCCTCTCTTTCTAAAATCAATAAAAACATATTTTAATAAATAAATCTCAAAAAAAGTTTTAGATTTGTTAACATAAGTAACATTACCATACAATTATAAGTGTTCTTGCATGTATCCTATTTTAATGCTATTGCCTCACAGTACCCTTGATAAGCAGTGAATAGTAAACCAAAAAGGAAGAGATGTAGGGAGGACCATCCTCATCTGTTTATTTTTCTTAACTGTCTATTCTTGGTTGCCTAGATTGTGACTGCTTTCTCAGAGCTAAGAGAAAATTAATAAATGATTCAAAAGTATGTAGTCAGGGTCAGTTTACCTGAGTTAAGTTATTCTTGCTAGTGCTTAGACTGGTTCCGTGTTAATGAAAAAATCCAGTACTGACACTAATCAAATTAATCTGCCTTTCACATAGGTCTTCACTTTATCTGTTATAACTGTCTAAGATTATTTGCTTTTATTGTGAAATTTTGTAAAAGTATTGTACTGATCGATTTGTTGAAATTTTTGCCTAATAATACAAGCAAATAATTTCAGAGAAACCAAAGTGAGTGATAACTAGGCCTAATGTGGTATATGTTTAAAATACTTTCAGATTTGCATTATTACAAATTGTTTCTGATTTTCACTGACTGATAATTGTCATTGTGTGTTTGCTTCAATCTTAAAATTTAATATCATTTATAAAATTTATGTACTGTGTATTTCAGATAGTATTTTATTTGTGTGTACATTTAATGTGAAAATATAAAACAAACATGAATATGAAGAGCACTAGTCAGTTGTCAAATCTCATAGGTGCTTTCGTGTGTGTGTGTGTGTGTGTGTGTGTGTGTGTGTGTGAAGCTGTCAGTCTATGCCTGCTCATACACATTACACATTTAATATAAGTTCCAAACACAAAACAACTCTATACTCAAAACTTCATCTCATTTCCAAAATCATTACAACAAACGTTTCAGGGCAACAAAAGAATTTGATTTGGAATTTGTCATTAGACTTGAACTGTTCCAGACATTAACATGATGTGAAATGTGGAAGAACCATATTAAACTAGTCGAAAATTTGTAGACTTTTAAAATTTACATTCTTAAAGGAGTTTAAAATCTAGAAAACTCATTTGCTGAGGGGCTTGCTCAACATATCCTATGTGACTTTAAGACAACTAAAACTTCACTCACTGTATAGACTTTCATAATCTTAGATAGATGAGTGGCTGAGCCAGACTTGTCTGCAGGCTGTGAGAAGAACACTGGGTGGAAAGTCAGAAGGTTTGCATTTGAAACTTTGTCTTGTACTGTCTTACTATGTGGCAAGTTAAGCTATTTCTCTGGCTGTATATCTGCTCAGATACAATATATAAATATGCCAGATTTCATAAATGTGTTAAATTTTTAGTCCAATGGGTAAAAAACAAACAAACAAACGAAAAAACAGTTATTGTAGTAAAAGCATTTCCTTTGAAGAAAGTTGATTTTATTAACTCTGTGACTAGATATTTACCCCAAATGCTGGTTTGTGGGGCTGTTGAAATTCAATAGGGATTCTGAGGGTATTAAGGAAATGCCCCCTTCATGTCTTTCAGCTGCCTAGCCGCCCTCCTGGTTCTCTTACCTGCTTTCCCACCCTCATCTAAAATATAAAGGCATCGAGTTGAAAGTCCTTCACAACAGAATTTTTTAAAAAGTGATATTTTTAAAAGAGAGTAAAGAAACAGTCCTATTATCTTACAGTTAATATGCTAAAGCTCTGAATCTCTCCAAAAGACACTAGGGGGTTGGTTCCTAGGCTAAATCTGAAGATTCCATGGCTTGATTCTTTGAATGAAATAACAGTTAAGTCTAACATGTGTACATCTCTCCTGCTCAACTACATGAGTCACATGTTCTTCACCTACTTGCCTTTTGCACACTGTAGCAATAACAGATGATGGAGAAAGTAGAGTGAGGTGCCATAAACTCAAGACCATGTGCGTCACCTCCATGTGAGTCTTTTTCAAAGTGTGGTTCATTGAAACCAGTATGCCTAAGATTCTTGGTGGAGAAGAGGTCCTCTGAGTAGGAATCTACATTTATAACACGTTTTTCAACAATTCTTACGCACAGTGAGTTTGAATACCTCTAAGCACTAGATATAAATTTTGTTGAAGGCCAAAGAACCTGTGATACATCAGGGACTTGAGAAATCTACTTTTAGAATGGAGCTAACATGAAGTGGAGAGTTAAGGTACTACTCGTGGGTAAAATTTTAAATCCTATTTATTTTAATTTAATAGTATACATTTAACTGAGTAAATTTAATGAGGAACATAATATGTTTCATGAAGAGTCATTAGTTTTATATTTCCCATTTGGACCATTACCTCTCTTAACCTTCTGAAAACAGTTTACTCACAAGAAAAAGGGATTGGCGGGGAGAGAGAAATAATACGATTCCCAGCATTTAGAATAAAATATAAATTTCTGGGCCATACCAGAATAGTGTTGCAGGGTCACAGGAAATTGTACAGTGCGTGGGTGTTGAAAAGATTCCTTCTTACAGCAAAAAAGCTCTGCGTAATTATCATGTCTCTGCTTGATAATTAGCACTGCCATTACAATGGTACAAAGACTTATAAAGACTTAACAGACAGACTGAAAGAGGTTTTTTTTTATTATTGTATTATAATGCAGCTTGAATATCTGTTCAGATACAATATATAAATATGCCAGATTTCATAAGTGTGTTAAATTTTTAATCCAATGGGTAAAAAAAAAATAATAATTATTGTAGTAAAAGCATTTCCTTTGAAGAAAGTCCATTTGGTTTAACTCTGTGACTGGATATTTACCCCAAATGCTGGTTTGTGGGGCTGTTGAAATTCAATTGGGATTCTGAGGGTACTAAGGAAATGCCCCCTTCATGTCTTCCAACTGCCTAGCCCCCCTCCTGGTTCTCTTACCTGCCTTCCCACCCTCCCAGCTGATGTTGAGCTCGATGCCTGGAAGAAGGTGTGGTGCTGAGCACTCCAGGATGAGCTGAAGAGTGCAGGCCCCACAGGACATGCTTCCAGCATACTTCACTTAGCAACAATTTAGCAAACACCAGCAAAAGGCAGGCATTCTCATTAAGGATATAAAACATATATTAAAAAAAACAGCTTAGGAACAAGTAGAGAACAACGGAGCAATAACCTCATTCAAATAGTACAAGCTACTGAAAGGAAGGCAAAAATAAAAAATTTACCAAAACTTTTATTCAGACAGGTCGGGGATCACCAGATCATTCCAGGTCATCCTTGGAGTCCCATAAGTCCCAGACAGGGACACATCCAGCACATCTTCTTAGGGACTCAGTGCCTGTGAGCTACTTATCTAGTCTTGCCAGGAGTCCAGTGACAAAACGTGGAAGGGAAGTAAATCATGAGGTCCTTGCATCAGGAAATCAAAAAGGCAGATGTAACTCTGGTAGAAGGAACCCTTGATCACAACTATCTCAGTAGAGAATTACTAGCTTTAAAAAAAAAATCCTCACCCAAAAATATGTTTTTATTGATTTGAGAGAGAGAGAGAGAGAGAGAGAGAGAGAGAGAGAGAGAGACATTGATGTGGGAGAGAAACATCTATCAACTGCCTCTCATTCTCATCCGACCAAGATCAAACCCGAAACCTCGGTATGTGCCCTGACTGGGAATCAAACCCAAAACCTTTTGGTGTGTACAACAATGCTCCAACTAATTGAGCCCCTGGCCAGGGCATGGTGAGCTTTTTTTTTTGTGGGGGGGGGGGGGGGGGGGATTTTTTTTTTTTAATGCACGAATATTCAAGAAGAGTGTAGAGTATGGAAGAGAGATTAAGAGATGATATTTACATGAAACTTTATTTTCTGTCATCTGAATCCTATTTGAACTTAAAGAATCCTATTTACATGAAAATAGTTGTTCCAGCAAAAATTTTTCTTACTTGGTAATAATTAAGGCCTGCACTGGAATAGGCAAGGCCTTAAAATAGCTTATAAACTTTATTGTTTCACAGTGCTACTGGAGGTTATCAGTAAGTTAACTACATACATAGTTTGATTTTTGTTGAAAAGCAAATGCAGCAAATTGTGGAGTTGAATTTTTTTTAACATACTCTATATTACAAAATTTGGGAATAGGTGTAAAATACGAAAATGTACTAGTATCTGTTTAACTTGAGTTGTCATATATAAAATTATGCTTATGCATGCCTTGTGGATGGACATAACACACTTTTCTTTAAAAAAAAAAGCATGTTATATTGGCTTATTTGATCATTTGTTGAATTTTTATTCTTTCATGCATTCACTCACTGAACAAAGATTGGCTGAATTCCTACCATGTGCTATGTGCCAGGGAATGCCTGGAGATGTAGACATAAACACTAAACACAGCTCTTCAAGGACTCTTTGTCCTTAAGATTGCTCCCAAGGCCAGGCAGGGTCTGGCCCCTGTGTTTCCCTTCCCCTCCAGCCTCACCTTTTGCTGTTCCCCTGCAGACAACTCCTCCCCCCACTCCCATCCCATACTTAAGGCACCTAAACATGTTTATATCCCTCTACTTCTCTAAACCCTCTTTGTTTTGTCTTCAACTTTCCTTATAGGCCTTTCTTGGCTTTTCTTTATCATCTGGTCAAGTCAGGTCCCAGTTTATACTTTTAGATCACTGTCCTTGAACTACCCTCCAACTTGTGTAGGTCCTTTTCTGACATTGCAGTCATAATCTGTTCTATTTTCCCCATCAAACACTAATGCAGCTGCTACCCGATTGCCTATTTCATACTAGATTTTAAACTCCTCGAAGGCAGGGACTCTGCACATTTTGTTTACCGTCCTATCTCTAGGGCTTAATGTGAGGTTTAGAAACTGGTAGGCCCTTTAGAATATAATTGGAGAATAAACAAAGGGAAACAGATAATAGGATCTACCCAAATGATGATCACGTGGCACAATGTTACTCATTTAAAATATGAAAAATGTTTCACCGTGCCAATGAAATAGTTCATTAAAATTTGATAAATATTATCACAGCACTATCAAAAAAAAACTAAAATAATTCAGATCTGTACGATCTGATACAGAAGCCACTAACCACATGTGGCTATTCACATTTAAATTCATTAAAAGGAGATAAAATACCTAATTTGTTTTCTCAGTTGCACCAGCTACATTTCAAGTACTCAATTGCCCCATGTGGCTGGTGACTACTGAATGGGACCAGAGGTAGAGTACATGGATCATCACAGAAAGTTCTGTGGGATAGCACTGGTCTTGATTGAAATATGAAAAGGGAGGCATTTAAAGTAAGTGTGTTCTCCAGTTAACAGCAAGATTAATTCTTCAATTTAAAATTTGAATAGTGCATTTCACAGATGAAGAACTGTGCAGAATCCAGAGCATGAGTGTTCCCTTTGATAGACACCAATTTGGAACTAAACACTCACTGGAAAGTAAGAGCACCTTTTACCCCTAAACCATTAACCACACCATCAATCAATAAACCTATTGCCTGGTAAGAAAACCCTTACAAGTCATCCAGGCTGACAGGGAGCACTAACCATGTACGCTAGGTAATGCATGCTGTTTTTTTAAATGAAGCGTGGGAACAGAAGGATGGTAGATCTTTCATGTTACTATTTTAAATTCACTTGAAGTGATTTGGGCCAGAGTTAATTTTATAATTAGTAAATTGATTTTTTTTCAAAAAAAAAGGAGCTTTTTCTTTATAAAGGAGCTTAGAAAAATAATATCTCAAGAAATCCTTAAAATCCTTCTTTGGTTACCATGCAAGATAATTAAAATAGTTCTTATTGTGAGTAGCTAAGTAACGCTGCCCTACCCTCTAATAAAGAAAGTATGTAATTGTTTTTCAATAGTTAGTATTGAAAAATGAAAAAAGAGGATTAGTATATTCCATAAAGATTTAAACCTTTGGTGTTGAGACTACCCAGAAAAAAGGGGGAAAAGTGATTTTGTAAGAAAAAGTTTTGCATATTTCTTCTAAATTATACTGCTCATTTTTGTTTACATATATTTAAAAGCCTTTTACTAATAACTATAAATCATATTTATATTTCATCCCCCAAGTTTAAAATAAATGGGTCTAAAAATATATTCCTATTTCTCATAACTACTACAATGATTTTTTATATATCAAATTTTTATATATCAGATTGGAAGATCCATTTATAAATAATGATTTTGCTTAATTTGCATATGCTTTGTAAACATGAAAAGCTTCACATTTCATTTTTAAAAAAATAATTGTTAAACAAATACAGTGCATGTTAATTTTCTTAAGTTATATGTAAAGAAAGAAGTAAAACTGAATTTTCTTTCATCTCTGTTATTGCACAAATATGATGGTTTATAGTCATTAGTATCAACACAGAGTCAGCAGAAAATTATTAATAAAGTAGTAGCCGAAAAGACAATAGGTTTTAAAATGCAGTTTTTTTGTCAGTAATATAACTTCCTTATAATTATTAATCATCACTCTTTTATCATTGTTACTATTTTACACAAACTTTCTTAACTGGAGCAAACCAAAGTCCTCATATTCTTTTCCCCCCTCAATATCTGAAAGTGAAAGGGGGAGAATATGTATCCTAGATCATAATTACCCATTTTTAACCATATTTCCAGATTCTAAGACATGTGGTACTTGATGTTGGACAGCATGTTAGAACCAAAGGTTGCATTCTAGCCACTGACAGCACCTAAGTAACAGTTATATTGTTGAGTTTTAAAAGGCACAAATAGGATATTAAGGAATAGGACATCCTTATTTCCTTAGGAATTACTGATTATATCTATATGAAACATTCCAAAGTGAAGTCTTAGGAATATTCCAAAGTCCTGCCTAGACTTGGAATTAAAGATGACGAGTCTTTTAATCAAAGGATCTTTATTATTTCAATTATCTCACTGTATTTTTTAAACATTATTATTATAAATCTATTTCCCTTCTCTGAAGGACACGTTGATGTTTTACTTATGTCTGTTAACCCCCACTGCCAGCTCAGTATATGAACATTGTAGAAATTCAATAAATATTTTCTATAACATACATATACACACATATATGTATGCATACTTATATGTGTACTGATACATATACATACATATGTAAAAAAAACAACTCACTGATGGTCATTATTAAAACTTACCATATTTTCTTTGTTGAAGTCAGATATGTTCTAATATTAATAAAGGTGAGAATATTTCAAGGGAACCAATGATGAAGAGAGGTTGTTGCTGTGTAAGGAAAAAAAGAAACAACAACACTATTCACAGGAGACTACATAGAAATATTGTTTGTAGTCCCAGTGAAAAGTAAAAAACCTTTGAACCAGCATGCATTGGTTGATTCCTGGGGAGGAAAAAAGCAACTTTGGCCAGGATCTGACAAGACTGGTCCATGTGTCTCAGATGAACGCCTCTAGGCCAGTCTGAACCCCTGGGGTCTCTGGCTGAACTGCTGATTCTGACCAGTGGATCTGGGGCAGAACTCATAAGTCTGTTTCTGACCGGCTCCTAGATGATGCTGAAGATGCTGATCTGTGAACCAAACTTGGGTAGCAAGGATCTATTAGTGGACTTCCCTTCCCACACATCTGTTTTCTCCAGCATGGAGTTCCAAAGTACATTTTTTAACATTTCTTTTTTGTTGTTGTTGCTTTACTGAGGGTTAGAATCATACCATCAAACAGACTTAAAAAAAACAAAAAACTGGCCTTTGATTAAACTAATTCGTGAAAGCAGGTGTGTGAGGTCTGGGGAAGCGCACTGTAAAAAGCCTGTCATTGCTCCAGGAAGTGAGTCACTTGGTCATGAGCACTATGTCTCCTGGTCCCCTCCCATGAATGCCCATCAGTTGGTAGTGGC
Source organism: Lasiurus cinereus (assembly GCA_011751065.1). Lineage (NCBI taxonomy): Eukaryota > Metazoa > Chordata > Mammalia > Chiroptera > Vespertilionidae > Lasiurus > Lasiurus cinereus. Next base: position 32,083,567 of record JAAGEH010002531.1, read on the forward strand.
TGCATGGAGCCCTGGTTGAAGATTTGGAGACCAGATTCGGAGGACAACTGGTTAGGGGAGTGTGCCAGGGCTGTGGGGAATAGTGGCAGCTATGTTTTCCTCGCTTTCCTCAAAGTATTTCCTCGGACATTCTGGGAAAAGACTTCAGACTCTGTCATGAACGGGACTGTAATTAGGCAAATGTTGCATATGTATACAACAGATTGGATGGGTAGATTATATTATTGGAAATACATCTCATTTTACTGAGAGCTATTTGGCATATTATCCAGTCATGTCTCAATGGCATTTAGTGTAGTCTTTGTTACCCTGAAATTTAGCATTTGATGGAAGTTCTGAATAAGGTGGGGGGGGGGGGGAAATCCCTGTCAATTATTTCTAAAGGTCATAGAGTTAATGACTAGCTGGGAGGTTAATTAGAATCTGAAAGCCTCTTCATATCAATTAAATCTCTTATCTTTATGTTTTAGTAAATAAACTCAGTAACTATTTAGAGTTACTGTTTTAAGATAAGAAACACTATAAACAGTAAACTGTACAATGGGTATTTGGGTTTTTATCTGACATCTTAAGAAAACACGGTTACCAAAAAAACTGATACATGGATTAATCATAGTAATCTTATTGCAGAATTTCTGAATTAGATACTTTATTTTTCAAAATAGTATGCAAATTACTCCTTAGTCATAAACAAATGCCATCACTATGACCTTGAGAAAACCGTTTCAGAGAGAAAAACTAAGGTCAGCGTTACTCTGAGAATGAGCTACTAATCTAAAGTCCGCTCTGGTCTCTGTTCCTTTTTAGTTCCAAGGTTACTGTGCACATTGTAAATAAGTGATATAGTGAATACCTGTGGCCTGAAAATTACAAACCCAGTCTTTATGTCATGCGCATTCTCTTTAGATAATATAACCAACTTTCAGATGAAAGGATACAGATCTGTTCTGATAAGTAAGGTAGCCATTAGCTCCATGTTGCAGCCATTAAAACTTGGAATTAATTGAAATTAAATAAAGCTAAAAGTTTATTTCCTTGGTCTCACTGGCCACATTTCAAGTGTTTGATTGGTCGGAACAGGTATAGAAATGTTCTTGACCCCAGAAGCCTTATGTGGGGCAGCTTTTGACTTAAGGGGTACAAGTGGCGAAGCTAGTGCTCTTGCTCCCTGCACGGACACTAGTGTGATGGATACAACCTAAAAGGTACATAAGCCGGAGAGGATGCTTGCAGCCATGTCATCCTCCGCTCCCCTAGCAGGCACCTCTTGCATGCCCACTGCGTATCAGGCCATGGAAATACTATCAGAAAAGCTGCCACTCAGTCAGGGTTTACTCCCAGGGACAGGCTCTTTGTTAAATGTGATTTTGTGGAGCGAGATGAGAAGATGGAGAGAATACTGAAGGTGGAGTTGCCCTGAGTAAAAAGGAAAGAGGGAGGCAGAGCAGGCAAGTAGAGTCATAGGGAAGACGACACAACTTGATCATTTCTGGACTTTCCCGAGGAGAGGACAAGAGCACGTGCGCACAGATTTTCTGTGACTAGCCCTGGGTAGGCATGCGAGGAATGTTATCTTCATCGAGGTCTCAGAACTGGGTTATCCTGATGTGTTGGCTTCTGAATTAAGTTCATGTGGCGGGGGAAAGCCGCAGAATGATTTTAATTCCTCTGGATTTTAAAGCCGCTAGGTTTTAATTTCATTTTTACCTTCAAAATTATTGATTTTGCTAAAGAATTTTGTTGAAGCATTCATTATTGTGAGAGTCCACCTTGTGGATTTTATGTTGGGGAGGTAGAACCTGAAAAGCCCCACAAATTTGGAGAGAAATTAAATTCTAGCTCTAGCAACACCACACACCAGTTCTCTATATCCTGGGGCAGGTTATTTAACCTTCCTGGGCCTCACGCTCCTCCTCTGAGTTAGCATTGCCACCCCTGACCCTGTCTTCCTCACAGGGTTGCCGTGATTATTACAGGCTATAAAAGGGGCCAGAACCCATTGTAAACTGGTACACTGTATCAGGTGCTTTTACTTTCAACATTAAAGGGCAAGTTCGGGCAATAAAAGCTCCAAAAGAGAGAGGAGCAGCAATTTCTTAATTTGGGAGTAATCATATAAACCTTTTGTATTAATCAGTATTTGTTTAATACATAAATATAGTGTTCTTATATACATAACTATTATATGTTCTATCCATAAGAAGACCTAAAGGCCAATGGGCTGATTTTCTTTTCCATAAGCATTTATGTATGCGAGGTTAAATTTATATTTCATCCCCTAACTTATGTATGTGAGGTATTGTGCTGAGTGCATGGGAAATGCCAAAGCGATTACGGCACAGCCACTGCCCTCCAGGGCCAACGGGCCAGGGTGGACAAAACACACACAGGATTTGTTCTGTCATTCAGCAGAAATTGATGGACACAAAGACCGTGTGCCGAACAGTGTGCTAGCTCCTGGTGATGCATCCATGACTATCCGACCCAACAGCCTGAACCACAGTGAGACAGAGTACAGTGGGGAAAGGGGGAGGGGAGGGAGTAACTACAGCTCTGAGTACCTGAAAACATCCCCTTGTGGATTATATTTGGAAGCATGCCTTTGAATGGTAAGTAGAGTAAGTTGATCGCTAAGCCAATCTGCAAGTCATTTGTTCCACTGAAAGTAAAAGTGATAAAAGTAATGATATATGGACATATAAATGCATATATATGTACACATGCATATAAATATATGTGTAAACCTTTATGTGTAATATATATGCAGCAGCCTACATTTTGATTTCCCATCGGCATTGAATTTTTAATATATGGTTCTGTAAACATGATTATAATTTTTAGGGAAATTTATAGAATACAAATGTTAGAAAAAGGCAGTGCATAGAATTTCCTTTACGTTTGATAGAAGGTTCTCTCTTGCTGAGAATGGAAATCTTAAGGCTACATCCCACGTCCTTGGTTTAACTTTATAGAGGAGGTTTTTGCCCCCTCATTTCCCCTAAATCCTAAGACATGATACATCTGGCTGAGAGGCTGGAAAATTGTTACATGGCTGTGTAACAGTCTTATAACCTAATCATTGTACAACTTTTCTCCCAGTTTAATCATGGGAGAATGTTCTTTGTTTTTGTAGTCACTGTTTCACATAGTAACAGCTTGTTGCATTTTGGTCTGGTTGCCAGAGGGTAGGTTTATTTTTAAAACCCTGAACTCTGAATTTTTCTTTATTTTTCCAAGATTGAAAGCAGCTGAAATGCCTGGAGTTACAGGTTGAAGGCTGCTTTACAATATGTGACGGGAAGCTTCCTTCCCTTCTCGTGTGTGTGTGTGTGTGTGTGTGTGTGTGTGTGTGTGTGTGTGTTTAAATTTTTTTCCTAACAAATGTCTTCTAACTGGTAGTTGTCTAAAAATAGAAAACTGCCTAACTAAAAATAGCCTGGCTCTCAGTCGTGCCAAGGAAAATGGAGAGGAATAGGCGTGGAATAGAAGGCTGAGTAATCCAGTTCTATTCATTCAGAGAAACCTTTGAGAATGCAGGCGATGATAAAGTGCCCTCAAAAAACCACAGGCCTGACTCTCTCTTCAGACTTCTAGGTGCCAATAAACATTTTTGCCCCAGGATACATTTTTTTTCTCATAGGTTGTAAACATTTTCTGAAAGACAGGGCTTTGTTTCACAGAAGCTGACAAACTGCCATAACTAACTTTCCTAAAGTCTTAAAAATTCATAATTGTAAGATATTTTAAACAAGTATCTTAAATGAAAGTTTTGTAAAATAATGTACATCGTGTAATAATTAAGAGGAAACTTATAATAAGAACTGCTTACTGCTTGCAGTTAAACTCCAAACTTTAAAGAGTTTTTGCAGAAAGAAAATGATTCCTGTGAGTCACTGCAGCTAAAGAGAGCAGCTGACTTTAGTTTATTTAGCTCCTGTGGATATAAGATTCTCTTGTTAAGAATATATTCCCTAGACATACCAATATTTAGTCTCTTCCTTACAATTACAATTTTCGTGCAACCAGATTTTCACCTTTAATTTTGTAAATGGAGTCAGAACTACTTTGAAGAATTACATTTCCAGAGTAGGATGGGTTTTGGTTTAAATAAATTGAATTCTGAGTAAGCCATTAAAAAAATAACAAAAACAAATAAACAAAAAAAAAGCATAGGCTGGTTTTGCAATGGTAGTGCTTGTTCTTTTTTTGTTGTTTTTTTTTTCCATTTTGTTTTGCTTAAGTAATCTGAATAACCAGGTCAAACATAGCAACAGGGTGTGGAAATGTCAGCACAGTTCATGGGGTTACACGGGTTTGAGCATTGTTATGTTCAGTTCCTGTAATGCTGCTGGTGATAAGACTCTTGAGACAAAGGAGGATAATTGATGGAAAGAGACTTAAATCATTGCTAGAAGAATCAAGGTCCTTGTATCTGTGTACATCGACTCTTCTGGTCTCCTTCCGTCTTGTAAAGCATTTTGTCGTCTTGCATGGGGGCCCCCTACTGCTCTTTGTAATGGATGCAGACCACAAGTGATTCCTTCATGTGGCATACAGGGTGTAATTGTGCCTGTGTGGTGTATTAGTAATTACCAAGCTGAATTCCCATATTGTATCTTTACTGCAGGCATGGAAAAATAGGACATACAGCCCTGCATGGCCGTTTTCAACCTAGATAGTGAACCACTGAGAGCGACATTCCAGAGACAAAGCCTTTTATATGCACACATTTTGAACAGGATTTTCACTGTTGAGTCATTTATGCAGGATAAATTCAGCCTTGAAAATAATTATCTTTGATATATTCATTGCTAACTCTTCAGCAAAACTTTTGTAACATGGAAAATATTTGCTATTTTTAATTGCTAAAAATATTTTAATATTGCTAGATATACAGTGATATGAGAGCTGAAATAACTGTGATTGTCTTATATGAAAAGAATACTGCATGAATTATTACATAAACTGGTTATTAACATTAACTGATATCATTGTTTTAGTGGCATTTTTACCTTAGATGGTGATATTTTTATATATAAATTATTGATATTGGCTCAAGCATTGTTAAACTTCACGAAGAGCTGACAACAGATTTTTGTTACAGTAAACAGATGTAAATTAATAATTAATTTCTTAGCTATAAAATTTACATCCATCCTTTATGTATTATGTAGCTGATATTGATTTGACTACCTCCTAATCATTAGGGATTTTAAATGTCTACAGTATTATTTATCTGTAATTGGAGCCAAAATAATGCAACTTGGTTGGTTTAAACCAGATAAGGTATTTATTTTATGCACCAAAAGTTTATAATGACTTTTAAGAAGTATTAAATACATGGTGGAGCAAAAGTAGGTTTATAGTTGTTCATATGAAATATAAAACAAAAATTAATAAATAATAATACAAGAATAAACTCTGTTTTACGAGCTTTCAACTGTAAACCTACTTTTGCCCCACCCTATATGATAGATAGCAAATAAGTTGATATGGCCATTTCTTTAGAGATAATGAATGACATTAGACTTATTTTGTGAGTTAATTAAAGCATGCTAGGTTTTCATTTCATTTTTACCTTCAAAGTTAAAAGTGTCCTTCCATTATGTACACTTCAGAAATCCACTTCCATTTTTATCTATAGATATTCTTAGTCAAGCAATAATGATTAGATTCCAAGGATGTACAGAACTTTATCATGATGCTAAAAGAGATATCCCTTTGCAAGACATGGTCTGTGCCCTCACAAAACTTACAGTGCAGGTCAGGTGGTTCAACCTCATGAAACAACAGGCACTGGGAGATATTTGCGAAGACAGCACTCGACGTAGTGTTTGGGAGCATCAGTTCTAGAATGCCTGAGTTCTTGTCCCATCTCCACCACTTACTAGTTGTATGTCCCCCAGGCAAGTAACTTAGGTTCTCTTCCTGGTTTGTAAATGGGAGTTAATGATCAGACCTCACACAGAGTTATTATGAGAAGTAAATGAGTGAACATCTGTAAAACGCTTGGAACAGAATCTGTCGCATAGTAAAGTTTATGATGATGGACGACGACAATGATGATAACACCTTGTAATCAAGTAATAGCTGCTGGGAACTAGCCTATTTAAAAGTCAGGAAAGGTAGCCATGAGGAGTAGTCACTTTCAGGCTCAACCAAGTCAAGTTTGAAAGATGGATGTAAATTGAAGAAGAGGAGATGAACAAACCTTTCAAAGGGCCAGTTATGCAGAGATCCGCAAGAAGAAATGAGTAAGAGCATGAAAAATATGAGCTTGATGTGCATAGAATGTTCAAATACGGAGATGCTGTAAGGAAGATGGCAAGGTGAGTGGGGAAGAGGACTCAGGTAAATCAGGTGCTCTCATTGTTTGGTGTGGAACTAGATGCAATGGAGGAGCTGTTAGAAAGATACTGTCTGTCTCAAGCACTAAAAGAGCATAGTGGCAACCAATTCTTGAGGAAGATTCTACTGGAAAATATAACTCTGTCTAGACCAGTGGTTCTCAACCTTTCTAATGCCATGACCCTTTCAAAAAACACAGATATTTACATTACAATTCATTAACAGTAGCAAAATTACAGTTGTGAAGTAGCAATGAAAATAATTTTATGGTTGGAGGTCACCACAACATGAGGAACTGTATTAAAGGGCTATGGCATTAGAAAAGTAGAGAACCATTGCTCTAGACAGGACAATGTATTTTTAAAAAGGGAAGTGCCAAAATATTTTAATTTTTATAAGTAACATGTAGATGTGTATGCTGAAAAAAAATCTGAAACCTTTCATTATACTTATATATTTAAGCCACTTATAAGCATTTATGACTATAATGTAAAACAAGTTGTTTTTGAAATATGCATATAATTTCAATTTGCATTAAAAATAGACACATGCATTTCTCTAAGGACTATTTGTTTTTTAATATATTTTATTTATTTTTTACAGAAAGGAAGGGAGAGGGAGAGAGAGTTAGAAACATCAATGAGAGAGAAATATCAATCAGTTGTCTCCTGCACACTCCCTACTGGGGATGTGCCTGCAACCAAGGTACATGCCCTTGAATGGAATCAAACCTGGGACCCTTGAGTCCGCAGGCCGATTGCTCTATCCACTGAGCCAAACCAGTTAGGGCTCTAAGGACTACTTGTCATGCATAGTATTAAAGGAGCAAAAGACAGAGCCCTCAGGAGGTATACTTAACCTATGTAAGCTTCTCTAAATTGGAAAAGAAATCAAAATCTATAAATTTAAAAGTTTCTAATGAAGCATGTGCACTTTCAGTGACCACATACAAAGGTCAGGAATCTGGATACAATACTGCCAAATATAAAAACTCTGCCTGTACACATTCACATCCATAATCTAAGAGCCCCATCTTTAATTGTAAGACAGTGTGATGTAAGAGTTTAGAGCTTAGATGTAAGAGTTTCACAAGGTTTATACAAACCTGGTTTCTACAACTTTTTAAATTCTGTGCTCTTTGGCAAGATTCTAAACCACCAAATTTCAGCTTCCTCAGCAGTCAAATAGGAGTAATAAATCTCACTTTGGGTCTTTTTGTAAGAGTTAATTTACATAATGTATGCATACAGTCATTAGCATATTTTGGGCACATGATGCTCATAAATGTGTTATTTTCTTTCCTGCTACTCCTTCCTGGATGTATAAATTTTGGTGAAATTTTAACTTTTTTACTCTTTCATACACAAACATACGCATACACACATACCTTAGACATTGAAATCTTCAGTATATGTTGTGATTACATTCAAACAAGATGTCACATTTTGTAAATTGTTACATGTAATACACATATAACTATTTTTTGTGTAATAAAGTTATCAAATTCTTTGGAGATACAATCTTCACTATACATGTATTAAAACTAAGGAAAGGCCAAAACCAGTTTGGCTCAGTGGATAGAGCATCGGCCTGCAGACTGAAAGGTCTCAGGTTCGATTCCGGTCAAGGGCATGTATCCTGGTTGCAGGCACATCCCCAGTAGGGGGCGTGCAGGAAGCGGCTGATCGATGTCTCTCATCGATGTTTCTAACTCTCTATTCTTCTCCCTTCCTCTCTGTAGAAAATCAATAAAATATATTTTAAAAAAAACAACAACTAAGGAAAGCGTAGAGAAAGGTGGACCCTGGTAGATAGAGTTAGGATATAATTCATTCCCTGGTGTTCCCTTTGAACCACTGTGTATCCAGGGAAGAGCACAGTTAGACAATTTGTGAAAGGAGGTTTGGGGAAAGGGGGGCAGGGAGGAGGGGGAGCTTGATTAAGGCAATGAAAGTAACTAGCAAAACTAAGACAAGAGTGTCTTTGTACTGCCAGTTTCTTTCCTGATGCAGATAACAATAATAATAATCTATACTAATAGAAGAGTAATATGCTAATTAGACCAGATAGACCCGACGTCCTTCCAGACAAACTTCTGGACAAAGCTGCAGCGGCTGCAAGAGCCGGCATTGGCAGCAGCAGCAGGATGAAGGGGGTGGCGCCTTCCTTTGATTGGCCTGGTCGCCTCCCACAGAGGGGAGCGGGCCTAAGCCATCAGTAGGGACATCTCCTGAGGGCTCCTGAACTGTGAGAGGGGGCAGCTAGGCTGAGGGACCCAGCCCTCCGGTGCACAAATTTTTGTATACTGGGCTTCTAGTAGTAGTAGTAGTAATAAGAATAATAATTATAATTGATTTCATAAAAATACTAGCCAGTCAACAGTGCTTAGTGTGATGATATTGTTAACAATAAAATACATCTACCTGCCATTGCTTCTAACTTATATCTTTGCCCCAGCTCTCTCCACATTTTGATGGCAGCAACGATACATGCTCTTGGAAGTGAGCCAAGCACGCTCTAACACACTCTAACGTATTTCACATTTGGCTTAGTGCCAAGCGAACAGGTGTTTTAAATATTCCAGTCGCATACCCACAATGTATACTGCTACTGGGGAAAGGATGTCATTTCTGAACTACTGATGTCTGCTTAACACTCTGTGCTGAACCACACCTCTTGTGCACTCTGAAGATTTAGCAAAGAGGGGTTGTGATTTGAGAAAAGACAACCATCAGTGTCCTACTTTTACTGAAAGGAAGTGCAACAAATCTATAGCTCTGAACTCTGCATCTGATGTCTGGCTACTGAGATCAAAATACTTGCTGATCCACATTAAAGGCATAGGGAAACCCTTTCAACAATTGAGTTCCTACAGATATAAGAGATTTTATTTATATTAGAGACAAAAATAACAATATGATAGCAAGTTTTTTGTTATACTGTATTATTATAATTAGGGGAAGAAGTCTGTTTTCCATTAGAAACCATCATTCAGTTTGAAGACATACTACAATAAAACAACCTAATTTTTCTGGTGTCTAAATTAGAACATTGAAATATTTCCTCTGGAAGGGGAAAAAAAGATTTTAAAAAAATAGCTACACAGGAATACATCTACTCAGAAACAATTCTGAAGATTCTTTCAAAATCCTTAACTTCATACACTCACCACTACACAATATAGACACATATACATGCAGTTAATGTTATACTGCCAGTTTCCAGGAGATGAACTTGGATATACGTATACCTGCCACCTCACTGTGCAGAAGTTCCTGTGTCAGATCAAGAACGCTTTCATTGATTTCTCTCTGCCTCTTTGGCTTCAGCATTAAAGCAATGTAATAAAGCAGGGGAAGGGGTCGGGGAGGTTTCTAACTTCTCCCAGCCACCTGCTTTAACTCCATCCTTCATCTTCCTATAGACCGGATTCCTCTGACCATTAGTCAATAGTGTGCATTACCTCATGGAAACAGACTTTGAATCATGTTTGGCTTCCTCTTTTAGTGCTACTGTTTCCCCTCATCTTTTAACCGTGGTCTTTAAAAAGAGTGGGATTCTAGGCAGAATGCTGGTGATGGCTCTTTGAGGCATTTGAAAACTATTAGGTGGTTACTATGTGGTTAATATTATTTATTCAACAGAAAACTGACTTTAAACCTGTGTAAAAAGCCAAGTATCATAATTGTAAACTTCTCTGAAATGTTACGCAACTTTGTTTAATTTCAGTTTTCAAATAATCCAGTTTCCCCTCTGAGAGACTGGTGTTCTGGCCTGGTTGGGGAAACCTCCAGAGAAAATAGGGCAACTAAGCCCTGCGGAAGCCGAGTCGGTGGCTGTGGGTGGCATTTCTCTGCTGAGTCAGGTCTGTGCCAGGCCTTCCCCAAGCTTTTACTAACAGTGCGGATTTTGGTACAGAATCCCAAGGTTTGCGGTTCTTGAAGCTCTCCTGCAGTTTCCCTCTTTTCCTTGGAACTTTGGGAAATTTTCACCTAAGAAGATCACATTTGCTATATCTTCCTCCTAACTGTTGAAAAAAATTGGGGACATTTATAGTCTTTTTTTTTTTTTACTTCTCCTCCCATCCAAGCTATATAATAACAAGGTGTTACTGGTATTATTTTAAAAACGAAAGGGAAGAGCTTGTGTACCCATGATTTAAAATTTTTTTAATGCAGATAAGATTTCTCCATGATTCCATAGCTTTGCCCAGAAACAGTAGTTTCTCCACAGAATCATGCATTTCTCCCTTTTCCCCAATTTACCCCCTGTTCCCCAACAAATATATACATATAATCTTAGAGATAACAGCCTTGGCATCCTTTATCTACTCAAGCAAATTGAAGGACTGAGCAGTTAGCTTCTGAATCTAAAGAATATAGGCACTAAAATACATAAATCAAAGTTTTTTTCTTATATTTTTAAATATATTTTATTGATTTTTTACAGAGAGGAAGGGAGGTGGATAGAGAGTTAGAAACATCGATGAGAGAGAAAAATCAGCTGCCTCCTGCACATCCCCTACTGGGAAGGTGGCCACAACCAAGATACATGCACTTGACTGGAATCAAACCTCGTACCTTTCAGTCCATAGGCCAACGCTCTATCCACTGAGCCAAACCAGTTAGGGCCAGAGACATATTCTTGCTAGTACTATTTTAAAAACTACGGGTCATTTTACCCAGAGAGATACAGACTAAACACTATTGCAAAGAATGACTTTCCTAGTCTTAAAAATGTAGAAGTCGAAAAAAATTTTAAGCAATCTTGCTTTGTCTTAGGTTTTCAACAACCTATGCTTCCCTGAACTAGGTAGCCACAACCTAAATGTTGTTGAGGGGGTCTCCCCTTCTCTTCAGTAGATATTATAATAAAACAAAAGGAAAAACATTGAGGTTAAGATTGTTCACCAGAAAAATGAATTCTATTGCAAATACATCCCTTTGTCAAGGGGAAAAATAAGATTTTTCAAACATTTCACTAATGTTAGCTGTGAGTAAGTGTTCAAAGAAAGCATTGGCATACAGAGGGGATCTCACAGTTGGATGAAACTGCAGAGGCAGATAGTGAGATAGCTCAGTGAGGAGAATCTGGAGCTTGTATCTGAATTCTTTGACTTGGTTCTGCCACTCACTACCTTCGTGGACTTTGGCCACTGCCTGCACCACCTGCACCTCTTTTTCTTCATCCGTAGAATGGCAGTCATAGTGGCAGGGTGACTGTGAGGACTTAAAATAAAGCTCCATACAGAGCTGCCGGCTCAGTCCCTGGCACATAGTAAATGCTCAATAAATGGTAGGTGTTATTGCTGAGGAACAGATTCAATTAAAGAGAAAATTAATATTTTGATAGTGTGTGGAGGCTGGTTTAATTTCCTCTTCGTGCCACAAAGAGGAAATGTTGTTTTTATAACTACCTAATGAGTAATATGGAAGAAATTATTGTGCAAATGAAAAAAATCTAAGTTCGCCACGGCACTAACATAATCACCGAGAATTCATAAGTTATGAAAATTGAAATACCAAACTTAAAAATCAGGTTGCAATACATTTCCAATGATAATGCCAGAAATTATTAAAACCTTCATGACCACAAAAACAGGCAGCTAGTGCCACCACAGCCAGGAGCCCAAGGCCACAGACACGCCCCAGGGAAGGCTGTGTGGGGCCAGAGGACGGAGCAGGCTGTCGGCCTGCAGTCCCCACTTGGCCTCACCCAGTCAGTGGGTGCTGAGCCGCTTGCTGGGATGAGGATCAGGATGAGCAAAGTAGCTGACCGTCTGTGATAGAACTTTATGTTAGATCATAAAGCACTGAGTTCAGACAAGGTGAGAGGCCAAGTCACATACCAAAGGATTACATGATGTGCTCACACGATTCCTTTTTCCCTCTCTCTTTCACACCACCAACCTCTCTCACTCACTCATTCTCATTTCTCCTCTCCTCTAATCCTCCCAATATCCATCAACATCTACCTACTTACCATTTGTTAAGTCTCTCTCTTAATTTCTCTCATTCTTGTCCTTTTCTTAAACAACTTACTCTCCATACTTTTTCATTTCTTAATGCTCTCTCTAGCCTTTCTAACATTGTATGAAATCCTACATGACTGAACGCAAAGCCTGAGCATGTTCCCATATGTGAAGTTATGGGATATGGGATTTTGTGAACTATCAATTAGCCCAAGCTTGTGGGACCACAAATTCATAGATTGATGACATTCATAGCACAAGGAAAATTAATTGAAATTAGTTTTATTTTAATCATTAATTCACTTAATTTGGAAGCAAATTTATAATTATTAATTCACTTAATTTGGAAGCAAATTTATAAAAATTTAAACTTGCACAATAAAATAACGTGACAGCTCAGAGGGAAGGCAGGAGAGGGTGGGTGGGAAGAGATCAACCAATGAGCTTCCATGCATATATGCACAACCTGTGGACATGGACAATGGAGTGGTGATGACCTAGAAGGTGGGGGGAGGACGGGAGCGGGCTCAAAGAGGTTAATGGAGGAGAAGGAGGACCTATGTAATAGTTTCAATAATAAAGACTTTAAAAATAAAAAAAGAAAATAATGTGACAACCTATGTAGGCCTTGATCAGCACTGGATATTAATAATAGTAGACTTTCCAAAACCTTTTTCATAAATTATATTTTACTTATAAATATTTAATCCAGAAGGGAAGACCCCAGTTTGCCATAAAAAAAATGTATATCAGGTTATTTTTAGAATCTGCTTTGCAGATGGTTTGTGGCCTGTTTATTTCTAATCATTACACAATTCATAATTACCCACACGAATGAGAAAAGACCTGTCATATCAACCCTATAAAATGGCAGGAACTACAGTGTGAGTCCAGGAGACAGCAACTCCCAATAACAAATGAGCCAGGAAACCAGAGGGCACGTCCCCACGGAGAGTTAAGCACAGGGTCCTAACTCTGAAATGCTACTGGCACTTTTGATGTCTGTCCTATAGATATTCTGTTGGGTTATTTTTCTGGTACCAGCTGGAAATAATTATATTGTTAGGAAAGCAAATAGAGGCCCTTTGATTAATGAGCTCAGAATTCACATTACCTTATGAAATTCTAAAGGCCAGGTGCTCTTCTTGGTCCTAGGGATACCCCGCTAAAAAGCACAGCCCCAGCCCTCCAGAGCTCAGTCCCATGTGGAGACTGAGGTGGCACACAGTGGTCCTGCAGAGCGCAGAGCTGTGATGGGACCGCTGGGCAGGTAGTTTAACTTGAGATGGTGAAGAATGATGTCATTGTGCTTTGTAAATACTGCAGAAGCCGTAAGTGGAGGGCTGAGATGGAGCTGCTTGCCTGAGGATTTTGAAGCACTGTTATTTAAGCACCTTTTATTTAACTGCCGCTCTTTCGTTTTTTAAGTACAATTCTAACAGACTTTCTTCCCTTGGACACCTACCCAAGGCAATTGAATGTAAAACCGACCACGTATTACCAGTGCACATGTTAGGTTTGTGGGAATGACATAACAGCTGTAGGGAAAAAATAGATTAGACTCTGTTCTTTCCCTACAAGCAGTTTTTAATGTGGTGGGAGAGATTAGACGTATAAAACAATGTAACATTACTTGCAGAAAAAGAAAAAAAGGGGTATTGTAAGTGCACTGCTGTGTGTTTTGGAGATTGGGCCTAAGGGACTTTCTTAATGCCTAATGTGAGTGTGGGTAGAGATTTGTTCTCTGTCCAAAGCCCCAGGAGGATTTTACATCAAAAGAGGCAAGTAATCAGAGGAAGGCCAGACACAAGGCTGCTAGCCTTTGACAGGCCTAGTAAACATTGCTAATGCTGAAAGGGGAGAGGGGACAGCTCAGCATTAAAGGGGGAAGGGTGGATCCCCACTAACTTTGGCTTATTCTTTCTGAGTGTCCTTAGTATATGCTATCAGGCTCTCCTTCGCAGTGTTCTCCCTTGGGAGACTGAACCAATGAGTTGCAACCTTCTACTGTCAGACCCTGCACTGGCAACCAAGGAGAGAAAAAGCTCTTAGGAGACCTTTGCTGTCTATAGGGATCTCCTCATCTAGAAAGGAGATAAAAAGAAGAATACAGAAAGCAACATCCTATCAAATAAAAGAGTTATATGCAAATTAGCTATCACTCTGCTATACTCACAAGCCATGCCCACCAGCCAATCAGGAGCAAATATGAAAATTAACCCAACCGAGGTGACTGGGGCCATGGAGTGAGTTTCCACAGCAATGGAGGAAGCCAAGCTTTCTGTGCACCCTGGCCTGCCCAGGCTTCCACTCAAGGCTACAAAGTTTCAATTATAGAAGATTGATAAATCCCAACAAAACTGGTGGCAGCCACGGAGCTGGAGAGAGCAGGAGGCTTGAGTTTGCTCTGGCAAAGCCCTGGCCTGCCTTGGCCTCGACTCAAGGCTACAAAGTTTCAATTATATAAGACAAATAAATCCAGATACCAGGGCCTCCACTTGGGTCGCCGGGGTGTGTGGCCAGCCTGCAAACCACTATAGGCCCCTTGCCCAGGCCGCCCCATGCTTCTGCCTGCTCCAAGGGAACCCCCACCATGATCTGGGACAAGTTTCAGGGCAAACCATCTGGCTCCCATCCATGCACCAGGCTCTATCCTATCTAATGAAAGAGTAATATGCAAATTGACCATCACTCCAACATATAAGATGGCTGTCTCCATGTGGTCACAAGATCCTGCCCCCATGTGGACACAAGATGGCTGACAGGGGAGGGCAGTTGGCAGGGACAAGGCCTGCAGGGGAGGGCAGTTGGGGGTGACCAGGTAGACAGAGAAGGGAAGTTGGGGGCGAGCAGGCCTGCAGGGAAGGCCAGCAAGGCATCAATCAGGTTGGCAAGGGAGTGGTTAGGGGGTGATAAGGCTGGGAGGCAGAAGTGCTTAGGGCAATCAGGAAGGCAGACAGGTGAGCAGTTGGGAGCCAGCAGTCCTGAATTGTGAGAGGGATTCCAGATTGGAGAAGATGCAGGTTGAATTGACAGATACCACCCCTTCGTGCACAAATTTTGTGCTCCAGGCCTCCAGTCATGATATAATTGTTAATTGCAAGGTTCTGGGGAAGCAACAAGGAAAGGCACGTTAATTCCATTAACTCTCTGATTCACATGATGCTTTCATTTTCTAATTTAAGTTCATGTGTTTGGAAGATGGCTGGGTCAGAGAGTGTAGTTGATAGGGGTGAAAGCAGCATAAACTCTGAGTACAACTCTAGCCACTGCCCACTGCGTGTTTTCAGCATCTATTGTCATTCCATTTTAAGTAAGAACCTCTGTCCCTGCTGTGGCCTCCATTATTGTTTTATTACCAACAACATTTAGTGAGTGTCATGCACATGCTGGCACATTCAAGTTGCTGTGGATATGGAGGTGAAAAGAGTCTCTGCTCTAGTGGAGGTTTGTACTGCTGCAGTGAGACTCTCACCTCCCCTGGTAGCCACAGTAGCTATAACTTACATATTGTTCTCATGCAATCCCAGCAATGCTCTGCAGCCCTGAGACCTCATTTTAACCTGTCAGAGCAAAATTGCTATTGAGCAGCATGTGCTAACATAGTTGTCAATACCAATGTCTCAGATGGCATATCACAGGCTCAGGCAAAACCCTTAGAAGTAGCATCTAGGCTAGTCTTTAAGGGCAGACTCACAGGGTGAACTGTGTGGGGAGGTGGAATATAAGAGGCCCTCTCCCATCATTCTTGTCAAATCACAGTGGAATAATTAAAACCCTAACTTTTCTATTGAAAAGTTTCAATAGAGAATGGCGTAGAGCCACTCTTTGGAGACAGGTTGGTTTATCGGGAAAAGAGATTAAATCTATTAGGGAAAAAAGCTTGAAAGTCAGGTGTGATGGGGGAAGACATTGAGTTGACTATAAATAAAGTATGTGTTCACAACCCATAATTGGTCCTGGGAAATCTCTCCCCATGCCAATTCCCAAATTCAGGAATAGAAAAGAAGTTGGTGAAGTATTTCAGTGATAACCTAGACTGAGATCTGTTATTGGTGCATGTTGGTCCTGTGACTATCACACCCAGGACTCTGAGCAATTCTAAACACAGAGAAGCCAACCATTTGCATCCCATGTACAATAGTCTGCCACCTCTCCCATTCCCTCCACTTCTGTAGGGACATCCTATGCCACAGTCATGAAGTCATTATAGAAATTGCTTTAACCAGAACTTGTGCTCCTTGCATTTCGACTAAATGATCTTATTGAGACAAATAGAATAACGCTGTCATCTGAGAAGACCACCCACTCATTTCAATTAGTCTGTCACTGTTAGGAAGGTTGACTCTCAAGTTTGTTTGCTCATTCACTTACTCAAATGAGCAGTGACTGAGAACTTATATTGAGGCCACATATACCAACCAGGTCCTCTGTTAGGGAGTAGAGGTACCCATCCCTTGTAGAACTCACTATCTAGTGGTAAAGCAGGCATGTGAAAGATAAATTATAGTATAAGATACCACTGATGTTTTTAAAAAACACCAAAAGCCAAAGATTGTTAAGAATACAGAGAAAGGAGTTCCTACATGTTGAGAAGTGTTCAAAAAAAGCTTCCAGATGGAACAAGTATTAGGTGATACACATCCTAAGATGACTAAGTGTGCAGCAAAGAGGAGAAGAAAAAAAGGATACTCCAGACAGGAATGAATGTCACTTATCACAACAGTGTTATTCAAAGACCTGCCTGACCTGGGAAGCGGTGAAAAGTTTCCTCTTGCCAAAACTTGGGGAGAAGAGAGGCAATAACTTGGAGAGGCAGGTGGAGGGGTGTGAAAACTGCTGGGTGTGGCTGTGGAGAGCACCAAGGTGCATCAGGACAGTGATACAATTAGATGTGCATTTTAAGGAGATCCTGCCCAAAGTAGGATGATTGGAAAGTGGTTTCAAAGGACCAGCCAAATAAGGATGAGAGTCCAAATAGAGAAGATAATGGTAGTTAAGAGATAACTGGAGTGAAGGGTGATTTCTGGGTTTCTGGCTTGAACAACTAGGTTGTGATGTTTTCTAGAAAAGGAATGGATGAAGGGTTGGGTTGGAAACAAAAGAACAAATGGGAAAACAAATGATGTACTAAGAAGAGATCATGAAAATCCCATAGAAATGTGGAAGCATGGTGACTGAGAAAGGTGGTCGTGAGCTGACTGATAAAGTAAAGCCGTGTAGGCTACTCCCATTTCAAAGGATTAATCATGACTCAACCTGAATTAAAACGCATTTACAACCAGATAAGAGCCTACCTGGAAACAAAAATAATGATTTGACTCTGATTATGCAAGATAACGTGTATGGTTTTTTTTTGTTCAAATGGCCCTGAGTGTGGCTCCATTGGTGGGAGTGTCGTCCTGTGTACCAGGCTCAGGTGACAGGTTCCATTTCCAGTAAGGGCATATACTGATTTGGTTCGGTCCCAAATCAGGATACATACAGGAGGCAACCTATCCATGTTTCTCACAGTGCACGCGTGCGTGTCCCCACTGCTCTCTAAAATCCTCAGGTGAGGATTAAAAAAGAGTAAGTCACTAATGGTTTATCAAAGATGCTCCAATGTATTATTTTTAAAGAATTCTCATCCCAAGATTCTGCTTTTTTTGTCCCTGTAACCTACTTGCAAGTAAAATGCCATAGTCTGAAAAGGTTGGCAGGTGAAGTTACATTCATGTTTTATACTTTCAAAAATCTTGCTACCTGTCTTGGTTAACTCACTCCTCTCCTCTCTTTACCAACCTTTGTTTAATATAGAGGTTGGTCTTGTCTTTTTTTTTCCTTATTTAAGAAATTACTAACATTGTCTGTTCTTCACACCCACCTACAGTTTGATCCTTTACATCCCAGACTTTATAATCTGGATCTGCTTTATAGAGATTATTAGGATTAACTGTTTATGTGAGCATGCATTTCAATCATTGCATAGTAAAATGTTCCCGGTTTGGTACTATTCTTCCCATCGCTCCTGGATTCAGAATGTCAGGGAACATTTCTTGGCTAAGAGTGCAGATCCTCTTGTATCAGTTCCGTTGTAGGCCAGCCTCACCAGGCATGCGTTATCCAGGTTCCAGAAGTGGTATGGTGGAAAATTCCTTAATAAAACACCAAACCACTGCCTTATCCTGAGGAAGCCTGATTCACCTGAGTGTCCCTACAATCATCCTGATTTTCCATGAATTCTCCAGTCTACGGTTGATCCAGAATAAGATCAATGTCAAAGCCCAGGAGAATAGTAGAGCCAGAAACCCCATGTCCAAGGATGGGGAGAGAAGGGAAATAAGCTTTGCCCAAGAATTTTAAAACAGGCTTATTTCCATTTTATAGTATGTGACTCACATTCACAAAAGTGTACCCCAGGTTCTTACTTAGAAGCTTTCTGATTTTCCTTATACATTCTGCCTGAAATACCACTCCCTTTTTTCTCCTTCTATGCCAAATTCTGTACCTTCTCTCCTGCTACCCATTTAATCACTGTGATTATATGCTTATAGCTTTTGTTCCTTAAAGATGTGATACACAGTTAGTTTTTCTGACCTTCTGTATTTAGACCAATACCCCAATTTTTAAGTTCTCGATATCATGAAATATCCATTTCATACATTATATAAATTATGCCTATCCTGCTTTGATTTCTAACTTTAAAACTGTACATTTCAAAAATAGTCAGTTTATAGCAGATACTGAGAAAGAGTAAAATAACTGACTTTTAACATAATGTGAAATAACAACATAAAATGGGGGGATTACAGTTGCAAAAAATATATTGCACTGAGATTACTCTTTCTCCTGCTAGCATCAGAACATTCGTTCCTGTTTTGTTCACCCCATACCTTCAGACTATCATTAATGCTGCACATGTTTAGTCTACGCATGCCAGGACCTGTGCTATGTCCTGGTGATACCAGATGATTAGTAAACAATTCCTCAACTCCCGGAGCTCACTCATGGGAGGAAACAACACAAAACATGCTTATCGCAAACTTATAGTCAACAAATTATCTTAATCACATATTGCATCCAGAAGACCCCAGACAACACTTGACACATAGTAGCACTTAGTAATTGTGTATCAAGAGGTCTGAATCCCACCCTGACCCAGGTGCTTGGTTGAAACATCACGCTGTGCAAAAGGTTATGGGTTCGATTCCTAGTCAGGGCATATACCCAGGTTGCAGGTTCGATCCCTAGTCAGGATGCTTCCAGGAGACAGCCAATGGATGTTTTTCTCTCTCCTCTCTTTCTCTCTCTCTCAAATCAATGAAACATATCCTCAGGTGAAGATTAAAAAAGAGAGAGAGAGGTCTGGATCCCACTACCATCTCTACCCTCAGTCAGACAGACAGCCTTGGTACTATGGGAAATCTCTGCATGCACTAACAGTGACGTGGGAAGTGTGCTCTGTTCACTCAGCAGGCATTTATGGAGCACCCACAGCATGGCAGCCTCTACTCTAAACTGAAACTCCAGAAATGGATAAAGGAAGGTGATTTGTTCTTTGCTTCATGAGCTAGCAGAGGAGACAAACACATGACTAACAATGTGTGTTAAATCTCCAGTAGAGAAAGTAGATGATGAGTGCTTGCATGAATGAGGGAGAAATTAATTCAGCCTTGGCAATAAGGGAAGTTCACAGAGAGGAAGTGAGGTGTTAGCCCTGCCCAAGGAGGACTGAGTGCAGACACTGGTGGACTCATCCCAGAAGCCAGCCTGAGCACGGACATGAGGTGTGGAAGCCCAGTTGCCTGTACACTATTACCCCTCCCCTTCCAGAGGGCATGAGGACAGACACACCAGAAGGTCCTAGATGGTCTCGTCCAGAATTAAAGTACCAACAACTTTAGAAACTATCGCCTTCTGATGTTTATAGGAAATCATTTTTTGCTATTAGGAGGCAGTGGGTGGATGTTTCATGATGTCCCATACATTAACAGTCTTCAAAGCTTTAATTCGTGTCTTTTATTTTTTATTATTTTAAGTTGAAAAATTACTCAGTGGGAAAAAAAATTCAAATCCAATATTAAAATTATCTTTTGAGGAAAGGATTAAAAAAAAAAAAACAATGAACATCTCCAGCTCTTCCCAGCCTTCCCCTGGTGGGAGTTAATATCTAGTTAGAATGAGCATTAATAACCTACGAAATACAATGTGAAGGTGTACATTTTGCTTTTTAATAAAATTTTCATGACAAATGAATAATTTTTCATAAAATTTAATTTCAGACTCTATACTAGGTCTGATTTGCTTGTCTAATGAAAGTCTACCTACTAATTGCACTTAACCTGCAGTATTTCAATGCCTTTTCACTTCTAAATTAAGAACAAAGAACTCTAGTGCAGACAAAGCTAACAGTTTTGATGATTAAAACCTATGGAGAAATTTCTTGGCCGCTGACATTCCCCCAGCCTAGGTAATAAAATACATACAAATATCATAGGTCAGTTCAGAGCTTTTTAGTTTGAATTTGTAATACCTGCTCCTTTAAAAAGCAAGTGCACACAACAGCATCTGGAGTACAGTGGGTTTTTGATCATTGTTTGCTGACTGTGCTTTAAATGAAATAAGTCATTGGGCACAGTGCTTAGAGCAGCCACTCCCAAACACTGTGGGGACTGGAGCAGCAGCGCCATGACTATCCCACTCCTCTAAGGGAGGGTGTTTACGAAAAACTCTTTCGAACTTGATACATAAACAGGATCCATTTCAGCCAGATCTCCTGCTCTTGTGTGGATTTACTGCTTTGTAAAGAGTATTCAGTGTAAGAGCAGACACTGATCTTCATAAAGCTGTGAGAGACAAGCACAAAAATTATTTATTATCAGAGGAAAGGAACCTAGTTTTCTAAGTTGATGTCTTTCTTTTTTTCTTTCTTTTTTTTTCTTGGCTTTTGTGTGAACATGACATTTACGCAGCTAACAGAAATAATTCCTGCGTGTGTCCTTGACACATCAACCCTCTGAAGTAAGGATAGTGCTGGCTGTGCAAGAAAGGCTTATTATTTGGGTTTTTTAAAAAGGGATGAGTGTTTTGGGGATTTTCACAAAAGGATTTGAAATCTCTGCTATACAGTGGGCAGGGAGAGAAAAAGAAAGGTGATGAAAATATACATTCTTAAGGATTAAAACTGCAGACATGGAAAGAAATTGAATGGTTGGAAGCTTTTAATCTGATGGTGGTTCTCTGGAAGATGAATTTTACCTAAATAACAATTGTATAAATTTTATGGCTTCATGTAACTGAAAAAAGCCCAGTAATATAATATAGTTCTTTCTTATTTTTGTTTTTCTAACAAGAAGTAATTAATAAAGAACAGTTTTAACCATTCTATACATAAGGCACTTTCTAGTTGATAACATAATGCCTAAGACTAGAAATGAGGGCTCCATGTGGCATTCTTTTTCATTTATATTCCTTACCGTAATGAAATAGAATCTGTTCCCTACATCTATTTCATTAGAATTTTTGAAGCACCTGTCACCTATCATCATCAATTTATATGGATTTCTCGTTTTCCCGATGAACAAATGTAGTAGTGCAGGGTCCATATGGCCACATGTCTGGGAGGGGGAAATCCACCGGGTTTTTGGATTACCTGCCTGGAATCCTTTTCCCTTTTATTGTTTGGAGTATGTCATCTTCTGTCAATCTCATTACTTCTTTAAGAAGCGACTGTTCTCAGCTCACTCTGTGACAATCACTGCCTTGTGAAAACATCCTAGAAGCCTCTGCATCAATTGATCGACCCCAAAAGTGTCAGTCTCCCATGGAAAGCTGACTTTGGTCAGTATACTCAGGATTTACAGAGTTCTCTGAAAAAAGTTTCTTTAGATACATAGCAAGAAAGCCAGTGATTTCCATAGATCTCTTGGCTTCTCCTGACATACAGAATAAATCTTTCCAAAACCTCAGTAGCTGAGAGACACTTATGTAAATCCAGGACTTCTAGCCCCTGTAAAAGAATAATGATTTAAGTGCCTATATTACCTAACCAGTAACACTTGTAAAAGAGCAAAGAAGCTTTCAAACGCCAGCAGCAGAGATTTTGATTTTACTAGAAAAAGGACTGAAAGAATAATGCTGATTTACCCATTTAGTAATCCCTTTAGTTTATATTGACTATTTATTGCTATGATAAAGAGAGGCCAAGCTAAATCTAACAGTAACTCCTTTGTCATTAAAAGGCTGTAGATTTTTAATATCATAAAGATAAGCTGGCTCTTGTACTTCCACATTCACACTATGATATTCAAGTTTGTGCCATCACTTCCATGTTCAGAGCTTTATAATTCCACTGTAATCGTTTGTTCTTGGCAGAAGTGTGTTCTACACGCTCCCAGCTGAGGATAATATTTCTGAACAAGTTTTCAGTGTTCTGGTTGTGTGATTATGCGAATTTGGAACTCAGTATTAATTTGCTTATAGAGTTTGTGTTTGCATATCTCAAAATGCTCTTTTTTAAAATAACACAGTTTAACTTATAACAACTCTGTAATGTAAAGGGTGAAGATATCTCATTACTTAAGTATTGGTGATACTCATTATAAGGAAATGTAGATAGATACAAGAATTATTTGGGGGGAGAAAATGAGCCACTTCTCCCCCTTGTCCCATCACTACCTTTTTTGTGTGTGGCGGGGGGGTGGGGGGGGGACTTTGAACTACTTGATTTTTTTTTTTAATAATTTTACAAATTTTTTTAAAGTTAGTTTTTAATAAAATTCCTTTTTTTTTTTTTACTGGTAAACTGATGTGTTTTATTGACCCATAAGTATTCCCTCTTTGTCTAAACTTGAACATCGAATAAATATCAATATTGTAACCCTATTTCATACTTAAAATGTCTCCACAGCCTAATTTTTAAATTTTCTACCTAATTTATTTTAGTGTTCAGTCTACTGCTGTGCATATATATATGAATGGGAGAGCCCTATTCTGCATCTGACACTTCACAAACGTGGAAAAGCTGGGGTAAGAGGCCTGGGCCATCATGCTTGGCCATAGGTTTCCCTAAAGTCCTTATGGAAGCCTTGTGAGAGACAATGAGTTAATATTCATGGAGATCTTTCAATAATATGTAATTGATGCTTGAATTTTTATAAGCCAAACATAGTATCTACCCCCAAAAGCTTCGTAAGAACATTTAGCACACATGTATGTGCCAGATGGATTGTAATGACAGTCGATAGGCCTCTGCTAACCCTAGCGTTCTGCTGTCAAAAATCCGTACATCAAAACAATGATAATTTTTATGATCAAATTTGTTGGATAAAAGATTCAGATGCGCATTGAAAAATCTACTGTCTGAATAAGACTTTAAATTAAAGGCTCGTATATAAATATTCTTAACATACTTTATAAGAATATAGATAAAGTTTGAAAAATAGCATTGATCTTACATATTTTTTTCTATACATTAGTGAATTTTTATGAGAAATATGTGGGGTATGATACAAGAACCTCAGGAATTATTGTTAAAAGCTCAAGGATATCTAGAGATAAAAGCAGAAACACAGGATAATACAGCAAACAGTTATCACTGGAAAAATGCTCTTGTGATTGAAATAATGGTAGCTAAAGAGTTTAAAATGAAGAGAATTAAGTTAGCTAAGAAAATTATTATTTTAATGTATTGTGAACTCTCTAGGAATATTTATTCTGGCTGAAAATGATGACTCCAGATTCATGATAGGGGGACAGGTGGCCCCACCAATTATAAATTCCCCAAGACTTTATCATCTATGTCAAAATATTCATTTTAATATTCAAACATTTTACCACATAATAAGCTGTAACCATATGTTTATTTGTTATATTATACTACTATAACATTAATAAATATTTACAGAGCCACAGTGTATCATAGATGTATTAGAAATGGTAGCTTTCTTAGTATGAATTTACCTGAAAATCTTCATTGCCCCAGAAACCAATTTTAAATAATGTTACATTTGTTACACATTGGTAAGAGCCAGGGAGCTTAAATTTTTGAGTCTGACACTCCCTTTTAAAGTCATGTTGT
Source organism: Lasiurus cinereus (assembly GCA_011751065.1). NCBI lineage: Eukaryota > Metazoa > Chordata > Mammalia > Chiroptera > Vespertilionidae > Lasiurus > Lasiurus cinereus. Next base: position 32,107,947 of record JAAGEH010002531.1, read on the forward strand.
TTTATTTATTTCCCCCCAATTGCATGAATTAAAGATGGAGTGTTATCTCAGTTTTTAATTCCTTAGCTTGATGTCACAGTGTTTGCTTTATTTGTATGTGAATTCTCGCTTTAATAAAGATGAGCGCTGCTGAACTTCCCATTAATGAGAGACACTTAGGTACACAGCTCTTAGTAACAATTTTGGCAGTACCAGGAAAATTCAGAAATGTTGCTTGCCTATTCATAACTAATGTGTCGAGCTGTGTGATTCATCAGTTTTATGATTTCTAAAAACATAACATTGTCTCTGCAAATCAGATCATGCACCATCAAGTTGACAGCCATCAGTGTGTGTGTGCGTGTGTGTGTGTGTGTGTGTGTGTGTGTGTGTTTGTGTGTGTGTGTTTGTGAGAGAGAGAGAGAGAGAGAGAGAGAGAGAGAGGAAAGAGAGAGAAAGATATATCTCAGGACTCCTGACTCCTATTCTGTTACAGTGTTCATTAGTATTTATCCTCTGTGACAGCTGAGACCAGCCCAGGCCTACATTCAGGAGACAGGAGGCCTAAGATAAGGCACTGACTGACTTGCCACTTTCATGTGTCAGGAGACAGGCTCAGAGCGACCCGACCCAGCTCGAACCTGGAGGAGCGTGTGCCAGTTTGGGAGTTATTGACTTGGTTACCTATTTTCAGTGCTCTCGGGCTTCCTGACTCAGTTCCCGATAATGAAGCCCTAACCTCAGCTGTGTTGACGTTTCTTTCAGCCTCTGTGTAGGCAGAAAACTTCTCAGTGTTATCAGTTTCAATACAGATTTTCACAACTATGGAACTCTAAGTAGGTTGAACAGAGGTGATCCTCCTTATGGTCACAGGGTCCGAACATGCTTGATGGGTGCTCTATCAGACAGTAGCCTGGTTCTCATACTGCCTGCTGCGGCCAAGTGCACATCGGAAGCGGGGGCAGGAGACCGTGGGTGCCCACCATCCCGTTATACACTGAGGTTCTGTTTCCAACATTTCTGCTTTTGTCATGGTCGCAGATCCTGAAATCATTGTGTAATGTCCTGACTTCTGATTCTTCTGTGGGAAAATAGAGTGTTGTAATTTCCCACCTTCCTTGTATTCTTCTGTAATTGTCTCTCCCGGGATGTTTGGAGCATGTCTGAATTCTACATCATGAAACTTCAGCTCCCACAACTGTCTTTGTCCATTGACTGCCTTTAGTTGCAAAAGGATTATTTAATTTTTTTCAAGTAGCAATGAGTGTGTTATTGAAATGACTTTTCTCCCAATGCTTTCTTTACTCTAATGTCTTATAGCCAAGGTGAGAGCAACCTGAAAGTCTGGAGAGCGTGAGCTTCTGTAACCATCCTAAATGTCTCTGACAGCCTTTGTCTAGGACTGAACTTTCCACATTGTGTGTTTCAGACGTTGAGAAAGAAGGGCCTTAATGGCTGTGACAGCCCAGATCCCGATGCGGACGATTCCGTAGGTCACAGCCCTGAGTCTGAGGACAAGTACAGGAAAATTAACGAAGATATTGATCTAATGATCAGCAGACAAAGATTGTGTGTAAGTACTCAAAACGCCTTTCATTTTTTTTACTCTTGGTATTTCTCTGAACCTGGCAGGCCTTGAACAAGAAGGAAAACAAAGGCTGTGAAAGCCCCGATCCCGACTCCTCTTATGCACTCACCCCACGCACTGAAGAAAAATACAAAAAAATTAATGAAGAATTTGATAATATGATCAAGAGCCATAAAATTCCTGTAAGTACCAAAGGTAGATGGCTGGTCTGCTGATAACTGCTGCAGTAACATACCTTAACCCTTTCAGTGATGGCTTTGTCTAAGACGCATTGGAAAGTCAAACCCATAAAACAGCCATCTCATTTCACGGCAGTTTGTTAAGAAAGTAAACCCTAACTAAACGGCTGCTCAAACTATGGAATCTAAAAAACTTGCCATCGAGTTCATTCAGAGATAGGAAATTCACAGAAGGAAGAGAAAGAAAGACCTCTGCACCACACCCTGACTTTGCACCATCTCTTAAACACACAGTGCACTCGGAAAACGCCAGGACCTCCTTCTCAACAAGTGTAAGGACTTGCTGTAAAGTACAGATACATATATATTTACTGAGGCCAGATGCAGGTGGGGAACTGCCGTCCTCTTGTGTCCATTATCGATCATCACCCAAATAAAAGCTCATGTCTGAATAAAGGTTCGGCCCCTCTCCCCATACATGACACCCAGCAACAGCACTGAAGGGTTAAAGCTAATGCTCGCTGCAGGGAAACAGACTGCATGAAAACCTAATGGTAAGACTTCAACATGTGTGTGTGCTGGGGTGATGTTAAAGCTTCATCAAAATATCCGCTTTGCCTACACCAACATTTCCCATGCTTTAACAATTGGCTAAGTTTTGTCTTAACCAAGTCAAAAAATTTTCTAACAGTCCATCAGATGCCTTGCCAGATATTTGAGAGAAATAACTCTGCATGTATTATTTTGTTTGCCCACATAAAGAGGGGAAGGTACGTACCTTTTATTATATTCTGTCATCGCTCAAGTGGTGTTAATGGTGTGACATAAAGTGATGCAACTCAAGGCTCAGACACTTTCTGAATAACCATTGTTAGTGTCTGAACCCTCCTTATCTGCAAGCTCCTCAATAGGTAATTAATTCCTTTCTAAAAAAAAAAATATTTTGTAAGTTAGCCAAACATCCCCAACCTGAGCATTGAGGGAGACTGCAGTAAAAATATGCCTCCGTGACCACAGTGCAGATATTTGGGGATAAGAGCTCCACCACTGCACTCACCAGATGCATTAATGCTTTACACGTAGTAGGTGCATAGCTACCCTGTGTGGAATTAAATAACACTTTAAAACTTATTTAGAAGATGTATGCATCTTAAACTTTCTCTATCTTCATAAATACAGGTCTGCTTCTTTTGTTAAGTGAAATAATGTCAGCAGTGGAGCTTTTGTTGAATTGCAGTTATTAATACACTGTATTATGAAGGAAAGCTAAGTGCTATAAATTCTTAAAGGTTTCATAAACCAAGCACTACACACAGAACATCCACCGTGGGCACTTTATCAAATGAAATAGTTCCTATCAGATGCTGCAATGCCTACTTGGTATGCCCAGAATTCTTAAATGATAAAATATCCATTGGGGTTTTTGTCTTGCCCAGAAGCAGGAAAGAAACAGCTCCTTTGGGCCAGTTTTTTTTTTCTTTTTTTTTTTTTTTTTGTGGCCTGGGTTTCTCTGGCTCTACAATGCTAGTTTCGCTGCTGGGAATGTAAGATTTTTAAGGTGAAGCACATCAGGTGTCTCAGAGAGAAGGAATCCCCTGCCCAGCTGGGAAAGGGGCAGCATCTGTAATACAGCTGATCACTCTCCAGGGCGGTGATCTGTAGCTTTAACCCCAAGACTTCTGGGAGCATGCCCATATTTGCACTTTGGGTCACTTTTCCCCCTGCTTTAGGGGGAAAGGGGTGTGACACATACCTAGGTTCCCTCACCGTATTTTATCCTGTCGTGTAAAGAGTTCAAAATCAGGATACATGATTTCTTAAGAGGCGCAGTGGTGTGTGGTGGGGGATGAAAAACCACATTAGAGTTTATGGGCAGGGCTGTGAGAAGGAGCCACACAGCTCCTTGCTGTGCCTCCAAGTCTTCATTTCTTTAGTAAGTGCTTCAGGCTCCAGGATGAAAAGCCCAGTTTTCGCACATCGCTTTCAGTTGCTGGAAGTAAATTTTGTTGAAAGTTTCCACAGCTGCTAAAACATTTACAGCAGGGCAAGGACACTCTGCCCTTTGTGTGGAGAGAATGTCTCCGCCTCTTTAAAAACATTACAAGACTGTTTTTCTATTTCAAAGACCCAGTTCGAAGAGTTTCCCTTGTAAAATAGAAAATTTAATATTGCAATCACCTGTGGGTTCGATGTAATTTATGCCCATATTCCTCAACGACGTGCAATAATTCACGAAGGACTTGGAATCTTGTTGAGCAGCATTTCCTCCTTCAGGGCAAGAAAAAAACAGCTACGTTTGAGGAACCAGGAATTAGGAAATGGGCTGGAGGAAGGAGGGGCGGGTGCCAGATTGGTTGAGTGAACAGGAAGGAAGTGGGAATAGAGAGTTTCTATTTTCTTCAAATAAGGGACAGTGAAGAGAGAAAAATAGTACTGCCACTAGGTCATGGAAGGGGTTAAAAGGCAAAGCACTTGAGATTATTTACATGCAGGGGAGGAATACCTGATGGAAGGAAAAGGTTGAACATACAGGTACAATGGCGGTAAAATGGCAAAGCTCAAGGAAGAGAAGGAAGATGGGATAGGAATAGGACAGAGCTGCGGGTGGACCCAGGTAGAGTTAAGTTGGTGGGAGAGTAGAGAAAGCTGAGTGGCTGACCATCTACTGACCTGTATTTTGGATGTTGAGTCTGTAGCTTCTACAGATATTGAGGTGGGAGAACAGGTGCTTGAAAGAGGACTGAGAATGAAGGTGTAGACATTGTGAGGAGTTGGGGACCCAGAAGATATGAGTAAGAACGTGCTGGAGTTGTCAGGCAGCCTTGAGGAAATTTGGATACTGACAATTGGTAGTCACTAGTCTTCAAAGTTTTGTGATTCTTTTTCTCTGCTAGTTTTCAGCAGACTGGTAATGGTTGATCAAAATTTAAGGGTGTCATCAGTGGCCCCAAAAAAGGGATTCAGTTCAATCACTCACATTGAATAAAAGAGGGCTTATTAACTAAAAATATTTTATTACAAATATTTGATTTGACTTTTTATTGGGCTTTTCCTTGTGGTAAGTTTAGGAAAATAGTGGCTTTTGGATAAGAGTTCAGATACCTTTCTGACCACGATGACTCACTTCAGTAACCATGATCAATGTGTTCAGGGGTAAAAACTAAAAGCCTTTTAGCTGTTATGCCTGTATCTCTTAAAGCCAGGGCCAGCGTCATTGGCGTATGACCTGTGCAATTACACAGGGCACTGCTCTGAGAGGGCCACGCTTGGTAAAACGCTATGCCATCACCACCTTGAAATTCTTAATAAATTTTAAACAAGGGTCCCCACATTTTCATTTTGCCCCGGCCCTGCAAATTATATAGCCAGTCCTGTCTACCACCTTTTTTTTTTAATCACCCCAAACTCCCTCTTCCTTCCTGTCTTGAGAGTTCTAAAATTTGGAGTCTGGCCTGAGATCTCTGCAAGTTTGGAGTCTTTAACTACTTTTTGGCTTTCACTTTTTAAACAATTTTTTTTAAGTTTAAACGCTTTTAACTTCTCAAATTTAGAAAAGTCAAGAAGAAAAAGAATAGCAGCAATATCTCATAAACCTGCATACATTATTGTATGCTTTGCTTTTCCTAAAATGTTTAGATCTGGTTGGTCTCCTGAGGGATGCAATCACTTCAGGTCCAGGGAGGCTAAAAAAGGCCTGGTTACATGTCTATTTATTGCACAACCTGGACTGCAACTGAGATTTCTGATATAAAGGCTGATGTTCTTTCTGGTTCTCTGAGATATCTCCTCAGTGTGGTCATTTTTAAGCATATAATTTGATTTCAAAATTATTTAGCCAGCTCCTAATACAGATGAGGAAAATGCAAAGACTGCTAGCGTATTTTACAACTTGTGTGTTTTTTAAAATATGCCTTGGAGAATTTTTATAATAATCAACATCAAATTGTTTATGGTCCAGAATGCTAGAAATTGAGTAATTCTGAAGCATAATGGTTGAGTAAGGGAGGAGTAGAGAGAGACATGTAATAAATTGCTTATTAGGGTGCTTCAGAATTTATTAAATAATTATTAATAATCCCCTTTATATTGGATATTCATATAATCATTCAGGTGGAGGGGAGAGAAATAAGCTTTGTTCTCTACTGAGATACAATCAACATTCTGTAAAATATTAAGGGGATAGCTGAACTTTAAGTATTCAGTAATAAACACTGTAACTAGTAACAGTAAATATAAATTTAAAATTTTGAACATAAATGACAGCTTTAAAATATCAAATCTGAGTAAATATGGACAAGGGGAGCCTTTAAGGTTTCTTTTTTCCCAAGACTTCAGTCACAGATTGACAGTGAGTGAGCACACACTACTCCAACGTGGTACTCACCACATCCCATAGAATCCATTTAGTTCATTATTTTTGTGGTTCAAAATAATAAGCTACTGACATCCAGCTCTTACTTCACAGTATGATTTCTGATTGCAGCATTCTCTTTCTATTAAAAAAATTCGTTTTTGTTGCACAGTGATTTAGTAGCAAAAGCAACAGGCTCAGCCACTTACTAGTTTGATGACATCGGGCCACTTACCCTCACCGATTTTAAAAGGGGAGAATTCTAAAGAATGTTGAAAGGGTTGTAGCATATCATGTCTGTAGATTATACAGTACAGTGCCTGCTCAATAAGTAACATACAGTAAATGCAAAGCTTATTCTTTGTAGGAGTACAGTGTCTTCCTAAAAATTCTCCTTTGAAGAGAAATATTCAATTCATGTAATAAAAAGTAGACTGGGCTCTGCATTACTTAGATCAAAAGAGCTTGACAACCTTCATGAAATGAGACCTAATTTAGCCAACATCAGACTTGGTTTCATCATAGAAGGGAAGCATGAAAAAGAAAAGTGATCAGGAGATGGCCACCTCTGCCACCCTGGGGCCCAGCAAAGGGAAACCCCCTGCTTGCCCCACTCCCACGCTGTACTTCTTGCTGGTATCACCACTGGCCATGCGGAAGCCAGAGGGCAAGGTGAGCCTGGCAGACACAGTCTGGAGTGGAGGGTCAGCGTCTGGCCCAGCGCAGTGAAGAGGGTGGACAGTGAATCTGCAGGGGCAAATGGAGAAGCCATTGCACAATTAACTTGTCTGTGTTTTCTCAGGCATACTGGAGTAATTCTTATTTGGTCTTTTAATAAAAGGAGACAATATTTTACTCTACAGACATTTATTTTACAGCATTGTCGTTTAAAAAGTCTCTGGAAATTTTGGTATATACTCACTCTCTGGTATCTTATCAAACATTTATATTCCATTATATCATGGTGTCTGTCCAAAATTATTTTTATACCTTGTTTACAACAGATAACACCTAATAAAGAATGACTGTGTTAATATAGCACTTGGACATTTTTATTTCCCTCTAAAACGATGAAGAAACAAAGGCATGTGAAAGAAAAGAGTTACATAACATTGACTCTGGTCAATATCAGCATGTCCAGATCATGGAAGAAGAGAAACACAGGAAAAACAAAGAATGAGAAATAAAAGGGGGTGGGCAAACATAAATGAGAATAGTGTTGCAGTCACCACCAGGGTAAACATACTGCCGAGTGAGGCGTGTGTTGCAGACCCACCAGTCAGCTAGCAAAAGAAAACTGATGTTAGGATTACAGAGAAAAAATGCTTTAAAAAAAAAAAAAGAACAAAAAACTTTGAACCACATGCATATATGCATTTAAAGTTGCCCAATAGCTTATTTGAAAACACCTGAGGGAATGTTCTATTTAAACTCCATCTCCAATATACATACTGGATACACACACACACACACACACACACACACACACACACACACACATCCATTTGATATTAAGAATGCTGTGTGCTCTGACACCATGAGCCCTCTGGCAATATATTCAAACAGTATTTTCGATGGTAATGTTAAAAATGGGTAAGGGAGGAGGGGGAGTTGCAACTATGATTATCTAGTTAGGGCAAGCAGAAAAATAAGCATGACTTTGCTTAAATTGCCAAAATAATATCAGAAAAATCAATAATTGGGACCCGATTACTCTAATTAAATAGCCACACAGCTTCAGTTCTCTAAATATTTGCCAACTATCTCATTTGAGATGCAGGCTTTGCCAGTTTTCAGTGTTAGTATATTAGTGCAACATATACTCTGAAGTACCATTTTAAAATATGGATTATTAAATGATATATGCTCTGTTGAATCTAGTATCTTAAAATGTCTATTATCTTCACAGTTACTTTCAAAAGACAGACTTTTTAAAAATAATAATTAAAGTCTATGTGCTGTTCACAAGGCTGGAGATGATTTTATATCATTAAGCGTTTGCATAAATATGCTTCAATAAGCAATTAAGCCTAAGGCTCCGGCTTGCATTTCAATCCTCCTTTTTCTCTGTGAAGTCATCACAATCATGTACCTTTGATTTTGCAGTCATTTCTGCCACCAGATTCAGATATCACAAATGAACAATTATTACCTAATAGAATGGAATTCAAAGACAATGGAATTTAATGAAATGGGGCTTTGTTTTAAACAAAAGTGAAACGTTTTCTAATAGTTGCATAGAAGGAGTTCTAAGCACATTAAAGAAATCAATTTATAATGTGAACATCTTGAGAGCTCTTCTTAATGGTCTTCTAGACACCAAGCAGTCTGGAATTTGAAATTTGTCTTGGAAAGTAAAGGCTGTCTGAACTTGAGAGCTTCTGTTTCTATTCTTTTTTTTAACCCCTTTTTATTTTCTGCTTGTATAGGCTGTTCCACCTCCCAACTTTGAGATGCCAGTCTCCATCCCGGTGTCCAGCCATAACAGTTTGGTATACAGCAACCCCGTCAGCTCACTGGGAAACCCCAACCTTTTGCCACTGGCCCACCCTTCTCTGCAGAGGAATAGTATGTCTCCTGGTGTAACACATCGACCTCCGAGTGCAGGTAACACAGGTATGTCCTCATAAGAACACAATGTGAACCAGTCATTGGAAAGAGCCACTCTGGGCAAAACAGCCATTTTATCTTGCAAGTTTTCCATGGGTTGTATTCCTTCACTGCCAAGTCTTCAGCATGATAAAGCCTAACCGCACAAGCATATCATTTGAAATCTTTTATAACCTGCACTTTAGCTATTCAGCCTCTCTATCACCGATCTCTTGGTGTGGCTATATTCTGGCCACATGTTTTCTCACACAGAATGTGCTCTTCTCGTCTAAAATGCCATTTTCTCTCCTCACTAGATAGCACTTCTGTGAAACCTTCCCCTGTGTTCTCTTATGGCATATCCTATGCTCAATTTTTACTTATTTATACAGTAATTTACTTATACCATAGCATATTTATGGAAAAAAGAAAATGTGGTAGGATAGCATAATTTATAAGAAGTTTGAAATAAAAACAAAACTAAGTCAGAAATGAAGTTAAGAGCATGTCATAAGGACATTACACCTGCCTGCACTTCTAGGAGATCCTTAACATTGTACAATTCACAGTGTCCTATAAACAAGAACTTATTACTTAGGAAAACTTCAACTACTCATACTCGGACCATGCAAAACACATTATGTACTATAATGGGTATGCATCTATTCTCCCACTGGATTTAAAGAGTTTTGAAAGGAAGAATGTCCTCTTGATTTGCCAGACTCACAGTAGAAATTTAGTAAATGTGTATTGAATATAACTCAACAATTCCTTCATATTTTCAAAAGAAGTACCACATAAATAATTGTGTTTGTAATCCATGTGCAGCAACCATTATATATTTATATTTTGGGGTTTTAACAAGCACTCTGTAGGAAAATATTAATACCTTAGGCACAGATAACTGTATTAAAAGTAATTTATTCACAAAAAAATACTTAAATATCTCTAATAATTAAAATTAAGCATATATTTAGTTTAGTACAAAAACTTTATATAGAAAATACAATCAAAATAAGTCCTATAAAAAAACCTTGATGTGAAAATATGGATAAAGGACTTTATTATACCATTCTCTCTGCTTTGAAAAATGATTGAAATTTTTCATAAGCATTTTCAATAATCAATACTTTTCTTTCAGATCATATTCAATTTTCTATTTATTTTTTAAAAATATCATACTTTATTTATAAAATATTCAGTTAGAAATAATAAACATTTTCATAAAATGTAACAAATGTTTTCTTCTAATTCCAAAACCAGAACTAACTAATAATTGTAGAGTGTCGCTTAGATCAATTACAAAATAATCAGCTGTTATTCTCTGTTTATTTTTTCATTTTGGCTAAATCTTATTCCTTAAAAACTAACAGTAATTATTATATTTAATATCTTATTGAAACACTCCAACTCTTAATATAAACCTTGACAAATTTCTAATTACTTTCTTAAGTTAGCCATGAATAAGCCTAAGTTTCTAAATTTGTGGCCAGTGAAACCTATTTTACTGTGTCAATAAGTAAAATTCAGGTACTAAATAGGTCATTCACTTTAGGTAGATTCATAAAATGACCAAGATCCTGGACAATTAACACTACACAAAATTAGTTTTATAAAATATGTTTTTAAAGAATTAAGCATCAAGTGTATGGTTATTTGAATATACAGTAAACCTTGCTGTATTTTTTATTCTGTACTCTCTACAAAACATCCTCTTAGGAAAAACTAGACTTGAAAATAATAAAAAATTCAGAAAACAATTAAAGACTGGATCTTTTAAATGTAATTTTTTAATGTAATTTTTCTTAGAAAAATAAAGTCTGCAAAATGTCAGTGATTGCATGTATTTTTGATGTTTGAGCACAGCAAGTCGCAATAAAACAAATGTCAGCCATCTCCCTTAGGTAACACTTTACAAACTTAAGACTCTTGAGAGAGGACAAAATACTGGGGCTGCTAAGCATAAAGTGTGCTGTTCTGCTGCCTTCAGCCTTGCTCCTTTTGATCTGCGTCTTTCATCCGTAGGTGGTCTGATGGGTGGAGACCTCACATCCGGTGCAGGCACCAGTGCAGGTGAGTGGAGACTTCCGTACTGCTGTATATATCATTGTTCAGGGTTCCTTTACTGGGAGATTTGCAGGAAGTAAGTCTTAAACCAAGTAAAGTTGAGAGATCTGTGAGAGGCATGGAAAAATGGCCCCAAGAATTTCTAAAGCACTTTTCTGAACAGCAGTGGCTGGATAGTCATTTAGAAGAAGAATGTTTATTAACTAGAACTGACCTTACTGAAACTTCAACTAGTCAATGTAGAGAACTAAGGGCTCTGAGCAAATCAATTTAATCCTAAATACCATGTCTAGACATGCATGCCTATCCCCATCCTTACCATTTGAGGTCTCGGTTAATCATTTCACGTTCAATGTGACTCACTCACTACCCAGAGAAGTACCCAATTCCTCTCCATTTCTAAAAGAGAATACAAAAAGAAAAGGAGGGATGGAATCATAATAATATAACAGTAATTTCATAAACTAAAACCATATCTGGTATTAAAATTAGGTCTTGGAGAATGTATATATAGTGCAGACCCCAAAAAAGTACTTTAATATATTTAAGCTTAACATCATCTTTCACGATGGCCTGGTGTATCATAGTACATCTCTCCAGATTTTCATGTTAATTCATATCACTGTGATTATTCAGATATTGATAGCATTATCAATTCAGAGGCAAAACAGCAAACAATATGTTTTAATGCTAACTGTGGTTCACTATTGGCATAACAAGTAACCAGGTTAATTACTGCAAGCTAAAACACGCTATGCATTTAAAATAGTAGATGGCAGGCATGAATGGCACAAGGTTATGTTTGAAATGTCAAAAAATTCAAGTTTATTGAAATATCCATGAACAGCCTAATTAAAATATTTTTCCAGGATCCAATATAATAGCCTGCTAATTATGAGAAGGAAGATAAAGAAAATTGGCATATGAAAACATTTTTACAGATATATCCATTTGGGTAATGTTTCTCACTTCTGATGTTGGCTCTTCCCTAATTCAGTGAGTAATGAAGAAGAAATATTAGAAGTATACAGTAAATTAATAAGCAGAATCAATGGCACTCCTTCCTATTTTATTTTTCTTTTAAAAATTGGAGTCAAGTAATAAATAGACTTAATGTACTATTTTGCTGGATATTGAAATATGTTCATTTTTCCCCTAAAAAAATTACTTTGTGGCTTGTTGCCTCAACATTGCATAGCCAGATCCAAGCCAGACCAATTTAAGTCTCTGGCAAGCACTATAGTTAGCAAGAGTGGTAGGGACTAAGCATTGGATTATCACAAATACCAAGAAAAAACTAATATCAGGAAAATGCTTTAGATGTTACGATATTTTATCCAGTATCTTGCTGCATCCATTTGCTTGCTCTTATGGGAACAAGCAGTAGTGGCAATGAAAGTTATTAGAAGTAGTAAAAAACACGTGGAGTGGGGGGAATGAGTTACTCAGCTTTGATGGAAGTGGCCTCTTATTACTGCTTAACAGCTAGAATGCATTAGAATCCTATATTAAAGATGAGAAGTGCTTGGTTGTTCAATTATGCTGTCATTGTCAATTGCCTGACAGTCCGCTAAGTTTAATGGCACTCCAGAGACGGAGAAGGTACTCAATCTTGTAAGCATAAAAGTTAGCCACAGAGAGGTTATACGTCATTGAACTAAAAAAGTCTTACGAGCTTAGCAAATTCATCCCTCCTATTTCAGGATGCCTCCTATAGGCATGAGAATCTTCAATTTCAAAAATAGTCTAAGAAAACAGAAAGGAGAACACTCAATTGCTCCACCCTCATGCTAATATGTATTATATTTTGATGATCGTATCTTGTAGCTATGAGTGTATAATTTTCACAGTTTCTGTATAGTTGTGAAAGGACTGCTTCCCCGCTTTCTTAAAAATAGAGGAAGAAGCCCTTTCTAGCTCTGGTTGCACAGAACACCTGTTGTAGATGCCAATTAGCCTTGAGCTTAGCTGTCATGTCCTGCTCACAGGCACCGCCGTCTTCCCTTCTTTCTCATGCTGGACAGTATCATATGTCAAAGCTGAATATATCTGTGCTGATGTCAGAGAATCACATAACACCAGGGGAAGCAAGGCCAGCCAGAATGTCTCTACATTTTCAGAAAAGAAAACTAAAGCAAAATGGCCAAAAGATCCCTTCCACATGTTGAATACCGTCATTGAAATACAAGGCCTCACATGAAATGAGAAGCTCTGAGGCCAAGTGGCAAGGCTGCAGTTAAGTTCAATAAGTTTCAGTCTTTTTATTTTTATTTTTCAAAATCAAATCATCTGAACTTGTAAAAAGGATAGTCCTGAGAGGGAAGGGAGTAAATTTAACATTTATTGTGTGCCTATGAATACCAAAAGGCCAACAAAGAGAGCGACGTTCTCTTTTTCAGCTCAGCTCAATCAGAAAGTATAACATCTTCCCCATCCAGTCCCTGAATTATCTCTCTTCCTCATGCCATCATCCAGCAAGGCACACAATCTTACAGACTCTGCCACCAAGGTATTCCCTCCATCTGCACCTTTCACTTCATTGTTACTCCACTCCCCTGGATCATGTTTATATCAACAGCGAGGCCCCCTACTTCATCTTCCTGCTTTGCTTTGCATCTTACACAATGCTCACCATAACTGATTAGTGTTTTTCAAAGCCTTAAACTAATTGTAGGACATCATTCATAGGCCTAAGGTCCAGCTCTTTCAGAATTAACCAAGAGCTTCTTATCTCTAGCCCAAGGTGCTTTCTAGTTTTACTCCTTCTTACCTTCTGTCATCAAGAACCCTGCACTGCAAGTGTATGATAACAAACATTTAAACTGCTCTTCCTGGGTGCTTTACAAAAAGTAACTCATTTATTCTCATAACAGTCCTTTAAAATAGATATTCTTGTGATGCCCTTCTATAAGACAGTGGGACTGAGGCACAAAGAGATTAAGTAATTGGCCAACCTGGAGCCCAGGCAATCTGTCTTCAGAGTCCAAGTTCCCAGCCAGCTACGTTGTGTTTCCACTTTCCAAATCGTGCTGAGGCTGCTTGCCTTCACGTATGCATTCCTAGCACCCCTGCTTCAGGCTCCTGAGCACTCCTTGTCATCCCTCAGAATTCAATTCAGCCATTTAGGAAACCCTTTTCTGTCTCCCAGAAGGAATTATGCACCTCTCCTCTATTCTCCCGTGGCAGCCTGAACCTGCCTACTTATCTCGTTGTATTGTAATTGCAAAGTCTGGGCACATTTCTCTCTCCTGGACACTCAACACTCAGGGCAAATTGTACTTTATTCACTTTGTAATCCCAGCTTGAAACATAAAAGATAGCACATAGCAGATATTCAATAAACATTTGTTAGCTGAATAAAGGAAATTTTTATCTTATAGACATAAAATTTTAATAGTGTTGACATAAAAAAACAAAAATATTTCAAAGAAATTATGTAACTTTAAATTAAAAAAACATATGCCCTCTATTTGTAATTCAAAAAATAATGTATTCTTCTGATACTGTATACACTGAATGATGAATTAATGACTTGATTAAATAGCTGAGCACCATTGGCCAATAAAAATTTACTAACTTCTCTAACATACTTAATAGAAAACTCATAGAGCTAATATATAGCAGTAAATGAAATGTGTGTTGGTATCTCAGATCATCGTAAATCACCTTTTAAAATAATGAACCTCTTATCACTTGAAGCAGTTTCAATGATAAAGACAAGTGGAAATAAAGAAGGAACAGGATAGGATTGTACTCTTGCTATAAGAGAAATATACAGCAAGTCATTATAATACATTAGTAATAGTGACATTTCTAGGTTTCAGTTGACAGTTATTCATCCACTATTTAATCCTTTTCTCTCAACAACCAAAATGAAAAGTCACTGCTTTTAAAATTACATTTTGTCATATCTCTGCACATTAAAGCTTTTAACATGCTAATCTTAGTGGTTATTGATGATTGTAAGATCAAGCTCAGTTGAGTTTTCATCATTAGATTTAATAGAAATAACCATTAGAATAGCAATGTCTTGTGTTGGATTATTCACTGTCCTATTAATACCCTTTGTTTTGACTTTGAAAACATGGTTTCTTTTTATTGAGTAGGAAGTACAAGTATACTCAAGAATTTACTGATTGGTGATTGAGACTGGAGAGAGAGAGAAAAAAATGTTTAGGAATCGCTGAAGTTTTAAGAGAATTTTACAATCTACAAAGCTATTTGACAATAAGGCAAAGGATATTTATGTATATTGGTTAATAATTTTAATTGGCATTTATTGTAAATGAGATATAATTTTATATAAAAAGAAACTAACAGCTGTTATTTTGATTGTCAATTATTTACTATTTTATGCATTTGGTTGTCAAGCATTGTCACTTCCAGAATGCTTAATTTATATCACTGAATACATGGAGATTTGGTAGCAGTGAATGGCTGCAGATAAGTCACTGAGCAGTGAATAAAGAGCCTTGGCTTCTAGACTCTGAAAACACTCTATCTAGTAAGACCTTAGATTTAGAATCTTTGCATTTAGTCCTCACATTGGGAATAAAACATAAATATCTATAGTATCCATTTATAAATAATGTGTTATGATCCTATCCAATAAAAGAGTAATATGCAAATTGACCATACCTCCACTACACCTACAAGCCACGCTTATAAGCCATGCCCACCAATGATGACCTACCTGGATTGGGCCTAAAAGGGCAATTGGACATCCCTCAAGGGGTCCCAGATTGGAGAGGGAGCAGGCTGAACTGAAGGACACCCTCCCCCTGCCCCCAAACGAAATTCCTGCACTAGGCCTCTAGTCATATAATAAAACTTTAATTACATGACTTCTTTGGAAATTCATTTAGCATTGAAAAAGAAATGTTTATTGTGTTATAAAATGGAACTAAGTGAGTATATTAAAAGGTCACACAATGTTTATTCTTTTCCAGTACCATTTTTTCTAAGTTTTTGTTTTTGAGAATGCTTATCAAAAATTTCTCAGCTGACTCTTATTAGCCAAAAGACTTCTCTGAAATTCTTACTCAGTAATTTAAAATATCAGTAAAGTGGTTAAAAATTTAGTCTAGAACAGTGGTTCTCAACCTTTCTAAGGCTGCGACCCTTTAATACAATTCCTCATATTGTGGTGACTCCCAACCATAAAATTATTTTTGCTGCTACTTCATAACTATAATTTTGCTACTGTTATGAATCATAATATAAATATCTGTGTTTTCCAATGGTCTTAGGCAACCCTGCTAGCAGATAACAGTAGAAATATTACAGTTATGAAGTAGCAACAAAAATAATTTTATAGTTGGGGATCACCACAATATGAGGAAGTATTTTAAAGGGTCACAGCATTAAAAAGGTTGAGAACCACTGGTATAGAAGGATTTGCTTTAACAAGTTTCCATTTTTGTTGCCTAACAAAACACAAATTCAGGTTATAATATTCAAGAAAGGGAGAGGGATACCACTTAATTGCTCTCAAATAAAAAACTACTTTTGTTATGATAGAAATATATTTTATATTACTTTTTGAAATATTAAGCAGCATGTGAAAAAAATCTAAATTAATAGCTGTATTCTTGTTTTGAAAGTATTCTATTAATTTGATTTCTTCTGGAAAAAAAAAATCTGAGTTCATTTGCAGTTTTTACCTTGGGAGTTCACCCAAAGCACAAATAAAGATCCAATAGCATTACTTTGTTAGTATCTCTGAAATTAAGTAACAAAGATATTTTTAATACAAACCAATGTTATCTAGATTTATTAAGGGTGAAAAAAAAACAGTCTTCTGGTTGGATGATCTACAGCATGAGCCACTGCCAAGAAAATGTGTCCACCTTCCATATTCAAGACTTAAAAAATTACAAATACCTTCACACCATTCTCTCGGAGCTGATGTTGAAGTAAAAAAGGCAGCTTAAAGAAAAGACAAATGAAATGTTACAGGCTAAGTCAGGGTACCATAAAGTTTGCTTTCAAACATTTTGTTTTTACTTCATTCTTAAGATATTTGATTTTTATAGGAAAAAAAACTTTTTTCTAATTATAACTTCCTAGAATGTTTTAACAGATTTTAGTCATTTGTAAAACATGATTTCTGATCTCACAAATTATATTGATCTTTTCACTCACATTTTATTGCTTTAACCTAGGGATGTGGCTGAAAATAATTCTTTGATAATTTTTAATATCAATTCAGGCTGATAATATTTTCTCCTAAAATATTAGTTTTACTAAATTTTCTTTTGCTCTTAGCAATCTTGTTTTTTGTACACTCTTCCCTGTTTTTGATATCACCATAAGGCTTTATTTTGGAGATAATATAGAAAGAAAAGCTCTTCTCAGAATCATCAGTGACTTGAAATTGTGCATCAACAGACAGCAGATGCTGAAGGAGAAATGTGGTTTAAAAAAAAACCCTCTTTTGGAAATCAATTTTTTACCTACCAGGGACTTTTCAGGACTTCAAGGCTGTAGGCCAAAAGTATAATTTGCTGTTTTTAAATAAAACTTTGCCAGTCACTTAAATTTTACAGTTAGATTTACATAGTATGTTTCATTTGAATTTCAATTCAAAGCCTTATAGTCATGATACAATCTCATATTTGAAAGATCAAATCAAATATATTTAGTTCAAAGTAAACTAAAGAAAATTATTGTACCAAAACCTTAGATAAATAATTTCAATTTTTAAACTACAGATGTGTCACTGGGTAGATTTACTAAGCAGGGGGTGAGGGGGAGGAAACACACCTAGTCTTCTGGTTGATTATTATTGCTCCATTTTAATTGTTTTAACTGAACTTAGTATTACGTTTTTTTTACCTCCTTTAACAGTATTGTTTATCTTAGACTCCGCTTACAACCTGCACTAACAGTAAAGGACTGATTATGTTGTATTTATAGTGTGTGGGGAAGGGGCGCCCTGCTATATTAATAAAGATTATCATAGTAATAATAGCAAATCCAAATCTATGTTTAATTTACATATTAAAATACATTAATTTACATGACAATCATGAAAAAGGAACCTTGAGTTTAATATTAAGCAACTCAAAGAAAACCAAGAAATCATAGGCTAAAAATGTTGCTCAAGCACTAATTTGGGAAAATATTCCAGAAGCAGATATTGAAAATAATAAGATAATCAAGGAAAATATGTGATATCTGGGTTATTTTAGGGATGACATTATTGGGAAGTTGAGGAATTCCCATTTTGCAGGATTGTTGTGAAACTTAAATGAGATAACCAATGCATCGCACCTAGTAGTGTCTGCCCCAGAGCAAGTGCGTGTTAATATGTTAGCTATTGTTAGCATTACAGTTATTTATATTTATGTTTCCTAAGCAAAAAAATAAAGCTTAGTGGGATGCGGTGCCAGTAGCATTTACTTATTGTGCAGGGCACTAGTAGTTTACAGGGATGGCTGCTTAGGGCCCCTGCCCTCAGGATGGGAGTAAAGAGCATGTGTTAACAAAGCTGAGGGAGAGCAGGAGCACCGCGCAGTGCCATGCAACACATTTCACTTTGCACATTATGATCTTCTGATGAGTTTGCAGCAGAGTAACTGTTCAAACCATAAGTAATTATTCATTCTCTTCTGTTACGTTCTCTCTAATTTATACTGTCTCAATATTTTTGTTTATAAAAATGGCTGAAAGAATGAGTGATTGTGTCAATAATGGAGACACCCCCTCATTTTTAGCAAAGAGACAGCCCCAAAATCACAAGAAGTGAACAATTAAGTGAGTCATCAATCTATCATTCATCGTTAAGTGGAATTTTCTGAAGATAGTGAGGCTCAATATCATTTTTATGGTGCAATTAAAAACTATCCCTGCAGTAAATCAGTACTCGAAGCAGAACGATATTTTGAGTGCCCTTGTGCGCTGGAAACATCAGATTGTCAATTTCTTCCTTGTTTGCAAATGGAGCCTTTATTCAGAGAGAGAGGGAAAAATATAAGGATGCATTCTAAATCTGAAACATCTGGCTTTTGTCAGAATGTGGTGGAAGCAGTCTGTGTTAGGGATTCAAAACAAAGCTCTCCTACTTACTGACAAGTCACAGAAGCTCTTGAACCTCAGTTTTCTCATCTGTCAAAAGTCAGAGTGAACATGCTTGACTCAAGTCACTGTTAGGACATATGAGCAAGTGGCTTACAGCAGAAACCTACTTTATGATATGGACTCTTGATCTTTGGAGAAACAACTCAGAAATAAGTAAAAATTCTTTACTTCTGTCTCACAATCCAGAGCTTATTGTATGTGCTGAATATTTGAAGTTCAGTATCTAGTTGGCAAATAGACTTAATTTTACATAGGGTTCTAAGCAAAAACACACCAAGGACAAGTGGAGTAGATATGGAATCCATGAAGGTCTGATCTGGCTTCAGGGTGACATGGTCAAGCAGAAGAGATAAGTTTCTGTGTAGAATGCCTGCTGCCCTCTAACTGTTATAGCCAAAAATAGTCTTGGCTTTGGTGTATTCTTGGGGTATTTTTCTGAGAAAACACCACAAAGGCTCTGAGGTTTCACAGGAGTCTCTTCATAGTCTAACATTATGCATTATTATATTATTTCCCTAAGAAACCCCCAGATAGAGTGGAGCAATTTTATGTTTAAGAATCTGTAATCAGCAGTCTTTACCAGGATAAGAATCAGAAATCTGCTTTGCAAACCCCCATTCTGCAGGAGGCATATTGAAATTTTCATCATTCCCAGATTTCTGACCTCCAGATGTTTTGTGGTTGCCTTTTTCCTTAGAGCTATCCCATGAAAAAGGTCTCCTTTTCTCTAAAAACAAAAAATAAATAAAAATTAAAAAATAAACTGATTCACAACAGCTGAATAACTTATAGTTCCTAGTGCTTTTCCCCCCGCCCCTGAATCCTCCCTCACCCAAAGATATGTTTATTGATTTTTATTTTTGTTAGTGAGAGAAGACAAGAGAGAGAAAGAGGGAGGGAAGGAGGGAGGAAGGGAAAGAGAGAGAGAGAGACAGAGAGAGAGAGAGAGAGAGAGAGAGAGAGAGAGAGAGAGAGAAACATCGATATGAGAGAGAACTCTCAAAGGGTTGTTCCTGTTTGAGCTCCAACTGGGGATCGAACTTGAAACCTAGGTATGTGCCCCTTGTACATGTGTATGTGTACAGGGTGATGCTCCAACCAACTGAGACACCCAGCCAGAGGCTAGCTCTTTTTTTTTTAATATATTTTATTGATTTTTTTACGGAGAGGAAGGGAGAGAGATAGAAAGTCAGAAACATCGATGAAAGAGAGACATCGATCAGCCGCCTCCTGCATGCCCCACAGTGGAGATGTGCAGGGCCTAGCTCTTTTAACAGGGTTTCAAACATTCAGGGCAAAGTATATATATGACTGAAGTTAAGAAGTTCATAATATTTCCCACTAAAACTGTTGTGTCACTTCCAGTAGAGTAGTGGGTTGTATGAACAAGTCTACTATATAATTTAAAGGAGTTTTCTGTGAAAGTATGTACGTTTATTTGAGATACAAAAAAATTTTTGTGTTTTTTTTTAATATTTATTGTTGAAAGTATTACATATGCCCTCCTTTTTCCCCATGAACCTCTTCTAGCCCCTCCACAAACACTCCTCACCCCAGGCCTTCACCACTCTATTGTCTGTCCTGATAATAGAAAACAATATGCCTTAAAACCTTAAAAACGTCAAATGTAAAAATAATTGATACTTAGTGAACATTATTATGCATGTGGCATCTCTGGTTTAATAAGACATTATACTGTGCAAATGTTTTCAAAATTGTTCTAATTAAAAAAAAACACCTAGTTTGGTAAAACATTTTGATGAAGTACAAGCAGAAACTCAATACATCAGAGGTTCAACTATAAGTTCAGTTTAATCTGACGAGTTTTCTTGTGGCAGTTTGCTTCAGATTCTAAAAATTGAGATGCCATTAACAAATTCCTGAACAAATTAAATTTTATACATATAATTAGAAATTGTTTTCCAGATAACAACTAATAGTGGCTACTATAAAATATTGGGCATTTCAGTATTATTTTAAGTGGTTTGATGGAGGCTTGTACCTTAAATTGACAATAGGTGGGTAAACATCTTTACCCTATATTACAGGAGAGATTATTGACTATGATATTATAAAATTTACTTTTAAAAGCATATTTAATTATCCACTTGAATAGCACATCGAAAGTTCAACAGCTGCTTTGACATTTCATGTAGCTAAACCTAATATTTCCTGTTTGTAAATATTTATTTATTCAGAGTGAGAGCAGAAATATGATTTAGAACATCACCATCCCGTGCCTCTTTATACAGGGGTGGGCAAAAGCAAGTTTACTGTGCCGTTGTGACATTCTATTGAGATAATTAATCTATTATAATGATCATACCTTGCATGTCTTTTTTTCATATGAGCAACTCTAAACCTACTTCTGTCCAGCCCATATAAGTTCAGCATCTTCTGAACCAGAACAGTGGTTCTGACGGCCAAGTTGACCATGTAAGACCTCTCTCGAGCTTCCACATCACCTCTGGCTCAGCAGAACCTTTGAGTCTCAATCTCCCTGGTCTCACACTTCATTGCTCCCCCTGTCTCTTTGTATTCCTGCATCTTAGAATGAGATTTGACACAGATGGATTTTCCGAATCTCAGAGCATGACTGATTCTCAAGGAGTCAGGACAGTTGTACTTCAGAGTATGGACTTGGAACACACTGTTGGGTTCAAATCACACTCCACCAGTTGGTAGCTGTTTGGCATTGAGCAAGTTACTGGACCTCCCTGTTCCTCATTTTTCTCATTGTGTAATCCAAGGAACCTATTAGTATTTCATTGTTATTGTGATGATTTAAAGGTGTTTTATATCCACATATACTAGCAAACACTCACGCAGCAGTTACTAGCTGCCTGGTGCTATTCTGGGTACTCAGTGTGTATGTTTTATGTTGTTACTATTGCTAAATAACCCTAGATAAAGGGTTTGCTGTTATTAATATTGCATGGTCATGTTGATGATGGCTGCCTCAGGTGAGTGTGTGGGAGTCTTTCAGATTACTTTTATGCTTCTATCTCACTAATAAAATCGTCAGTTAGCATTGAGAAAAGTAAGGCTCAGTATGGTTGAAGGAGCTCTGATGGAGACCTCATGACTAGAACTTGGATTTAGCTACTTTATCTTTTTCTTTTGTTCTTGACTCCCCTCTGCCTGGTAAATCTTCCCGTCTTTGCTGCTTCAGTCAGACCTCATTCCGCCTGTGTTCCATCACAGGTGTATCCTAACCCGTTTCCCCAGTGGCACCTGTCCCCCTTTAATCTATCCTGTCCACTGTGGGGATTGTTATTTTTCTCACATACAGAGGTAAGGATGTCACTCACCACGCACAAACGAAGTTTGGCTGCTCATTTTCTATAGTATATAATGTAGTATAAAGTCTATGGTAGAACATTATCATGATCTGAGAGGCTCCTGTTAGCCAAGCCTGGCCAGGAATTGGGGGGGCGGGGGGGGCACTGCATAATGTCCCGACTTTTTCATATTATATGGTTGCTAAGTAGTTTGTCTCGTTGGCATACTTGGTCATCAGTATGTTATCACCTAAAGAAGAAAATCTGCTTGAGTAGCATAAAGAGAAGCATCTATGTGTTTGAAATCAGTAAGTTACTCTACCTTTTCCGATGCCTTCTCACATTCCTTTAGTAAGTTAACTTTTTGTGCCATTCCTGGGTAATTCTTAACTTTTCAGCCTATGCTGTGTATCATTTGTGAGCACTTGAAACACTTAAAGAACTAATACTCTGCATAGTATCACTGCCTCTGCAGCAGGGTTTTGGAGGGGAGAGAATTCAAGGTGGACCGAAATTGTCTGAAAGGCATCATGAAAGAGGTGGAACATCAGCTGATCCTTAATAAAATGAATTTGCATCAAACAGGAGGGCAAATTCAGGTTGTGAGACTGCAAGAACAAACACTGAGGCATTTTCAGAGGCCTTTGCTTGGCCATGGCCACTGAAAATTAGGTTAAATAGATACAGTGTGTCAGACCCAGAGCACCAGCCCAGCAGTGTTACATATGATCTGAACAAGGAACATGATTGAAATAGCTTCTCTGGGTGGGGTGGGACTGTACATTAGATTTAATATCATCATACTTATAAGTTTACATGGGGTTATTGAAAGACTTAGTCAAGTGGCAGTGAAAACCTAAACCAGGAGAGAGTCATTTTTGAAGGAACATTAACAAGATTTAGTATCTGATGGGTTGGAAGAGGGAAAAGGAATAGTCAAAATGACAATTTGGGACACTGAAAAAAATGATTGTGCCAATGAAAAATACTAGCCAGAATCCATAAGGACTAGTTTCTGTTTTGTGTGGATTCATTTTATAAGTTTGTATTTGTAACTAAAAGTCCCAGAAAAGAAAGAAAAAAAAAAGTAAAAAGCCTCATAATGTCGACATATCCAAATAAGAGAAAATTTCAGAACTTTGGGCTCAAAGAGAGCTACATGCTCAATTGAGCTCTGTGAGACAAGCAAAATGTCCTCCTCAGGACAGCGTATGCCAGGAATATGTTCTTTGAATTTACAACTTCTTAAAATAGGAGTCAATAAAAAAAAAAAAGGCAGCAAGTGTTTTCAAGTTAACCAGAGAGAAAAAAAAATTTTTTTCTCCTAACACCACATTTCAAGTTCTGTATATTTATACTAGTTTTAATGTGAGTGTTTAGAAACTTGTAAGCAATCGAGGTAGATTCTTTTATCCTTCATGCAAATTATATCGTGAATGCTTAAATTGTTTTATGTTATGTGGAACAATATTTTTAATCAAATGAACTATAAAACAAACTTACTCCAAAGTTGGTCTGTTCTTCATTTTCTTATAATCTATAATCAGGAAATCCAGTCACTCATGCTTTATAATTTTTGTGCTTTTAAGTGGTTCAGGGAATGTGACATCTGCCTACAGTCACATCTAAATTGATAATTGTTCACGCAGAGGGTCATTTTAAAACATAGCATGAAGGAAGGTTGCATCTGCATATTAGAAGGTTATTGAGAGGTGGTGCTCCCCACCTCCCTGACCCCTAACTTGGAACCAGCCCATTCTCTTTAGTGCATGTATCTCCTGGGAGGACAACAGCCTCCGCTCGGGCCACAGCCCTCTGAGTGAGGCGGAGGCCGCGGTTTCCGAGCTGGTTTAAATGCAGGCTGCTCTTAGCAGCAAACCGCACGCATGTATTCATCGTTGATTTTGAAATGATAGGTTTCTATATCACTGGTTTAGGATCCACAGTCTTGCATTCCTGAATCTATATTATGCCAGAATAACAACTTGGTGGCTGGAAACAGAAATGGTTATTATACAGTTCCAAAATGCTGGCTGGCACAATATGCTAAAAAGAGTAGAAATTCGCCAGGCAAAAGCCCGAATTTATTTGTCCTTAAAAATAACTTTATGCTCTAAAAATATGAATTTAAGAAGTGTCATTGCGGTTCAAAATATTTTACATTCAGTATGTGAACACCTTAAAATAAGAGTAATCTTCTGAAATGGCATAATTTCTAAATAACAGGAAATATTCTAAGAGGAAAATAGAATGCTTTTCGATTTTTTTTAAGATATGAGGCATTTATTGGATTAAAAACTAAAATGTATGTTTAGTTAGGGTGTTTTTTTCCCCCTACTGCTGGCCCACATTTTGTTTAAAATGTGAGCAAAAAGATGTAGGCTTTGTTGGAATTTCTCAGCGTTTGCTGTAGAAAATGTTTGTTTTTTTTTAGAAAAAAAAACACACACACAACCTTTTCTCAGAGGCTCCGTGAAGCATTTCCATTTTCAAACACTGGCCCAGTGCTCATCGTATCACAGGACAACACATTTCATGAAGTGGTTTTACTTCCTTTTAGCAAAATAACTCCTCCATGCAAACCAGTATCAGCGTCTACCAAGCCGGGGTTTTAGTTTCTTCTGATCTAGTCAAGCTTCACTGCACTGCTTAACTGACTCCCCCCAACCCCCTTCTTTTGAAATTACCCAGCTAATTTTCCATTTGATTGTTTGTTTAAACCAGGTCTCACACAGACTTAATAGATAAGTGGCATATGTACTTGGTATCTCACTGTGGACTTCAGCTGACAGGAAAGCAGGGTAGATTTTTTCTTGGTTTTCTCATTCTTTTTATCCAATAGAATCTATTAATTAAAATGAAAGTCCTAACATGTTCCCAATAATGATTCAGTAAAACACGTTAAATATAAAATTCCTCTGAGCATTTCCTTTTATTAAGCATTTCTCTGTGAACAGACTTTTTTGTAATTCTCCTGGTGACAAAAGGTAAATGTATTTGTTTCATATAATAAGTTTTGCTACAGAAAGCTGTCCAAATTCACTGTAAAAGAACATTTTGGCTTGGAACATATTTTGCAGGCTTTAGAAAATTTAGCTAAATTTCTTGAAGTTTATTATAGAGAGTAATTTACATTCAAATTCAACCAATAATTTTTAAACAGCTACTGTGTAAATCAGAGCAAGTTTAAAGGGTATCTTGTTTATTTGGGGTTTTCTTTTTCTTCAGGGATGGTTTTATGCATAATCCAATTGGTAGATTTAATCTTGTCGTTTTTGTTATATATTCAGTCTGTTTTGTTCATGCATAAAATGAGACAGGTAACTGAATGGATACGAAAAACAGTTGTGCTGTACACAACATGCCTCCAATAGAATCTAATTCACAGTATGTTCCCATAAATACCTCTGAAATATACCTGTGCTTTGCCTTCCCAGTTCTTGGTCACCTCTGGCTCAGACTATCACAGGAGTTTCCAGACTGATCCACACTTCCAGGCCTTCCTGATTACAAGATATCCCAATGTCAGTACATCTTTCTGTCCACTGAGAGGTCTGAGTTCCCTCTGCTCCACAACCTTCATAGATCTGAATTTCCACCATCTGAACCCAAGACCTGTTAGCTTGGAATTCTAAGTCTCCACAGTCCAACCTTAAAGTCCCACCAGAGACCCCATCATTCCTCTTCTTTCATGGTTTCCCTTCTAATCGGATGTGACCCTGGCTGCTCTGAAAATTCCCACGTTGGCCCTTGCCCAGGGCCCAATCACAAGCCCAACATAGTATACTATCTCTTCTCTTTTTTCAAGACCCACATCAATTTCTGCTTCTTACATGAAACTTTATTGGTTAATCTCTTCCCTCAGTAACACGTAACCTAGATTGCTCTGTGGGCACCTCACCCTAGGCTGTTTAGAAGTTTTGCACGTGCATGTGCTGAATTAACACAGAGAAACAGCAGGGCCTTTGAGGACTGGAGCCTGGTCATTGCATCCCATTGCATAGACACAGTGTCTATCATTAGTCCTGGGGACATAGATATTTGTGTTTTACTGGAATGATAATGGTGACAATAACAAGGAGGTTGACTGTCTCCTTTAGAGAGTTGCAGAAAAGAACGGTCTAGTTTCCAGAAAGGATTGTTGCATCAGGTCATTGATTCTCTTCTTCTCCCACCAGAGATGGTGGAGGAAGCCAGCAGATGACTTTCTGCCTCTGCTCAGGTGGCACTGACTTCCTCCCCAGCTCTTCCTGTCACAGGCCAGATATGTGAATTATGAGAAATAGATACCTGAAGATATTCATGTCCTATTAGTAAGGGTTAACCATCATATCTAAAAAATCCTTTTGGTATTCACATTAGATGGTTGTCCCTATGCTTTGGTGAATCAGTGTTTTAGTGGAGACATCGTCCCTTCATTTTAGTTCCTGAGAAGGAGTCCTGGTTTGGGAAGTTCTGGGGTCAAGGAGTCCTGGTTTTGGAAGTTCTGGGGTCAGACACTGCAGAAGAGAGAGAAGAAAACCAGAGGGAGAAATCATTCAAAGAAAAGGGGAACTGAACAGCAAGCTCTGGGAGAGGCAGCTCCTCTGGCATGTCCTAGAAATTAGTCTTGCTGTATGCCCTTTCTTCGTTTAAGGACACACAGGCACACAAAATAAAACCCAAACCATTGAACTGAAAGAGTGAGTCACTCCAGCCAGACCTCTGCCGAGCCAGTCAATTAAAGTTCAGGACCAATTCTGGGCTTTTCTTAGATCTTGAATGACTGTCTGACTTTATTCCAGAATTTTTTTTTACTAGGAAAAAAAAAACACATGTATATGTTGATTTCTGTGCAAGTTTATGTATATTGACTCTCTTCTCATTAAAAGTTTATACTCTTCCTTCAAAGGAATAGTAAATAACTGATTGGGTTACTCTCCACACAGAGGCTAAGTCAGTCATCCTGTGGATTTCCAATGTATGTTACTGTATGTCTTAGGCCAGTGGTCAGCAAACTCATTAGTCAACAGAGCCAAATATCAACAGTACAACAATTGAAATTTCTTTTGAAAGCCAAATTTTTAAACTTCTTCTAATGCCACTTCTTCAAAATAGGCTCGCCCAGGCCGTAGTATTTTGTGGAAGAGCCACACTCAAGGGGCCAAAGAGCTGCATGTGGTTCTCAAACCGCAGTTTGCCGACCACGGTCTTAGGCTATTACCTTTTGATTTTTTAATCTCACCTAATATATTCTTTAGACCCATACCGAAGTCTGCATTTCTTCCTGAACAGTTTCCATGTTTTGTGTTAACAGGGAATGGGTATGGCAACCCCCGAAACTCACCAGGTCTGCTGGTCTCACCTGGGAACTTGAATAAGAATATGCAAGCAAAGTCTCCTCCCCCCATGAATTTAGGGATGAATAACCGTAAACCAGATCTCCGAGTTCTTATTCCACCAGGCAGCAAGAATACGATGCCATCTGTGGTAATGAAAAACTACATTTTAAATAAATATCAATAATGTTTTGTCTATGTGTTGCTATTTTTGCATTTGTCTAACTTTATGAATTACTTAAGTGCTTTCATAAAATGAATACATTAGTGCTATTGCTGGAGTCCTATTTGTATTTAGCTATTATTTCTGGTAACTGGTTCTCATTCCCTTTTCCACATAAAAAAGAACCAACATTCTAGTGAACTCCACTATAGGACTGGTGTTCTGGGGCAAAAAAAAACATTACCTTTTAAAGCCTTCAGTTTATAATTAGAAAAAATAATAATTGCCTATTCTGCTTTTGGGACATATGGTTTGACCAATGGTAGAATCCAACTCACAGAATGAGGTATTTCATAACAGATTTTTATAATATTGAACTATTTTTGTCCTCAAGGTAATAGCAATGAAAAACCTTTTTTTATAATTTCTAAATGAACTTTCTCCTGTTAAATGGCAATTCTCCTCTTGGGTATATTGTGGCGATAATATTCAGTGTATCATATGCCTATGCACTGTCTCAGTTCATCTTCCCATATCTATGATTCATGCAAATAGTTACCCTTCAAAAGCAATTTTTTTTAAATCCTCAGCATTCTGAGAACAAGGTTATATTTCACAAAATAAAAATTAAAATAAAAAGCTGTGGCATTTGTAAGAATAAAGAAGTGAATGAGAAACAGAAATATAAATGATATCCCGGACTCTGCGTTTTTCTTTTTCCTGGATCAGCAGGGCTAAGCTAAGATGAAGATGATATGGTGGGACCAAATTCAGCCACAAAGAGACTTACATCAGTGTTCTCCAAATGAGCTTTGCTTAAAAGTGAGAACAAGATTCAGTAGACAATTTTAGATCATTCTACAAACACATTTTTTTTTCTTTCTGTGCTCTGTGGCGAGCTTCAGGGTAGAACAGTCCTGCAAGCTGATTAGTTTATTATGGCACAGTGCAGATTAATTTTGAATATCAACCAAAAAAAATCACATAATATGCAACGTTCCCTCAGGAAAAGACTGGGTCTAATAAATAAAATCTTCCACAGGGCCATAGCCAAGCAGTGTGGGCCCTGCTTGGCCGGCTGTCTCCAAGGGCAGATTGATTCCAAGTCCCATAAAGCTGATGCTTTCCCAGGGATCCTGTGAGAGGTCGGGCAGGTCTCTCCCTGGCAGCCGAATGGGGTCTCAAAGGACAGTCCTTTATACTTTTTTATTTTTCAAAATCTGATGGTGAAATCACAAATGTGGAGACACTGACCTGTGCTGAAAATTGGATAGATTGTCTTCACATTTGAGACAAACAGCTCATTAAGGGAAACAAAGAATGTCTTTGTAAGGAGTTATCTTTAGAGTCTGGGTTTTAGAACTCTCCAAACTGTTGGGTCTATCAGAAGATGCTTTTTCCTGCATTGAAAAGATTTTTGCCCAATTATAAATATTTACAGACACTAATTTATAAAACTCCTTCCCCATGCTCTCAGTCTGAGGATGTCGACCTGCTTTTGGTAAGTGGTGAGAGGGTTTCCCATACATAGCACGGGCAAGGAGAAATCCAAGGCGATTCTTAAGTGGAGTGGTAACTCTCGTAAAATGGGAAGATTGTGTAAGTTATCATAGTGTGTCAACAGCGATTATATTTAGATACTGTTCATCTCAAGTATCACTCGCAGGGGAGAGGGACGTCAAGTTATTCTTCTGTCTCAACCTCTGCCAGTGAAAGCTATGT
This sequence comes from Lasiurus cinereus, assembly GCA_011751065.1. Taxonomy (NCBI): domain Eukaryota; kingdom Metazoa; phylum Chordata; class Mammalia; order Chiroptera; family Vespertilionidae; genus Lasiurus; species Lasiurus cinereus. The sequence continues at coordinate 32,137,266 of JAAGEH010002531.1, forward strand.
TTTCAATTTATTTTAGGGCTTCATGTGTAGCAAAATTCTAACACGCACACACACACAAACACAGAAATTAGTTATTTAAAACCACAAAGATACTTCTTATTCTAAGAAATTGAAGTCTTCTGATGTTTAAATTTATGTGAATCTTTAATCTCCTTGCAAGGAGTTAAATATACATGTTAACTGCTTTGCCATCTAGTTTGAGGGAAGTTTAGAAGAATCTGAAAAAAGTGGTCAGAGCACCACCTTCTGGTCAGAATATAGCATGAAACTCTACGAGTCTGCTCTGCTGTCTATAGAACTAAAGATAAAACCACGTTGGTTGATTTTAATTTTTTAATTTGCATTTGAATAAAAGCTGAGACAATGGAAGTACAGTATACATATTTCACCAGTTTTCAACATAGTCTGTTTTTACCCATAATAAAGCTATGGTACTTGTTACTAGTTGCCTAGGAGATACTGATGTAATGGGTTTCTATGGCAACAACTGGTCTCTTGAAGGATTGTAAATGATAGGGTTGGCAGAGTTCATAGAGACACATGTTAAATGATTAATTTCATGATGTTTGTACCAAATTCTATCTGCATGTGCAAAACCAATACTGAAATCTAATATTTTTTACTTTTTAAAAAATTCCACCAGTAATATCTTTCTATTTACTTTAAAAGAATCAAAGGATAAATAACTCCCAGTCTGCTCAGTCATTGGCTACCCCAGTGGTTTCCGTAGCAACTCCTACTTTACCAGGACAAGGGATGGGAGGATATCCATCAGCCATTTCAACAACATATGGTACCGGTGAGTAGCTTTGCCACATTCAAATAGTATACTAAATACTTTTTTTTATTAAAAGGCAAGATGAAGAAGATAGTGCCTTCTAGTTCTTTAGGAGGCTTTATTTATTACCTGTGGTGTTCAGAGCACTAAAACCACCACCTCTGACTTACTAAGACAAAATGAATATTCACATTTTTTTAAATGACTGAAAGTTTCACTAACCCAAACGAATGTCAATATAGAAGAATAATTTCAAGGAAAATTAGCTGTTCTTTGATATAATAGCTCACTTTCTCATGATTGTTTTTAAAAAATTGTGTCTAAGTCATCAAATATGTATATGCTGAAATAGCACATTATAGTTCTAATAAACTAGAATTGCAAGTTGTATTACTTTGAAGCTTTCATGGAATGCTTTTTTTTTTTTTGGTATACAGTATATGTCTTTTAAATTAAAATTGCCCCTTATGTTTTTCTCCTTCTTCCCCTCGCCTCAAAAGTAAAATAATTTGTAACAGTCATTAAATAATGCTAAGAGAATACTTTTAAAACTGAAAACGTTTATTCTCTTCATCCTTTGACTAGATTAAATGTCTGGATTAAATACCTTCCCTTGTTGTTTTGTGTCTGATCTAGAGTACTCTCTGAGTAGCGCAGACCTGTCCTCTCTGTCTGGCTTTAACACCGCCAGCGCTCTTCATCTGGGGTCAGTAACTGGCTGGCAACAGCAACACCTACATAACATGCCGCCGTCCGCCCTCAGTCAGCTGGGGTAAGCAATGTCATTTCTTTTGTAATACCCTTGTAGAGAGCATTTTTAAATGACGAATGGAAATCTCTAAATAATGTGTTCTAATGTCCCATTAGAGAATGTAAAATCCTACTCTATCAAAATCTGAAAGTAATTATCAGATCAATACCTTTCAAGTAGCATAAATATTGTTTTATTCTTTAAAGGGAGGGGGAGCTCTGGGATAATGACGTAAATTATTTTCCTGTTGTTTTCAGCCTATATTTGTTTCTATTTCTCTAGATAATATATTTTTATTTAGTTAAGTTTTCACTTAGCTCATGTGGGACATAAGACAACATTTACAGTTATAAGTTCTTGGAGTTTTTTGAGATACTTGAGAATCCTTAGTCAGCACAAACCATACAGTTCATGCTAATGTTCCAGTAGTACTCATAGGATCAACTTATTCCATTGAATAGTAATGTACTCATATATATATGTAAATATCCATAGATATACTAATTACCTAAATTTGAGTATGAGAGTCATTTTTGTTGTTTTCTGGTGAGAAGATGTATATTTCTGCCCCCTTGTGGTAGTTTTGAGATATGTCTTTACCATAAGAAATGACTCCTGTCATTAAACTCTGGAATTGTCCAAACCTTTAAAAAGCCTCAACTTCGTAATCACACTACGTGTAAAACGAACAGTTTTTATTTTAAAGTTTAAAGTCTGAATCAAAAATTAATAACTCCAAAACTGAAATTAATCTTCAAAAGAAAATAGGATGATATAAAATATTTAAAGAAAACAAGCTTTTATATTTTGGAAACATTCTATATGCCTACCTCACCTTTACTTTTTTGCTGAGGATTTGGTTAGAGTAGTTAACTAGTTCTACATTTTTATTTCTAAGGAGATAATGAGCATAAGATACTGAGTACATTAAAAATCACTGGTTGATTCCACAACTTCGTCTCTCTTAACCCTCCCCAGCCCCAGCAGCTTTCACTAAAACTGATGTCACATAGATTCGTGTTTTGGGAGTGGGGTCACCCATTCACCATTTGCTTATGTGCATTCTACTCACTAGTCACTTTTGTGGCAAAATTAAACTTGCATATAAATAATAAAATTCATTCACGTGACAATGTCGCTCTGCTTTCTTGAAAAATTAACTAGCTAAGTAGACATTTATTGCAATAACTTTTTCAGGTAATTATCCCTAAGTACATTACACCATCCAGGCAATCTTAAAATACAGACACGTGGCATAACAGTGCTGTGACTCAGCCGTGAATCCATGTATATGCTTCTTGGCAAAAATAAAGGTCGCTGTTTACTTCTCATTTTTCACAAAATTCATCCATTAGAAGACTATATTTCCTTAGAAATTATCGATGTCAAAAGCTATGGAATTTTCTCTGAATATGGTAGTATCTGACAATTTGCACTTTACATATAAAACATATTTATATATTTTAATTACAATTTTAAAATTCTCTTTTATGGGAAGAATCTAATTCTCTGTTGCTCTTAATAGAGGTTTCAGTACATGAGAAGGGGTGGGGGGACTGGATTAGAGAGGAAATGAATTACAACAGTCAATCATGAAGCATTTTGTTTAGTTCTGATTTCATTCAGTACCAATCTTCCTGGTGCATAATTTGAGTCTGAATTTGGTCTACGAGTTTTTATTGCACTTAATCACTTCCCTTATCCTTCAGACAGGATACACTTTCAATCCTTCTAATTTTGGACCACTTACCTACTTACTCTTTCTTTTCCTGCCTTCTTACACCCCTTGGGTGTCTCTCTCCCAGTCTCTCTCAGATACACACGCGCACATACACAGGCAGAGAAGCTTTTCAAGAGGAGGTTCCTTCACATGAACTAACTCATGCTCACACAATTAAGTGTGACATTCTTTTTGACCTACCCCCAGGTTGTAATATTTATGTAAAATGAACTATATGAGCTGCCTTCATTTCTCACATTATAAATTAATTTTTAAAATTGATGTTTTTTTTCCCTGGCTAAAGTAGTTTCATATACCTGTGTAGTAGGGTCACATTCTTTTGGTTAGATACAGCAGAGTAAAATATATTTCAGCCTGACCAAGATGGGCACCACAGTTTTCTCTCACAATTAAAAAGTACTTTGTTCATGGAAATACCTCTAACTCTTCAAAACTACACTATAACACTATATATATAGTGTAGTGCCATCAAAGGCTAGTGAGAGTTGTTTGCATATTAAGGTGTGAGAAAAAGACCCTTGAATTTTTAGGGCTTTTTCTCCCACCACCTGAAACCAGGGCAGCCTGTTTTCTGGAAGCATTTCTACACACACACACACACACACACACACACACATTTTATTTATTTTTTATAGAGAGGAAGGGAGAGAGATGGAGAGTTAGAAACGTTGATCAGCTGCCTCCTGCATACCCCCTACTGGGGATGTTCCCACAACCAAGGTACATGCTTTTGAATGAAACCGAACCTGGGACCCTTCAGTCCGCAGGCCAACCCTCTATCCACTGAGCCAAACTGGTCAGGGCAAAAACTATAGTTTTAACATTGTCTAGTGCCAGATTTTATCTAAGCAAGTTAAAGGGCATAAATTGATTGGATGTAGGGAGTAGAGATGACTGTCAGGAGGAACTTGCCATCAAAGGCTAGTGAGAGCTGTTTGCATATTAAGGTGTGAGAAAAAGACCCTTGAATTTTTAGGGCTTTTTCTCCCACCACCTGAAACCAGGGCAGCCTGTTTTCTGGAAGCATTTCTATGCATGATCGTTGTTGAAGTGGGTGTGCAGGACATACTGAGAGGAGGTAACTTTGAATAAAGACTAATTTTAAAAGGTTCAATAAAGTATAGTCTGCTAGCCTAATTTCCAGAAGAAAGCAGTAAGAAATTTAAATAAAACCATCCAATCATCTTTCATTTATGAACAATTATGGAGAAGGGTAGGTGTCTTCCCAGTTGGAAGGCATTTGTAGAGGATGAAACCTAGCAGCAGGACTTGATATGGGCAATGTGCATCTGGCTTCTGGCTTCCGCACCCACCTCCTTCTCACCCACCTCGTTCTCACCCACCTCGTTCTCACCCATGCATATGAAGTAGTTCACAAGGATCTGTCTGTGCCCACAAAAGTTTTGTTCTCAAAGACAAGTAAACCAACATCTAATCTCACATACATACAGCTAAGTGATCTTTAACATTCCTTTTCCTTTTCAAGAAAACACTTCCTTGATAACAGTGGCTAGTCAATTAGATTTTATTCTGTTTTGAATCCTTTACCACAGTGCAATGGAGCCAAATCTCAGATATCACTGACATTTTATGACTGTGCATTTAGTGCCCCTGGAACTATTCAAAATGCTTCATACATGCTTTCAGTGTAAAATGAAATACCACCAAAAAACGAACTTGGGGACTGGTCTGTTTGTTTATAGGAAGGGATAAGTAGTAAATGTCTTGTCTTTTATGAGGAAGAAATACAGCAAAATTTGTACAAGCCAGTTGACACTGGGAGATAATGCAGCTTTCAAAAATTGTATTAAAGAAACCACATTTTGATTGCATGACTTTTTGCTTAACTTATCCAGATTAACTGCTTTACTAGTCCAGACCACCAAATATTTTTTTCAAATTTTCCATGCCCCCAGCCTGTGAAGACACAATTTAAATGTCAAAGGGCAGACAAAAGTATTTATGGATATGCCACATATTTTCAGATTTCTAATTCACATTCATTACTAAACAGCTGTGTGAGTCATTGGAAGAGGCATTTCATTAAATTTTAGTGAAATGATCTTTTTTATCTAGAGCCAGGAAAATTCTTTCTTCCAGAAATCAAACGATGATTTCCTCTGACATCAAAATGAAGAATTAAATGACATTGAACCAAGATAAAGTAGCCCACCATTATGGATCCTTTTGAAATACAGCTCCACCTCTATTTTAATATCTTATTGACTAAAACATTACTTAATTAAAACTCTTAGAAAATTAGCATAGAGACTAAAATAAACGGTTGATTAAAAATTATGTATTTTTTATGTAAATGCTAAAACTGCTTTGATTCTATAAGGTTATAAAAGGCCCTGGCCAGCTTCAGGTTTGATTCCTGGTCAGGGCACATACAAGATTCAACCAATGAATATGTAAATAAGTGGAACAACAACTCTCTCTCTCTCTCTCTCTCTCTCTCTCTCTCTCTCTCTCTC
>JAAGEH010002531.1:32143112-32180464 GCA_011751065.1 Lasiurus cinereus
TCTTTGCCAGTAGGTGGTGCTTTTGTATAAAATATCACTCAAAGATAAACTCATTTCTGACTAATTTTATATCTCTATACATCTTGAGCTTTGATTGCATCTTGCAAAAAGCCAGCCCCAGTTATATATTTTTTTTCACTGCTCATAATTACATTTTTAACACCATCCAGTTCTCTCCATTGGAAAGTACAATAATCACATATATGGGTTGGCAGCCTTGCTTTCCTTTGTTTCAAATGGGTGTGTTTGTATGGATTATTCTTTGCTGTAAGTCTTCCTCAGTAAAAGAGGTTTCCGTATTCTTTTGACAATGTGGGCAAGTAATATTGACTCTAGCCATGGATGTCGGGACAATCAGAATGTGAGAACAGTGCAAGCCTCACTAACATTGACATCTGCAGTAGTACTGTGGTTTATCTGATGAAAGTCGTGGTGGTTGCTAATCTACCCTTAGGGCTTCTTGCTTTTCCCTCCAAAGTTTCACGTCCCTAAATTCTCCTCATATTTTGTAATAAGGGCAAGTTATACTCTCCTGGAACAAATAAGGGCTAGGGGTTATATAAACACAATAAAATTACACTAGATCCTTCTTTACAACAACCTTTTCTTAGGCAAATCCGCATTGACCAATTAATGGCAATTATAAATAAGAGGAGTGGTACCCTACCTACCCTAGCAGGGTGAAACTAACATTGGGAAAGTTGATTGTGCAAAATAAACAGCATTTTTATCCCAGCTAGCTGAGAAAAGATGAAGAAAGTAAAATTATATCCGTTTTAGTGAAGTAGGAAATCAAAGTGTGTTTAAGCCAGCACTTAAAATTTCTGCAGATAATTGTCAACCTCCTTCCTCTGTCCTTTTGCTTTTCCAGGCTTTTCCCTAGATATGGTCATAGGTAGCCCTTTATGGATGCTATTCACCTGAAATTTGAACTCTTTTTCCCTTTCTCTGAAGCCTGTGCAACTTAATGTGCAAGCGCTTACTAAACTGAGGGAACCATTCCTATCCAAAATAAGCTTTTTACACTAATTTTCAAACACTGGCATTAGTAGGTGAAGGACGTATAACTCAAAAGCTAAACAGTGTATCTTAAATCTTAGATTCAATTTTGGAGCTAGTCTAGGGAGAAATCCCCACCACACAGGGAGTGCTTTTTCCAGCGTGTCTGGTCACCCCTTTTTCAGCCCTGAATGGGTAGGTTTAGGGAGCTTGTCCGACCAGAGGTGTCATTCATAAGCCAGAGCCAGCTACGTACTGTCATCACGGGGGTGGCAAATGGAGAAGGCGCTGCCCCCTCCAGTGCTTCTGAGCACCGCCTCCCCCCTCCCTGGGCATGCTCTGGTGTCTGTGCGAGAGTCTTAAGCTGATGTTTGATGTAATTGTGAGTTCTTGGGGGCTCCAGGCCTCCTCCATCTGTAACTGGGTTTCCTTTCCTCCTACAGAGCTTGCACTAGCACTCATTTATCTCAGAGTTCAAATCTCTCCCTGCCTTCTACTCAAAGCCTCAACATCAAGTCAGAACCTGTTTCTCCTCCTAGAGACCGTACCACCACCCCTTCGAGATACCCACCACACACGCGCCACGAGGCGGGGAGATCTCCTGTTGACAGCTTGAGCAGCTGTAGCAGTTCCTACGACGGCAGCGACCGAGAGGATCACCGGAACGAATTCCACTCCCCCATTGGACTCACCAGACCTTCGCCGGACGAAAGGGAAAGTCCCTCCGTCAAGCGCATGCGACTCTCTGAAGGATGGGCAACATGATCAGATTATTACTTACTAGTTTGTGTTTTTTTTTTTTCTTGCAGTGTGTGTGTGTGCTATACCTTAATGGGGAAGGGGGGTCGATATGCATTATATGTGCTGTGTGTGGAAAAAAAAAAAAGTCAGGTACTCTGTTTTGTAAAAGTACTTTTAAATTGCCTCAGTGACACAGTATAAAGATAAACAGAAATGCTGAGATAAGCTTAGCACTTGAGTTGTACAACAGAACACTTGTACAAAATAGATTTTAAGGCTAACTTCTTTTCACTGTTGTGCTCCTTTGCAAAATGTATGTTACAATAGATAGTGTCATGTTGCAGGTTCAACGTTATTTACATGTAAATAGACAAAAAGGAAACATTTGCCAAAAGCGGCAGATCTTTACTGAAAGAGAGAGCAGCTGTTATGCAACATATAGAAAAATGTATAGATGTTGTGGACAGACCCGGCAAAGGGTGGCCATTGGTAAACGTTAGGAACACGCCAGGTCACCTACCACCCTGAGAATGCTCACAAACCTGCAGGCATATCATTGGCGTATGGCACTCAATCTAAAGGATCGATGACCATTAAAAGAGGACCATACTTATTTAAAAAAAAAAAAGTAGAGTTTGAGGGCTAACGTATTTAATTAAGTAAATAAAGGAATCTGGGTCTGCATCTCTTATTAAATAAAAGTATAAAAATATGTACATTACATTTTGCTTATTTTCATATAAAAGGTAAGACAGAGTTTGCAAAGCATTTGTGGCTTTTTGTAGTTTACTTAAGCCAAAATGTGTTTTCCCCCCTTGATAGCTTCGCTGATATTTTAAACAGTCCTGTAAAAAAACAAAAGGACTTTTTGTATAGAAAGCACTACCCTAAGCCATGAGGAACTCCATGCTTTGCTAACCAAGATAACTGTTTTCTCTTTGTAGAAGTTTTGTTTTTGAAATGTGTATTTCTAATTATATAAAATATTAAGAATCTTTTAAAAAATCTGTGAAATTAACATGCTTGTGTATAGCTTTCTAATATATATAATATTATGGTAATAGCAGAAGTTTTGTTATCTTAATAGTGGGAGGGGGGATATTTGTGCGGTTGCACATTTGAGTAACTATTTTCTTTCTGTTTTCTTTTACTCTGCATACATTTTATAAGTTCAAGGTCAGCTGTCAAAAGGATAACCTGTGGGATTAGAACATATCACATGACAACACCCCTAAATTGTCTTTAATACATTAATTAGCAATCTACTGGGTCGACTGACATCCAATGTATATACTAATTAGTTTATTTTATGCTTTTTATTTTTGAATTTTCATCAAACGCAGGGCCCCTTTCTGATCTCACCATTTCACCATGCATCTTGGAATTCAGTAAGTGCACACCCTAACTTGCCCATATCCTAAATTACATGGTTGGTTTTCAGCCCCGAATTTGTTATGCTTTTAGAAACATGCCCAGAATAGAGAAGCTGTGCTGGGGCCCATGTCCTGCAAATACGGCCCTAGAAACAAGTGATAATGAAGTTTGTTCGATGTATAAGTTATAAATTCCCACAGAAGAAAAATGTGAAAGATTGGTGCTAGACAAGAAGGAAACAGACAAAGAGATAGTTGCTTCACCATCCGTTTTTAATTATTTTAACTGACCCTTAACAATCTTGTCAGCAATGTAGGACTGTTGAACAATCCCAGTGTGTCAGGACCCCCAAATGTCACTTCTGCATAAAGCATGTATGTCATCTATTTTTTTTCTTCAATAAAGAGATTTAATAGCCATTTCAAGAAATCCCATTAAAGAACCTCTCTATGTCCCTTTTTTTAAAATTTTCAAGAAATAATGACTCTTGTCTAATATTTGTCTATAAGGGCTTCATTTTCAGACCCTTTAAAAAGTGAGTGCCATTAAAAAAAATGTTGATATCTATTGTTTAAAAGAGATTTGAGTCTAGGAATGATTTTTCTTCTCTTGGAATGTGAGATCTGTCGATCCATCTCCAATCATACACAGTGACATACACAGCAAAGAAGATGCAGACAATAAGATCAACACTGCTACATCGTGTGTAGGACATTTCTTACCCATTTTTTTTCTTTTACTTGTAAAGTTGCTATGTGTTTCTCATTGAAAAGGCTGCCGCTGGGTGGCAAAAGCCAAGAGACCTTACTAACTAGGCTATATTTTTCTTAACTTAATCTGAAATCTACAATTAGACCACAATGCACCTTTGGTGGTATCCATATAGGATGCTAACCTGCCTTGTACTAACGTTTTATATACTAAAAACAAAGCAAAAATAACTATTAATCATTTCATATATCCCACTACTCAAGGTATCCATGGAACATGAAAGAAAAACATTTATGCAAAGGAAAAACAGAAAATCATTGCTGAAAATAGACATACACACACACATTCACACATAGGGGAAAGAAAACTAAGAAGTCATTTTTCTCACCATAGATTTGATCCCATCCTTACAACACATCTTTATAACTTGGTGTGTATAAAATATGCAAACATATCACAACTGTTCTTTATCATTTCAAAACACTTGATCAATATCAGTAAAAAAAAACTTATCAGTGGGTGGGAAAGGGTCATTATGTGAAAATATGAAAAAATAGCCATATTAATTTTTTACCTGCACTTTGCCTCAGCAACAAAGAAAAAATGAATTTCTAATGCTGAAAATAAAGTAAGTTAAAGTGCCAGCAGAAGCCTTGGCTATTTATAGCAATTCTGGCGATAGTTTTATAAGAACACGAAAAGAACAGAATCACTTGAAAATGGATGCCAGTCATCGCTTGTCCCCACGAATGAATTCACATAAAGTGGTGGCAAGCTCGCGAAGGGATAATCTTAAGAATTTTTTAAAGATGATTTAATGAGAAGAAGCACAATGTTGATTGTGATGAGTCACTCTCTGTAAACTATCACTGTCTATCTTTACCCTTATACCTTATCTGTAACTTACCTTTTATTGTACTTGCAAAGCTAGTATGGTTTGGATTTTTATCACAGTAAACCCTTTGTATTCAGGAGTGTAGGGCAGAGCCCTGAGGGAGTGATGTTTCACATAGTCATCATAGAGAACATGTTAGGCAACATTCTTCATTGCAAGTCAAAGAACCACAAGTGGCATTGTACACAGCTCCAAGCATGTTATGCCTAATCCTAGTTTTAAAGATTGTTGGGTAACATTAAACTTACATACTGGTAACCCTGATGCAATATATGCAAGCTGCACAACCTGTCTATTGTATGCATTGGTGCGTGGAAGGCTGTTCATTTCGACCTTTTTTAAAATTGTGTTTTTTAGTAAAATGGCTTATTTTTTTCCCAAAGGTGGAATTTAGCATTTTGTAATGATGAATATGAAAATGCCTGTCATCCTCAAATCACTTTCAGGTTAACTAAGGTGAGGATTTTAAAACAATTCAAATACACTTTTTAAGAGAATATCTGCCCTCACAATGTTATATATTTGTTTTTCTTACACACCCATCTTTTATCTTAGAAATAGCTTTTCTTTTTTTTTTCTCCCTTTATCCTTTTATTTGTTTTTCCAGAGAGTAATGCTTGTATTTCTTTCTTTAAAATAACTTTTTTTTTTCAAGAAGCAGCAGCCACTTGAACCCTCAATAAAGGCTGTTGCTTAAGCATGGCATACTTCATCTGTTCCCGTTGGTGCCATCTGCTGTGTGGCGTCACTTATACAGCGTGAATTTCTTGCCACTGCAGATCTTTTGGAGATTGATGGAATACTGGTGTCTGTTAGAATGCTTCAGACTACAGATGTAATTAAAGGCTTTTCTTAAATATGTTTTAACCAAAGATGTGGAGCAATCCAAGCCACATATCTTCTACATTCAATTTGTCCATTTGGGTTATTTTCACAATCCGGTATTGCATTTGCCTTCCCTATTCGTACCTCAAATTAATTCATACCTCAGTTTAATGCAGAGAGGTCAGCTAAGTGAGGGATTCTGTTGTGGTTTGAATTCAGCACCAGTGTTCTCAGAGCAACATGGGCTGGGGCACTGCAGGGTGGGACTTGGATTGCTTCAGATGGTTTGCTGTATCACTCTCCTTCTTTTCCTGGGGACTTGTTTCCATTAAACAGTCATTCGAATGGCTTGTAAACGAGGGCATACAAGCATTTGCAACAAATATTCAAATAGAGGCTCACAGCGGCATAAGCTGGACTTTGTCGCCACTAGATGACAAGATGTTATAACTAAGTTAAACCCCAACTCTGTATCTCAAGGGACTTCATTCAGCTGTCTGTAGTGGAAAAGTGGGGAATTTTCCAAAGTTTCTCCTGCTGGAAATAAGGTATAATTTGTATTTTGCAGACAATTCAGTAAAGTTACTGGCTTTCTTAGTGATGCAGTGTCTGTGGTGCATTTTTTTAATTAATGTTTTGCCTTTTAAATGTATTCTGCTTCATCGTGTGTTTTTAAAAGTAGCTTCTCCCACAAGTGCACATGAGCTGTCTTAGTTTTCAGTTCAAAATACTCAAAAAGAGGGATATTTGTGTTTAGGAAGAAGGATGGGTATGAATTGAATCAGCATTCTTGGGCTGATCATATGTATTTAGCCAGTGTGGGAAGTTCAAGGTTCTAATTGAGTCCAACTTCTTTATCAAAGCATTTCTGCCCTAGCCAGTTTGGGTCAGTGGATATAGCGGCCTTTGGACTGAAGAGTCTTGGGTTTGATTCCAATCAAGGACACATACCTCAGTTGCAAGCTCAATCCCTGGTCCTGGTCAGAGTGTGTGCAGAGGCAGCTAATCAATGTGTCTGTATAAACTCTGTCTCTCAGCTAATCAATGTGTTTGTATCAACTCTCCCTTCCACTATCTTTAAAAATCAATGAGAGAAATATCCTTGGGTGAGAATTAACAAAACTAAATAAATAAAGGGATCTTATTTAAAACAAAACTGAATTTCCAGGAAAGTCTTTGATAACTTGCCTAAATACATAGAATTTTCCAGAAGTCATTGTGAAAGAAACTACAATTCAATAAGTTAAATTTTTAATCAAAATGCGTATAAAGCATTTCTAGACTTATTTCTGTTTTCTTCATCAAAATAGTTCCTTTAACCAAAAGTGGTTAAAAATATGGGCTTACTAGTATATCTAAATATTTGAGAAAACTAGTAAATGCATACATTTTTAGAAACTCCAAGATTTATCCATTATGAGAATTTAATGACAATTGGAATGTCCTTAGATCAATGTAAAGTCTAATTCAGGAAATGAAAAGGAAAATAAAAAGGCACTAGTCAGCCAACTGAAGAACTTGAACTCTGCATTAGCAGTGATGAAGAAAGGGATGCAGCTGGGGGGAAACGTTGCATGTGGCTTTGAAATTGCAATGTTTTTCTCTTCTTTGTTCTCTTTACTCATTTTTAGCAAACATTTATTAAGCAATTATGATGTGTAGTCATGTGGTGGATTCTAGGGTAAATGAAGAGATAGCTCTGGCTTTTAAGAAATTTATAAACTCATAGGAAATTACAAGACTACTAGCAAATAAAAATTGTTCTCAGAGACTGCTGCCAAGTGAAGGAGGAAACCACTTTGGTCATCTTTGCAGTGGAGTTGGGCAGAAGCCCCGGGTGTGCACACTTCATAATCGGCCCGGCAGAGGTTGCCTTTGACTTGTCTTCAGAGGGTAGGGAGGACAGGAAAGCCCAGAGGGATGAGGACATGGATGATTTGTGGGCATGTGACCCCTGCAGTCTCATAAACCCCCCATTCCACCCCGCCTTCTCAGTTTTGCACTCTGCTATCACCATCTTTGTATTCTTATTTTTATCTTTGATCTTGTGTTTTGTAAGTGAATAGGACAGGAAAGCATGAATGTGAACAGAGCAGATACACAGAAAAAAGGTGAAAAGCTTTCATTTTAGTATCTTTAATCTTTTTCCTGCTTTTTAAAAAGGACAGTTTCCTTTAGCACTGAGCGCCACAAATTAGGACATTCTAAAAGGAGGAAATAAGAGGTACAAAGGCACAGAGGTGGGAATGCAAGAGACAAATTTGTCAGATTGGAAGAGTTGTTTGGTATTTAAGCAATTCAGTGAAAGATTTAGAAGAGATGAAAATATTAAAATTCAGTAAATGATTGTGTTAATGGTAGGAATGATGATAGATAAGGAATTGTTAAAGTTTTCAGTATTAAGCTTAAATTATTCAGATCTTCGGCATGTTCAAATTGAAAATGGAGAGGTCATTGCTTTGTGAGAAAGGTAATCAGTGTTTGGCATGCTCAGTTTGACCTAGCCAAGTAAAATATGAGATGTTGTAAATACAGACTTGAACTCAGGACACCAGCTAATGTTGAATATAAAGTTGTGGGGGTTACTCACGAGGAGGTAATAGGGAAAGCCTTGCACATGAATGAGCTTGTCAAGGAGAAGGTGATGGAAAAGTGAGAAACAGGTTTAGAAGAAGGTGTTGAAGAAGGGGGACAATATAGTGGAGAAAGGGCCTGCGAAGGAATCAAGAAAGAGCAATCAGACAGAAAGCCAAAAAGTGCTGTCAAGGCAAGAAGGGGTTGGGGGTGGGGGAGCCAACAGTGTCCAATGCCTTGGCCTTAGGTGGTATCTGAGAATAATTTCAATAAAATGCGGGCAAGAGGTTGACAGCAGATATTGTGAAAGTTCAGGCAATAAGTATGAAGTAATAGTTAATGATGTCTGTGATTAAAAGGAGAGAGCTTGATGTGAAGGGTTAGCACGGTCATGGATGAAGGGTAAGGTGGTGAAAGGTCAGGTGTTACCAGAGAATGCTTATGGGCTGGTGGAGACCTAAGGGGGCAGAGGCAGACATGGGCCACTCTAGCCAAAGGCTAAAGAATTACACTTTGGCCCAACCAACCATCGTGGCTCAGTGGTTGAGCTTCTACCTATGAACCAGGAGATCATGGCTTGATTCCCGGTCAGGGCACATCGATCCCCAATGTGAGACATGCAGGAGGCAGCCAATCAGTGATTCTCTCTCAGCATTGATGTTTCTATCTCTCTCTCTCCCTCTCCCTTTCTCTCTGAAATCATATATAATTGTTAAAGAATTATACTTTGTGCCCACAGGCCCAATTTAAATGTGGCTCTTTTATTTCAATGATGTTTGGGAGTCTGGATTTAAAAGAGTTATTGAATTTGATAAAGGAAATCTATTCAGAGCAGAGCATCTGAGTTTTCATTTTGTAAACTGAGAAAGCCCTTTTTCCATTTTGCCTATATATTTCTGTGGCAGCTTTCCTATGGGTTATCCCTACAGACAGACTTCTAAGCAAGACCAGTGCTGACAGAGAAAAGCTGAGTTCACTCCCACTGTATGTCTCCCTTGAATTCACATGTCCCTATTTTCTGGGAGCGAATGTCTCCATCACCAAAAATGAAGCTATTCCTTTAACCTCTTTCCTGGGGGACTTTTGCCTGAGAGTTCTAGTTAGGAAAACGCATAAAGAAGTGTCCATATTTTCTGGCCCTAGTATTTTCTGGCTTTAGCAGCAGCCTTGCAAATCATCATCTCCTTCACACCCTCAGTCTTGGTCAGCTCAGGCTCGAGGAAGAACCTCCAGCCCTAAAGTACCCATCCTTAGCAGCCAACTACTGCTCCAGGCAAAATAACGATGATAATTACCTTTGAATCTGGGAACCGGTACGAGGGCCAGGCTGAAAGTGAGGCAACATGGACCATCCGTGGGGTAATTCCACACTGAATGGGAAGCAGGGAGGAAAACACTTCAGCCAAACACTCCAGTGCCAATCTTGTCAGAAACTCATGTCCCCAGCCCCTCCATAAAGAGCACCAGTGCCTGGGAGGTTTGAACGCATGGCAACCTGCAGAAATGGGAGCTGAAGCTAGGATGCCTGAGAGTAGGTAGGATGCTAGCCTGTTGAGTACCTTCTTCGCAATAGCCTTGACCTATAGTGTCTTATTTCACCTGCTCAGTAATCCTGCATGCAGTTTTTCCAGAGGTCATCTTGTCTCCTTGTTGACAATCAGACCAGCCTTGCCCCTCACAAGCTAAGTAGCATTTGCCAAGTTATTTGTTCCAAGTATCAATTTTCTCACATAGCACTAACTCACAGGGTTGCTCTGAGGACCGATGAAGACCTTTATGGTTGCTAATCATTGAAAAGATCAGAACCTACTCCCCTAGAAGTTACTCAAAATGACCCTAATCTATAAAATACCAGAAAAAGAAATCAGTAAAGTTCTTATTTTTCCTTTGAGGACTGCAACATGTGTAGTGGTTGTTTTGTTTTGTTTTAATTTCTTAACAATATCACATTCTTTCTCAAAGAACAATTTGGTTTGCCCCTGCTTTGCTGATGCTCAAAACACATATTCTACTGATGGATAAAGTGCCTTGCACTACCTATCCCATAGCACCCCACTAGTGCTGCTACATATAATGACACAGACTTTTCTAGAAGTAATAGTTGTAAGAGGAAATTTACCTCCTTCAAGCATTTATTTTATGAATACTTGTTTCTCTTTACAAATAAGAGCCCTGGTCGGAAATGCAACCTTGTTTGTATGCAAATTTATATGTGCAGAGTTTATGTTTAAAATATTGAGAAGGTGCCCATTGACAAAGGACTGTTAAAATAAATTATGGTATACCAACACAGTGGAATATTACAAAACAGTTTAAGAAACAAAACAAAAATCCTTCTGTGTACTGATATGGACATTTTCCTGGGTATATTGTTAGATTAAAAGAGAGCAACAATGAAGTCTTGTGTATGCCATCTTTCAGGTAAAAGGGCAAGATGCAAAAAGCAATGTGTCCTTATATTTGCAAAAGAAGACTGGAAGGATATGCAAAGAAATAGCCTCTACCAAAGGGGATGAGGGGTTTGAGGTAAGAGGTGATAAGAATGGAGGCCAGACTTAACAACATAAACTTTTTCATATTGTTTTGATTTTTGGACTGTTATGAATATGCTACTTATTCAAAAAGAGAAAGGTTTTCATTTGAAAAAAAGCCTTTCAAGCAAATGTAAATGCCACACACAGTGGATTTATAGACACCTCTCTTCTGACTGATGAGGCCTTTGGAAAATGCCAGTGTGTAGAGCAAAACCTCAAGACGTTGGGTGTGCATTTAGGATGCTCCAGGGACAGGAGCCTTCAGCTGTTATCTCCAGCTAAATGGCAGGAAAGAAACCTCCAGGTTATGGGTTTGCTTCTCTATTGACTCGGCTAATCGACAAAAAAAAAAAAAAAAAAAAAAAAGCCTTACTAAAGCAAGCTGTTTCCCCAAGTACAATCACAAATATTCTTTTCTAAGAATATCCACATTTTCCTTGCCATTTTCCCAGCCACTTGCCTATTTTTTCCCCCAGAATTCAGAATTTATTTTCATGACACTTAATTTATTCTGCCTAATCAGGAGTTTATTTATCTTAGTGAGCCCTGTGATTTTAAGACAATAACATACAGGGTCTTGGATGGGTTTCTGTTGAATTTACAGCTGCCCTGCTCATTGTCACTGTAAGCTGCTCCCACATGTGCCCAACCCAGCTCTCATATTAAAACACAGAAGATATGTCTTCCTTACCAACCTCTGTGTTCATACGGTTTAGCTGAAGTAGCATGGGCAGTATATCATGTCTTGGTAGTTTCTCATTTGTGAGCTAAATTTCCAAGCAAAATGTAGAAGGCTCAAAAAAAATTTTTTTTATGATTTCCCACCTTCCTGTCCTCCACATTTACTATCCTGGTTTATATCTGTGTGCACAAAGTTCTACCATTTAAACATGTTAAAGTATTGGCCAAATTAAAAAAAAGAAAAGAACATTTCCTCTACTTCAGAGTTCCACTGATGATAAAGGATAATGCTTTTCACCATCTCTCCCCCTAAATTCTCAGTAATCATATTTTCCCATTGAGTTCAATTAAGAAAAAACTCAAGGTGGGGTGAAGGAATGATTTCCTTCTACATAGCTCTTCCTCTTCAGAATCCTGTACTTATAGGTACTTATAGGTACTGACAATAATATGAGAATATATACAACAGCCCTTGAAAGCTCACCTTAAGAAGAACAACTTTGTTTCTGCCCTTAACAATGATTTGGTAAATTTTAAGGGAAAAAAAGTAATATGAAATATAAAATCAAAAGAACTGACACAGGACGCATTGAACTTATGCATTTAAAAATTATATATGACTAGTTATTAGATAAACCAGAATGTAACCAATGCTGGTGCTAAATGTGACAATAAGCACCAACGCATCGCTCATTAAAATGTATGTGAGGATTACATTGAGTGGAAGAAATTGAGCACAAGAGCAAGCATACTGTCTAACTCCATTTAGGCAGCATAGAATTCCATACTGTGTACTTCCATCTTGGTCTTGCAACCCAAGAACAGACAGAACTCATCTCTGGTAATAGAAATCAAAACAGTGGTTGACTGTGGGGAGTGGGGATGGACCAGAAAAAGCAGAAAAGAAATGTTCTATATCTTCAATGGGATAAGTTCTCAAAATTCATCTAACTGTAACGTTTAACATCTGTGCACTTCACTCTGTAAAATTTACCTCAATTAAAAAAATGCTTATGTAAATAGAGAGTTTAAATTCAGAATATTATATAAGAAAATAGAGGCCTGGTGCATGAAATATGTGCATGGGGGGAGTCTCTCAGCCAAGCCTACACCCTCTCCAATCATGGACCCCTTGAGAGATGTCCAACCACCCATTTAGGCCTGATCCCACCCTAAATGGGTGGTCAGACATTTCTCTCACAATCCAGGCTGGCTCCCAACCACTCCCCTGCCTCTGCCAGATTGCCCCTAACCATTTCTACCTGCCAGCTTGATCACCCCCTAAACACTACCCTGCCAGTCTGATTGACACCTAACTGCTCCCTGGCTGGCCTGATTGCCCCTAATTGCCCTCCTCTACAAGTCTGGTTGCCTCTAACTGTTCTCCCCTGAAGGCCTAGCCCACCCAACTGCCCTCCCCTGCAGGCCTGGTTATCCCCAACTGCACTCCCCTGGAGGCTGGGTCCCCCCCACCAAGTGTCCTCCCTACAAACTTTGTCTCCCCCACAAATTCCCTCCCCCGCAGGTCTTGTTCTCCCCCCCCCAACTATCTTCCCCTGCTGGCCTGGTATCCCCCAACTACCCTCCTCTGCTCCCCGGTCACCCTTAACTGCCCTCCCTGCTGGCCTAATCGCCCACAAGTGCCCTTCCCTGCTGGCCTGGTCACCTCCAACACCCTCCTCTGCTGGCCTGATCACTCCTAACTGGCCACAGCTGCCCTCCCCTGCAGGGCATCTTGTGGCAGCCATCTTGTGTCCACATGGGGGCAGCCATCTTTGACCAAATGTGGGTGGCCATCTTGTGTCTTGGAATGATAGTTAATTTGCATATTACTTCTTTATTAGATATAATTATATATGTATAAATATTTTATATATGATATATGTAATATATGATAATCCTATCTAATGAAGAGGGAATATGCAAATTGACCATCATACCATCATAAAGATGATGGTGCCTATAGCCACAAGATGGCAGCACCCAGTCCCCTCAGCCCTGCTGAAGTCCCCCAGTCCTTTCAGCCTTGCTGTGGTGGCGGGGGGGGGGGGGGGGGGGTAGGAATGCGGTGCAGCTGGACCCGGCCTCAGCCATGCAGGGCGAGCCCGAGACACAGGCAAGCCTCGGATGGCAGCTGCCCGGCAGTCCAGGACTACCTAAGGCTCAGGTAACCAGAGCCAGCCAAGGCTTACACTGCTGGCAGTGGCTGCAACAGAGGTGTGATGGGGGTATTGACTTACCTTGATTGCCAGGTCAAAGCTATTACTCCAGGTGCTTCCTGTTGAGGTGCAGTAGGATCTGCTTCAATGCAGATAATCCTTAAACTTCCATTGATTCTCAATTCAAATCAAGATAAATGGCTCAAAATTATTTAGTTTTTTAATCCCTGGAACACATTCCCCCACAATATATGTTGACAACTATTCACAATACTCATAGATAAAGGAAGATAAACTTCAGTTCAATCCTGACAAAATAATCACAAATGCTAGAGTGGTAGAGGTAAATTAACATGATTATATTCAGACTGATGATGTAATGTAATAATGTGCATGAAATAATAATTTGACTACTTCAAGGATGAAGGCATTATGTATTCCAGAATATTAAGTGATATGACTATTTTGCTATCAAGGGTTTTATGCCATATTTTTACCAGGGTTGCTCAATATAATGTTAAATCTCAGAAGAGCAAAAAGAATCAGAAAGCTAGAATGTTGATCTTCTGTTCCTACACTGTTCCAAAAAGGGCTTCACTTGTTTTGCCCCCAGGGAAACTAATTTTGCAATGTGTACAGGACCAAAAACTATAGTCATATGCAACCAATAAAAATGTACCACTTGCCTTTAAAAAGAATCATTTATCTACTCACCCCTTGAGGGTTAAGTAAAGGACAACACAAATAAAAATAAAAGTCCAAGTGCATTTTGAGGTGCACTTAGTGAAATCAAGTGCAAGAACTATCTGCTTACATACTCTGAAGCTACCAAAGAGGGAACATTGTATTCTTCTTTTAGTTATTAAGAAAAAAGATCCCAAAACATTAAAACACAAAATATTTTTCATAAAGAATTAGGTACTGTTTGTTTTTATCCATTTAACCAAAATGTTTATTAACTCTGGTTAACATTCAGCATTTATACACACATGATATATATATATATATATATATATATATAATGAACCTGAATCAGATCAATACAATAAAGTGTCAGAAAAGAGGCCTAGATTTGTCCACATGGATGTCTGCCTCAGAATATAAGCTCAATGAGAGCAATACATTTCCACCTCACTTATAAGATTATGGCTTCTGCTGTATTTTTCCTGGATAATATCAAAGAGTGATTTTTGATAATACCTTGTTTCTTCAGGTGAGCAAGCAAGAGTCCAACAGAAATGCAAACCATCTATATTATATAAACAGGGAATATGCTAATTAGCCAAACATCATGACCACTCAAGAGGATCGGTATGTGTAGATGGGCAGGAGGGGACTGTGCCCCCCCAGTCCCAATGGCCACGGAAAGGCTGGGGTTGAGGGCAGGCCAGAGCAGAATCACAATACACAGGAGTGCCTGCCCTTAACCCAGCAGACACAACAAAGCAACAGGGAGCATGCTTCAAGTGGCCCCTGGGTGGCTCAGAGCATGCCCTCACCCTAGCCAACACAACATGGCTGCCAGCACTACACGGGTAAGGCACAGGTCCTGGCCCCCCACGCGTGCCTACTTGCATGGCGGGAGGTGGGGCGCCTCCTTGCATGATTTCAATTGTGTGTTGGGCTTCTACTTTTATTATAAACTACTAGAGGCCCAGTGCACAAAATTCATCCCTCAGCCTGGCCTGTACCCTCTCCAATCTGAGAGCCCTTGGAGGAAGTCCTAAAGCTGCTTTTGGCCCAATCCCATAAGGCAGTCAGACATCCCTCTCACAATCTGGGACTGCTGGCTCCTAACTGCTCACCTGCCTGCCTGCCTGATTGCCCCTAACCTCCTCTGCCAGCCTATTTGTCACCTAACTTCTCCCCTGCTGGCCTGATCATTCCTAACTGTCCTCCCCTGCTGGACTGTTCGCTCCCAACTGCTCTCCCCTGCCGGCCATCTTGTGGTGGCCATCTTGTGACAGCCATCTTGTTATGACATGAAGGTGTCATGCAAGTGCATGAGGACCACCTAGGTTTTTATTAGTATAGATCATACAGATTAAAATAATCTCTAGTCTCAGTCCTGTGCTATTTTAACTATGCAATAAGTAATATCTTAAGTCAGTGATTTTCAACCGTGTGCTGCAAGAATTTTTAAAACATGCAATATCTGCCAGGCTGGTTTGGCTCAGTGGTTGAGTGTCAGCCTATGCACCAGGAGGTCACAATTCGATTCCAGTCAGGACACATGCCTGGGTTGTAGGCTCCATCACCAACATGGGGTGTGCAGGAGACAGTTGATCAATGATTCTCATCATTGATGTTTCTATCTCTCTTTCCCTCTCCCTTCCTCTTTGAAATCAATAAAAATATTTTTTTTTTAAAAAAAGAGAGATTAGAAGGAAAAAACAAGACGGCAGCATAGGTGAACACCTAAACTGCTGCCTCAACAGCAATTTTAAAATTACAGCTAAAAGACAAAACGGTCATCATCCAGAACCACAGGAAAGCTGGCTGAGTGGAAATTCTACAACTAGAAGGAAAGAGAGGGGTTCACAGAGACCCAGAGGAGCTGCAAAAAGCTGAGGTATGGAGAGGATGAGTGGTGGAGGGAGAGGAGGACTTTCTCTAGGAGGAGGGATACAGAAACTTCTGACTGCACTGAACCCCAGTTCTAGAAGACACTCATACAGGGGGATTCTGGACTATAAAACAAAGGGAGGAGTACATGAAACTCACGGAAACTCAGGGGAGCCGCAAAAGGCAGAGGTCTGGAGGCTCGTGCGAGTGCTCACAGAAAGGAATGACTGCTAATTATGCCGCTAGCTTTCTCTAGCAGGAGAAAGACCAAACCTCCCAACTGCACTGAACTCCACTTCTGACTGCACTGAACCCCAGTTTCGGGTGAGACCCTGGGGACCCAGACTCATACAGGTCCCTGGAATGCACGAAAACTCAGGGAACACATGAAAGGCAGAGGTCTAGAGGTGCACATGCGTGTGCACAGAGAGGGCTGCAGCAATTACCGAGGGACACTAAGACCCAGGGCTTATGGGGTGGGGCTGATGGGAAGCCAAGGCTGTCTGCTCAGCCCTGAGACTCCACCCCATCCAAGCTGAACACAGAGGCTTTTGCAATTTTGCAAGCCTTGTATCATAAGGCTGACTCCATCTCAGAAGTTCTCCAGGCAGTATAAACACAGCTGATCCTCACAACCAATTGGCTTAGAGGTCATTTCCCCCAAGTGATACCAACAATAATCAAGACTTAACTACAACAAGGCTATACACACAGTCCACAAAGGGGTGTACCAAGAGTGTGCACCTCAGGTAACTGGAGAGGCCGAGCTCCTAGGCCATATAAGACACCTAGCACGCAAAACTACTCTACCAACTCAGGGAAGCAGCGAAAATGCAGAGACAAAGGAACAGATCACAAACAAAAGAAATGGAGAAAAACAAATGACTGAATATAGAGTTCAAGACCACAGTTATAAGGTTTTTCAAGAATTTCCTAGAAAAGATGGATAAATTTAGCGAGACCCGAGGAGATGAAAAAGGACCAATGAGAAATTAAACATACACTGACTGAAATAAAAAAATATTATAGAGATCTAATAGCAGACTAGAGAAATGCAAGAATCAAGTCAAAGATTTGAAGCAGAAAACACTCAACTGGAAAAGCAAAAAGAAAAAAGAATCCAAAAATGTGAAGCTAGTGTACGGAGCCTCTGTGACAACTTCAGTGTACCAACATCAGAATTATGAGGGTGCCAAAAGAAGAGAGAGAGCAAGATACTGAAAATCTATTTGAAGAAATAATGACTGAAATCTTCCCCCACCTAGTGAAAGAAATAGATTTACAAGTCCAGGAATCACATAGAACCCCAAACAAAAAGAATCCAAAGAGGACCATACCAAGGCACATCATAATTAAAATGCCAATAGCAAAAGACAAAGAGAGAATATTAAAAGTAGCAAGAGAAAAACAGTTACCTACAAGGGAGTACCTATATGATGCCAGCTGATTTCTCAATAGAAACTATGCAGGCCAGATGGGAATGGCAAGAAATATTCAAAGTGATGAATAGCAAGAACCTACAACCAAGATGACTCTACCCAGCAAAGCTATCATTCAGAATTGAAGGTTAGATAAAGAGCTTCACAGACAAGAAAAAGCTAAAGGAGTTCATCAACACCAAATCAGTATTATATGAAATGCTGGAAGGTACTTTTTAAGAAAAGGAGGAAGAAGAAAAAGGTAAAGATAAAAATTATGAACAACAAATACATATCTATCAACAAGTGAATCTAAAAATCAAGTGAATAAAAAATCTGATGAACAGACTAAATAGGTGAATATAATAGAATCAGGGGCATGGAAAGGGAGTGAACTGACAATTCTCAGGGGGAAAGAGACTGAAATCTTCCCCCACCTGGTGAAAGAAATAGACTTACAAGTCCAGGAATCACATAGGGGGGTGCAGAAAGAGCCTGGACAAAAATTGTACACCTATGGATGAGGACAATGTAGGGGGAGGTAAAGGCAATGGATGGGCTGGGCGCCAGTTGGAGGGGAGCTATGGAGGGAAAAAAGAGGAACAATTGTAATAATCTGAATAATAAAGATTTGTTAAATTAAAAAAGAGAGAGAGATTAAGCAAAAAGTAAAGTTTGGATTGTGATAATAAAGACTTCTTTTATTTTGTTTGCATTTTTCTGTGCATTTGAAGTATTTTATACTCAAAAATAAAATATAATTTAAAAATCTGATAATATTTTCTGACTTTAACAAGCTCACAGAAACCTAAGCACTAAGCTAAAGCAAAGAAGAATGCACCAACATAATATTTTCATTTATGCTCAAAATAAATAATTTATAATACCATACCACATAGAAATAAAATCAAGTTGAATGTTTAAAGAGAAATACTGTCACATTTTTTCATTTTATTTGTAGTCCTACAATCTTGTAAATATATCATGTTAGCATCATTTTTTATATTCATTATTTGAGAGGTTAATAATGTCCTAGTTCTAGTTAATTTTTGCAGAATTTCCAAATAAATGTAATTATACACAGGAATTTAAGGGCTACACAGTTTTGTGAAGGATAATCCCTCCACTCATAATAATGAATAATTCTATAGGAGCATATTTCTCCTTACCAACACTTTACATATAATCCAGATCATTTAGATATCAGGGGTTGTATTCTACTTACCCCATTCGTTGGTATATTGTATCTTATTTTACCCAGGCACCTGGGGGAACTTGTTTGAGACAATTCTAGCTAATGTAATAATGTAAGTCTGTTATACCAGCAAGAACTCATGTCTACAAACAAAGATAAAGCCAGAGTTCTTTAAGTTGGCTAAAAGAGTTTAGTCAAAGCAAGTTAGTATTGTCAATAATCTTACATTGAAAGACCAGGTACTGTTTAGATAACATAATTTTGTACACATTACTATACATAAATATGAAGGTTAAATAAGAAAAGGAGGGAGGCCCTGGCCAATAGCTCAGTGGTTGGAGCACCAGCCCGTGAACCAAAGGGCCGAGGGTTCCATTCCTGATCAAGGGCATGTACCCAGGTTGCAGTACCTGGGTTGCAGTACCAGTCAGTACTGAACAATTCATAGGCATTTGATTCTGTAGACGTGTACAATACCAAATAGCCACATACCCGTCAGGGCATGTTCTGGAGGCAACCAATCTATGTGTCTCACACAATGTCTCTCTCTCTCTCTCTTTCTCTCTCTCTCCCTCTCTCTCTCTCTCTTTCGCTCTCTTTCTCTTCTCTCCCTTTCTTCCATTCTCTCTAGAAATCAATAGAAAAAAATATCCTCAGGTAAGAATTAACACAAAAAAAGAAAAGAAGAAGTAATTACATGATGTTGTGTGTTTATTTACATTTTTTCCTTCAGCATCCTTTCTAATGGTGAACTTTAAGGATTTTTTAAAACTGGGCAGATTAATTTCTTATTCTTCCATTACAAAATGCATATATTCAAGGAAATAGGACCACTGTAATGGAAAGTTTGATATAACTTTTACAAAGTTCTTAGATAACTGAGTATGTAACTTCAGGCTTTGGCCATTTTTTTTCTCTTGAGGAATGTGCTGACTGAGCAGGAAAGGTGGTCTTTTCCGTCACAGCAGAGATGCCTGTGCTGCTCTTTGTTTTTCCCCTCACGAAGCAAATAGCTATTAAATCCTGAGTGCAGAACACCAGAATTGTAGGTGCCTTAAGAAATAAAAGAATTTGTCTACAATACAGCCCCTATTGTCAAGACATTGTGAAACTAAGATGTCATAAAGAGTTAGAAATATCATCTGTTGCTATGGCAATGAGCCAAGCCAACCAGTCCCTACTGGACTGGAATCCAACCAAACATCTTGGCTGGTTTAGTCTCATCATTTGCCAACTGAACCAAGTGATTTGTATGGTGTCAGTAGTAGTAACACATCAGTTATATCATAAGCAATATCAGCAAAGCAGATCTCTAGGTACAGATAAGGTTAAGCAAGAAAGGAAACATAATAACTACAAAAATCAAGGCTCTGTAGTGTGCAAAGAATACTGCAAGTTATTTTCTTTTACTTCAATTAAATGAGTAACATTTTTCTAAAAAGAGGCATCGGGTTAAGAAAAATTTAGCTGCTATATATTAATGACTATATGTTATTAGTTTAGATTTTGTACTTATATATCTCTTCTAACTGGCTTTGTTTATTTTTTTTTTCAATTCAGCATTCCAGAATTGAATTTTAAGTTGTAATGGTGAAGATTTAGGGATCTGTGAGGTACCGCATTTCTGGAATGACATGCTTTTTCACTGTGTTTATTTTACATTTAAAAAATTTAATTTTCCAGGTAGAGACAGAGAAGTTATTTACAATGCAAACCCCTTTGGGCACACCTCTGGTACTTCCTCTCATTGAGGTCCCGGAAGCAGCAGGGGCTCCTTTTCTTCTCCAGAAATGTCAGAGGGAGGAGGGGCAGGCGGGATATTGGGACACTGTCCTATGTTGCTGTATTATTGAGTCCCTGGGATTTGTGTGTCTGGAAGGTCCAGGACAATATGGAACATAACCCCGTGCTTTCTTCTGCCTGTATTTCTAAGCCTGTGTGTACACGCATGCATGTATCACTAATCTTGCAGTTGCTTCTTTTCCTTGTTTAAGAAAACTATATTTCATGTAAAGACACCACCAGGACCATATAGTAACATGCAGTTACATTTTCTGACCAACTGACAGGACTCCACAGTGAGCCAGGATATAGGCTGAATGCCTTAAAAATGTGGCAGGCAAGATCCGGGTATAATCAACTTTGAGGTAAAACTCAAAACTGAAACAGTATTTTTTTTTAATGTAGAAAACCAATTGGTGATGTCCATGCATAATGTGTAATCACATCATTAGTTCCAGAAAGGAGTAATAAAAAGCATAGTTCTATTAAGGCCACAATATATCTTCAGGTAAAAATCACTAAGCCTTCCACTAAACCTCCCTCTCCTTCCAGTCTTTAATAGGCAACAGATGCTTCATGGGAGAGCTCGGTCGGAACACCTGTTCTAAACACTTGTGAAGGGCCAGCCACAAGCACTTGGCAGCCATGATGTCATGATGTTGGGGCCACTCGGCACTTTCTCTTGGAGATTCCTACCTAGGTCTGCTCTCTACAGGACACACCTGTGCTGCAGGCCACTCTACATCTGTTTCCATCTTACCAACTCCCTACCCTCTATTGTTCCAAGAAACAAATTCATGCCACAATAATCATATTACTATAACAACAATGACAACTGGCACTACCCACACACTTCTTCTATGCCAGACACTAAGTGCTTTACATGTATTAACTCACTGAATCCCTATAACAATTGTATGAGGTAGGCACAATCATTAAATCTTGTTTATAGATGAGGAAAATTGAGGCACAGAGTGGTTAAGTAACTTGCCACAGAGTCACCCAGTTGGTAAATCAGAAAACCAAAACTTGAATAATATGATCTGACTCTATAACCCTTAACCCATAAAGGCTGAGAATTAATGTGCTGACCCTTCCTAGGGTACCTCCTCCTCCCCTCACCACTATAAGTAGGTTAATTCTTAAGGTAAGAATTATAGGTATTATATTTGATAGGGTGATGCTTTACCAGCCAGTGGAATGATAAGCAAATCTCCAACATTCCCTCATAAGCTATACAGGGACACCTGCTACCAGGAACTGTCTAGTTTCAAGAACTCTTTCTGAAGTTCATTTTAAAATTGAATCTAGACAATATAAAATAAATGTTAAAAAGAATGTTAGCTCTTTTCAAGTAGTGGAGCCCCGGAACCCATATAAATATAATAAAAGAGAAACAGGGAAATATGTAAGATGTTCTACAGGATGTGAAGGCGAAATCCATATGGCAAATGTACTTGTTCAAGGCAACCACTCAGGCAAAGCCTGTGTCAGTTTCCATCTTTGTGACAAGGCTTGGACAAATAGTAAAAGTAGTTAAAGTGTCAAATATGGTGCACAATGAAAATCAAAAAGGGAAAAATGTGAGAGTCAATGTTTGGACAATTGATCTAAAAAAATATGGGTACAATATGGCAGAAGGTGAAAGAAGGTGGCCTCCCCTACAAATGCAATATGCTCAATGAAAGAATGTTTTATCCGGGCATGTCAACAGTCAGCCTAATCTGAAAACCCAACCATCAAGTGCCAGATGAGGAGTGCAAAAATGCCAAGAAACATAGAAAGAGGTAAAGGGAGCCAATAAAAGAACTCCCATCTTGTGGCAGTTTTATAAAAAGGATTTACATAGAAATCAAGGACTAATAATGAGAGCATACAAATTACTGTGGAAGATGATGATTAATGATAATAATTGTTCCAGAAAACATGTGTGTCACCTGCCTCTAAATGGTAATTGACATTAGACTGATGAATAATTCAAGTCTCTAAGCTTAGGACAGAGCCTGCCACTGTGACTAACCAGTTTCCTAGTCAGGCCAAGGGGAGAGGGCTGTAATTGAATAACACCTCCCAGAATGACCTGTCCCTCGAACAATTCCTTCACTGCCGGTGATGTCTGGTCACCCTGACTAAGGCCCAAAGCTCTCTCTCTCTCTCTCTCTCTGTCTCTCTCTCTCTCTCTCTCTCTCTCTCCAACTCCCTCCTACTCTAATTTATCTTGTTTGCCTTCAAAGACTGAATAAAATAAATACCTTATAATCCCAAAGCTTCCAAAAATGTAAAAGGCTTAGTATGTAAAATGAGTAAGACTTTGAAAGAAAGCATACAAAAAAGTAATCTGCTTGGAAGATTAGAGGGAGAAACTGTCTGAATATTGGCCACAGTGCTCAGGAAGTTGTTTCCTTCTGTTTGTCTGCAAACTCCTCTTCTGGTCAATAAATTGCATCAGGAGCACTGTTATAGATACTATTTTAAGGCATTAATGAAACAGAGGCATTAATGAAACAGCGATGTTACTATCCCCAATCTTTCCAAGTGAGAGGTGTCAGCGCCCTAAAAGGCAAAGAGCTTTTATCAAGGGGGACTGGGCCTGCTCTAGACAGAATGTTTGTGTCCATCCATAATTCCTATATTGAAACCTAATCCTCAAAGTGATAAAATTTGGAGGTGGGGCCTTCAGGAGGTGATTAGTCAGGAAGATAGAACTCTCATGAATGAGATGATTGCCCTTACAAATGAAACTCAGAGAGATCCCTGGTGCCTTCTGTCTTGTGAAGATATGGAAGAAAGATCACAGTCTATGAACTAGGAAGTGAGTCCTCCACCAGACACTAACTCTGCCTAGACTTTGGATTTCCCAACCTCCTGCACTGTCAGAAATAAATTTCTGTTGTTTATAAGCCACTCAGACTATGGTATTTTGTTATAGTAGCCCAAAGAGAATAAGACAAGACTCAAAATTATTATTTTGTTGTCTATTAATTAAGCCTCATCTGAGGATATTTTTTCATTGATTTTATTAAGACTGGAAGAGAAGGGGAGAGACAGAGAGAGAAAAACAACAACCAGAGATGATGGACCAGGGCTGGAGATAAAATCTCCAACCCAGATCCATGCCATTGGTTGGAATCAAACCTGGGACTCTTCAGTCCACAGGCCATCACTCTATCCACAAAATTATGATTTTAAAATGTATTTGAGTGATAAGTTTCCATACCTCTTATTATCCTTAATGAAGGTTTTATATGACATATGTAATTAAACAAACATAAATTGGCTTAGTAAGAATCAGCTATTAAATGTCCATAATATATCTTTTCTACAGGTAAGCTATAGCAATATTTAGATAGTTTTTCCTTGGTCTGTTTTGTGGTAGAGATTCTTTGTTTTAGCAGAATAAACTTTTTTACATTTCCTGAATCTTCTGGATTTTCTGAAGAGAGAGAGAGAGCAAGAATAAATAAGGAGAAGGCAGAAGAAGAAGAGGATCAGAAAAAGGATGGTTAAAAGAAAGGGAGAAAAAGAAAGAAAAAAAAAGAAGGAAGTACCTCTCTCCAAATGTAAAGCACTGAAGACACTTTCTCTTGATTTTAGAAATATCTTAATATTAGATCTACAGAAAAATCCTTTTGTTGTTCACTGTTAAGTTCTCAAAAGTTTATGAATTAGTAAAGTAATGGTATTCCAGTAATCCGACACTGTCTTTAAAAATAACTCTACTTTCACCAAAACCGGTTTGGCTCTGTGGATAGAGCTTCAGCCTGGGGGCTGAAAGGTCCCAGGTTCAATTCCGGTCAAGGGCATGTACATTGGTTGCGGGCACATCCCCAATAGGGGGCGTGCAGGAGGTGGCTGATCAATGTCTCTCATTGATGTTTCTGGCTTTCTATTCCTTTCCACTCCTCTCTGTGAAAAATCAATAAAATATATTTAAAATAAAAAAATAATAAAAATAACTCTACTTTCTCCTTTTTGGTTTGGAAAGTTCAGAACTAACGAGGTTTTCCTTTACTTTCTGATTGGATACAATGTCAATATCTTTAGGAGATAGCCAATGTGAATCTTTTACACTTTAAAATAAAACTTTATCATATAGTTTTCTACAAATGAAGAACACAGGAGTCAGATACAAAGCGTGCCCTAAAAAGGAGATAAGGGTGATGGAACATGTGGAGAAAGGGCTAGGTGCACTGCAGTTAGTTTGCCTGACTTTGTAGTTTTGTCTGTAAGGATGTCGACTATCACTGTACTGCTCTAACCTGACAGGGAAGGAGCAGTATCAATCATCTCTGAATGCATTGCATCAACCATAGAGTAGCCATTCCATGCATTTTTGCTGAATTAATGAGTGCAAGCACTCAACAGTTAATATACAGGGTATCCCCAGAAATGTATACACACTTTAACAGCTGATAGTTCAATTTTGAAAATGAAATGTACTCTAGTAAACACAGCCTTTGTCATTATTCGAAGTGTATGTAGACATTTTTTTAGACACCCTATATTCTTGATGTTTTATATAACTATAAGCAATATGATCACTTACCTCTTGGAAATTGACTTCTAGAGAATGGTGTATACAGCAAATATTGCTACTCCTCTGCATTAACTTTTAAACCATGTTCTGCTTTCTCCCACACCATTTTAATTTCTGGTAAGGAAATGTATTATGTTATTTAAAAAGCAAACAAGAACAGGCACTTTTACTGTGGATATTAGAATGGAGGATGGCTAATGAGAGAGACATCCAAAGATGATCCACATTACAAATATATTTAATCATTTTTCCAATATATATTGAGCACCTGTCATATGACAAGTAAGAGAGACAAAGTCTCTGACCTCTTGAAGTTTATATTCTAGTAAAGAAAAATAGAGCAAAAGAAAAAAGTGTAAACAAATAAACAAAGTACTTTTTGCATGTTATAGAATCTATTTTTAAAAATATGAATGTGACAGAAAAAGACTAATGAAGTAGTAGGTTTGGCCTGGGAATGCTTCCTGAGGATGTAATAGGAAGGATGTGGTCATATTAATTTCTGGGGAAAGTTTTCCAGTCAGCGGGAACAGCAATTGTAAAAGCTCTGAGGAACGTGTTCTGAGAACAGAAAAGTGAATGTGTTTTAACATAGAGGAGAACAGTCTTCCTGACAACAAGCCCAGTCGTTTAAATTGTCATTGAATGCTCTTTTGGAATTAATGTGTAAGAGTTAGAAACTGGTCTTTCAAACTGTCTAGATATTAATCCTGTTTTTGCCGTTTTGTTTTGTTTCACTCAGCAATCTTATGTTCCTGAGTTGTATGTTCTAGTTCTTTCCCTAATGGGCTTTCTCCATAATTACACTGATGCATTGAACATGAAGACAGACCAACCTTAGAAAAGTGAACCTACGTGTCCAGCACTTGAAGATAGACATTGAAAGCAAGAGTATTCCATGCAAACACATTCATTAGATTCTACATCTGAACTGGGAAGCTTGAAGGAACTGTGGCCTAGGATTTGAACACTTAAAATCATTAATACATTATTATGGAGTCATTTTATCCCATGACCTAATCATTGGCTTGGAAGGCAAAGAGAAGGAAAACTAGAAGAAAGAAAAGCTAAGTTCAGTTGATGTGGGAGCAAAGCAAGAAAGGATCAATAAATGATAAGTCACAAACACAAAGTTATTTTATGCTCAAAATTTCAGCCCTCCTAAGAAGTGGTTGTACAGTTTTACACTGAAAATAGAAATGTGTTCTTGCTGTAATATAATATATGAGACTACAAAACAAGTGAACATTTTTTTCTGTAAGGCTACAGTAAGTTGCTTTTTCCTTATATATGTGAGTGCTATGATTGTGTCCACTGCTGATTGTGTCTCACAAAACTTTACGGTTTCCTTAATTAATGTAGTTGCAGTGGACATCACAGTTGTAGCTTTAAAACGATATTTTTATATTATGATATCTATTTAATTGAATGTTAACCCAATAGTAAATCTATTGTAATTATAAGGCAACATATTAAAAAATAGTTACCATAGAAGACATTTTTGGGGGAATGTCACATATTGTCCCTGAATATCTGCAAGTCTAAAATGATATTCAAATTGACATATGAGAAGATATTTATTTTTGTTTTCAGAAATACCATTGGAAAAAATAATAAATTATTGAGGTTAATTTTGTTGTGTGCCCCAGAAATAGGTTTCAGGGACAAAAACAAAAAACAAAAAACAAAAAACAAAACACAGGCAAAAATAAAATAAAATAAAGAGGAGGAAGGGAAAGCAGAAGGAGGGGGGAAAAAAGGAAGAACTAGGAAAGGAGGAAAAAAAGAAAGAGAAACCGAAGAAAAAATAATCCAAACATTTGCATAAATTGACTTTATTCAAATAAGTACATAACCTCTCCAGATGAATACTTTGCATGCATCTTCTGACACATTTATTTAAAAAGTTTTAAATTTGCTTTGTTATCACATACCATAATGTATATAGAGAGGATGAATCTATAATTTTATCTCATTTGTCTTAAATGACATTTATAATATACAAAGCTACATTAAATACAAAAAAATTCGAATACCAAAATCCTCCATATCATAAGTAATAAAATTAAAAAGTAATTTTTTGAAGTACAAAATTTTATTAAAGTATTACTTAATTTTTTCTGTGTGTTGACATTATTACCAACAACCTTTGAGGGACTGATTCCTTTGAAAAGTTTTTTATTTCTGGTACTTGGATTTCCCTTTTCAATCATTTCATATCATTCACAATTCTAACCTCAAAATTTGAAAATCAGCCACCAAGGAGAGTGACAAAATGTTTGACTTTCTTGCAGAGGTCCGAGGGAGCGACTGAGAAGAGACTGAGGAGGGTGCCAGAATGAACGTCACACAGGATTGGATTCTGCCCCCGTGCAGAGCATTGAATTGATTGAATTGGGGGGAAGCGGGGGGGGGCGGGGGGGGCCTAGCCTTTTGCCAGCTTCCTGTCCTGGAGTCAGCCCCACCCTAGGTACTCATAGCTTCGACTCCTGCTGCGTCTCCACCGCGATCCCTTTTAATGAGCAACTTGGAGCTCCGGTAGGAGGGTGGGAGGGTATTGTAAAGCTGAAGGAGTACGGCTTCACCTGGAAAACCTGCTGACCTCCACTAAAAGCTCCATACTCTCCAGATAGCTGTGGTGGTTTTTTTGTGTTTTGTTTTTTTAATCACGTATAAAAAGTTTTCCCACCCACAAAATGTATGGGCAGGTAAATTCTGTCTTATGCATCGTTTCGTGTTTCTTTTAAATTAACACTCAGAAGAAAAAAAATATTTAAGATGGGCATTTTGGAGGAAGGAGGAGAAGAGATAGATGGGGTGAAAGGATCACTATTCTGAAAGTTCATCTAAAGACGGGGAAACTGAGGCCAGGAGGATTTCCATCGCTCCCAGTGGGGGCAGGCCTCGTCTTTCTGGAGACCCGCCCTCTCTCCTGGGGACCTCAGGCCTGTTGGGGAGCGCTGCGTCCCAGCCCGGCCCCAGCCGAGTCTCCCGGAGCTCAGTCCCCGGCTGAGGTGGCGTCTCCGAGCCGCCCGGAGGAGTCCGCTCAGGCTGCTGTCCCGCGAGCGCCCCGGGCTGAGCCAGTGGGGCGAGGTGGAGGGCGCACAGCTGGGCCCGGCGGGAGGGGTGAGTTGCGCGCAGGAAGTTCAGGGTGGCTCAGAGTCCGAGGATGCCTTTCCCCACGTGTCTGAGCGAAGCACTAGGTATCCTCTCCTCCAAACGTTTAGGGACTGGAACCTCGGTTCCTGCGTTGGGATTTCCCCCCAAACCGACTTGTGCCGCTCAGATGGCCACCGTCGCCGGCATGTGAAATGGAATGAGACGTGGAGGGTACATTCACTTTCCGACCTGGGGTCCCCGCCTCAGGCTCCCTGCGGGTCCTCCTCCTCCCCTTCACCCGGACACTAAATGTTTGCAGTTTGAGAAAAAGATGAAAAAGGACAGAGAGAGAGGGGGAAAGAGACCTTTCAGGGTCTTTGGAAAATATATAGAGAAATAGCTTCAATAGTCCACATGTGTTTTCTAAATTGCTCTATACA
Source organism: Lasiurus cinereus (assembly GCA_011751065.1). Lineage (NCBI taxonomy): Eukaryota > Metazoa > Chordata > Mammalia > Chiroptera > Vespertilionidae > Lasiurus > Lasiurus cinereus. The sequence goes on from JAAGEH010002531.1 coordinate 32,171,642, forward strand.
GGAAATCTGTGACTCCAGCCAAGGAAGAAATGTCACAGCCTGGACGGGAGGGACCCCGCACCAGCCGCCGGTCCGGCCCGCCGCCAACCCCCCTGCCCCTGGGGGGCCGCGCCTGCACCTCCGTCTCCAAGGCCCACGGCGCGTGTGAGCCCAGACTCTAGATGCTTCAGTCTTAGTTAGTCTTAGTCTTAGTCTTGGTATGAGTATGAGTATGAGTATGAGTATGAGTATTAGTATTTTGTAAAATGTTCCCAACAAACTGTTGGGGTGAGATTGTCCCTCGGATCCCCAGCAGCAGCCGGGCCTTGGGGGGGAGCGGGTGGCCTGCCTTTGCGTCTTCCACCCCCAGCAGCTGGGGAAGGGAGCGGGTGGCCTGCCTTTGCGTCTTCCACCCCCAGCAGCTGGGGAAGGGAGAGAGAGATGGTGGCCACTTGCTGACCAAGTTCTCAGGGATTCTAGGGGGCAAGTATTGGAGTCCAGTGTCCTCTCAGCCTCGCCGTGAGAAGATGCTGGCCTCGCGCCGTTTGAGAAGAGGCGGCCCCTGCACTAGGGGTGCGGGGCTCCTGGGGGTGGCGAACCGGGGAATGAGCCTTGGCATCTGTTCGCTGGCGGGCCTGGGTGTGGGGCCTGGGCTGCCAGACCTCGGGAGCGCCCACAGCTCGCCGCCTGGCTCTCTGTTCCCCCCACCGAGAGCCGGGCTGAGGGCGGCCGCGGCGAGCGCCCCAAGGAAGGCCACCCTGGCTGAGGGCTGCGGTCCCCGGCCCGGGGCTCAGGTGCGCCCTGGGACCGTCCCAGCTCGCCGGGAGGAGGCCGTCTCCTGGCCTCTGGTGGCAGGCGGAAGGGCTGCTCCCTGGCCGAAGGTGAGTCCCAGGCAGACCCGGGCCCACGCCAGGCCGGACCCCCGTGTGAGGCGACTCGAAACCAGGCGTGGCGCCCCACCTGGGGCCCAGGTGTGCGATCACCAGCCCACAGGCCGCAGCTCCGCTCCGTGCGCCCCCAGCGGCGCCCAGGGTGCGTCTCGCCACCTCCTGGGGGCGCGGAGGTCAGGCCAGGTTGCAGGGACGAGAGCTGATCGTGCCTGAAGGTGCTACAGGTTTTTTTATTTTTATTTTTCTTATTTGATTCCAAAGTTGGTGTTCTTTTTCTATCCCGAGGTTATAGGAATCTGGGGGGGCGGGGGAACCACCTCCCACCCTGTTGCTGTGCGGTTCAGGTCTGGGAGTTTGAAAGTTGAAACTTTTGTTTCCGGTTTACTTTCCTGAAGAGGTCATTGCTTAAGCCATTACAATTCTATTAAAGTTTTTTATTTTATTATTGTATTTTTGTTGCAACATTTGTTTTATATTTGGGACTTTTTTTTTTTATTCTGTTAGGCAGCTCACAGTTCTCCCTCTGTTGTCTGCAATGAAATAAAGTCTCTTTAAAACCTCCCCCCGCCATGGGTTCACTTTCATCGCGCCTTCCTGACCCTGCTTACTGGGGTGCAGGCCCGGACCCTTCCCCACCCCTGCCCTGCACATCTGACAGCCTCGCACCGAGGGCAGCCACTGCTGTTCCCTGTGGGTGACTTCCAACTCCGGACGCCTCCTTCACAGGGCGCAACCTCGCAGCCTCTGCGTTTACCTCTGGGACATTTCCGAGGGCGCAGAGGGGAGGAGAGACTCCGGGAGTAACACCGCCCTGCTCCCAGCCCAGTCCCCGTTCTGCTCTCCTTGCCCCCGCGGCCCAAACTTTTTGCCCACCCAGTGGGGCTGTCCCTCTCCCCCGACAAGAGCTCCCCGACGCCGGGCCCCCAGACGCGCTCCCTGGTGGTATAAACCCCGAGGACCCCGACCACTGCGCTCCAGGCGCGGACCCTCAGCCCCGGGAAGTGTGGAATCGCCCCCAAGCGGGTTGTGCTCATAACCTGGGCAGAGGGGATGGCTCAGGTCCCCCCATATCCTCCTTCCAGCCCTGGAGGACAGATCGGGGAACCCACTGCTCAGTGTGGCTCGGAGGGAGAACAGCCCGCGGCGGGCTGGAAGCGCCCCCGGGGGACGGGATCACACCCACGTTCCCGCTCCGAGCGGCTCATCCTCAGGCTCTGGCCCTGGCGGGGTGGGGAGGGGGGGTGCCTTGGAGGAAAGGAGATAGAGAAACCCTCTCTGCCCCAAGGACGCGACCCGGTCGGGGGGGGTGGGGGGTCAACGCGGTTAGCGAACCGCAGCCCCAGCCTGAACTCCCGGGAGCGGGCCTCGGGGTTTTCTTGGGGCCTCGCCCCTTCTGCGCTCCGCTTCTGGGCGCGGGAGGAGGAGGATAAAGTGCAGAAATGTGTTTATTCCAATCAGGGCCATTCGGTCTTAATTACCCTGGCTTTGCTCTGCTTTTGCCGGGAAGATCCTTTCCCAAACAACCCCTACCCTACACCAGTTAGCGAAACTAATTAAATAAGCGAAGGAGGAGGGGGACTCGGTGATGTTATCCTCCTGATCTTTTCCTTTATGGTTATTGTGCGAAAAGGCTCCTCTGTGTTGCTGTTATTAGTATTTTTGTCTGCATAATTGCCTGAGGGGGTGAACTCAGAGGCATGGGGCTGTTCCGTACATCATTTCTTCCCTGGCTTTCCTCTCCTGGAGCCAACCAGGCGTCTTCTGCATTTATTTCAATTCTTTAAAGCAAAAGTAGATCGTGGACCACTGATGAACTTGGTTCCCAGAAGCACATTCTGGGTCCTCTCCCTGGTTGGCTGAAGACCAACACCCCCCACCCCCAGCCCCGTCTGAATTTTGAAAGTCCTGCTTTCCTCTGGGTTCAGAAACCAAAGTTCTCGAAGCTCATTCTCAAACCATTTCCATAGGATCTCCCTCCCTCGCCAGGGGGGGGAAAAAGGGGAACTAAGAAGAGCGATTTGTGTATTTGTGTTTTTAACCCCCTTTGGGTTTAGGTTTCTATATATATATAGAAAATATATATAGGTTTCTATATATATATATATATCTGAAGGGCAAAGGCCCTAGCTCGGCATCGCTGGCCGCGGGCTTTACCCCCTTACACTGGGGACTCGGTCCCTGCACGTCGCTGGATGCAGAGGAGACGCCGGGCTTCCCCGCGCACGCCGTGTGCTCGGCGGCGGAGCTCCGCGTGCGAGCCAGCCCGAGCTGCATATCCTCTCGTGTCCACTAGAGGTCACTGGCCCCTCGCGGCTCGCGGCGCGACCGGCCGCCTCCGGCTCCTCCAGCTCAAATTAGCCGCGCGTTAATTAACACCCGAGTCCATCAAAACGCGCTCCTCCGTGCGGTACCCCGGCAGGGCTTAAATAGGCACACCAAACCCAGCCCCAGCAAACCTCCCCCAAAACCAACACGTCCAGCCCGTCCAAAGTGGGAGCCGCCTGAGTTAACCGGGGCAAGGTATAGTGCATCGCGCTTTAACTTTGGTTTGCGGGGCTTGCGACGCGGCTGCGGGGACAGGTTCTGCGAGCGCTGGTTGGCGGCCCGCTCTGCGCGCCCGCTCTCGGGGGGCCGGGCGGCGCGCCCTCTGGCCCCGCCAGTCATCCAGGGGCGGATGACTCCAACTTGGTAGCCACAGGGAGAAAGAAGGGCTCAGGTCCGCTCCGTCCTGGTGCGCAAGGAAGTGAAGGATATTTATTTACTTATTTATTTAGGCTCTGGAGTACCAAAAAAAAAAAAAAAAGCCCAGATGTCTTTGAAATTGGTGAAGGAAGGAACTAGAAACCACGGCTTCTCGCGCCTATGGATGGGGTCCGGAGGAGGGAGGGGCGGAGAAGGAGGCCAGGGATGGACTCTGGGGAACGTACCCCGCGCTCAGGGAAGGAGTCCCTGCCATGTCAGGGGGGATGGGGGGGGGGCAGGGGCCTGCTTTTTTGCCGAGTGCGCGTGACTTTCTTTTTGTTTTGCTTTGCTTTTAAAAGATCCACCTGGAACTTGAGAGATAGCTTTAAAAACAAACAAAAAAACAACAACAACAACGACCAAAACTCAAAACCATTTTACGCAATGGCCCGTCTCGGGGCCTCCGTTAAATCCCTAACAACTGCCAGAAACGAAGTCGGGGTTTGCTCCAGGAGCACGGGCCGCGCCCCCCGGTATCTGCAAGCCGCCAGGACGAGTTCCTCTGGCAGGGTGCCCGGGGGTGCACCAGGATACTGAGGAGCTCCTGGTGCTTCTGGCTGGAAATCTGGACGCGGCGACAGGGGTTCTAGCAGAGGGGTTTCCGCGTGTGGTCGAGGTCTTTCGCTTTATCCGGGAAGCAGGTGGGGGGGGGGTGAGTATCCTACAGTGTGTGTGGCTCCTGACCTTTTCCACCGCGTCCTTGGTGCGGGCTTTCAAAGAGCTGGGGGAGTGGGACTCTGCGCGAGAACCACCGTTCGCCCAAACTGCTCTGCGGATGGGGTCTGGGGACACCTGAGCGAAGGCAAGAGATGCCTGGTGCGCCCTCACTGCGGGACGGAGCTTCTCTGGCGTTGGTTTAGTGACGGCCAATGAACGAAGCTACTATCCGCCTTCGGGAAAAGGGGCGACCCACCAGGCCACGCCCTGGGTACCTCCAAGGTCGCCTTCGGTAGTACCCAGGTGGCGGGCGCTGGGCGGGAGTGAGGGTTCCGGGAGACCCCGCTGCAGGTACCCGCCCTGCCGATAGGAAGGTTGAGGGGGGCCGCCCAGGAAGCTCACCCCTTCCTGAAGTAGGGAGGGGTGTCCCATGTTCCCTGAGAAGACTCTGGGGCCTGCAAACCGGGGCTTTGGATTTTCCCATCCCCGAGGTACTGGGAAGCCACCTGCAACTTCCTCTCCAAGACCCAAACCCCGCTGGCTCCCCACCTTCCGGCCCCACATTCGTTCATTCCTCTTCCTTGGGCGCCAGCCCCGGGGCCGCGCCAGCCCGCACAGGTGTCAGCTGGAGCCCGCATTATGTAACGGACTTGGCAGCCCGGCTCTTGCCAAACAGAAGCAAGGAGGGCGAGTTCCCTCTCTCTTTTCCTTTCTTTTCCTTCCTTGGTGACTACACCTGGTGTCAGGTGTACTTGATCCGCAGCAGCAGGTGTTTTCTTTGGCCGGGAAAGACCGAGTGGAAAGGCGGCCCAGGTCCCGGGGGTCCCAGAGAGGGGCCTGGGGCAGGCCTGGCCTTGGGGTGAACCCCCACGGCGTCCCATCCCCGAGCCGCTCACCTGAGGTCGCCAGCAGCAGCTCACCTGGCCTGAAGTCCAGGCGCGAGTGGAGTGAGGGGTTGCCCGACCCCCCAAACACACACACACACACACACACACACACACACACACACACACACTCTATATTCTGACCAAAGTCCCTCTGGGTAGACACTGTGGGGTTCCACCCATCACTGTTTGTCTTTTATTAGCCTACCGATTCTCCTGGGAGTGTGGATGAGTGTGCGCTAGGGCGCAAAATTCGGGGAGGCTAGGTACCACACCTTCATCAGCAACAGGGAGCCCCGCCTTCATCTCAATGGCTTCACCTGAGAGCCTCCTCCTTCTCGGAGGCGCCGATATCTCTTAAACACCAAAGAGAAAGCTAATTGGGGACCATTTCTAAGGTGCAAAACCGCGGGACTCCTACCCAATTAGAATGAAAACCATTTTACCAATTTTGGCAAGCTGTAGAAGGAGGCTACACACAGTGTCAGCCTCCATTTTATTAGGCAAAAACGAAAATGAGAGAGAGAGAGAGAGAGAAGAATGGTGCCACTTCCCTCTTCAAATCTTCAGTTTATTTGTGAGCACCTTCGTGGCATTAGATGCTAAGGACTGGTTGGAGCTCTTAAGAGACTGGAGGAAAGGTTTGAGCTTTACTGAGCCAAATGCTTAATTCTGGGGAGTGGGCTGGATTTTAAAGGATAAAAGAGAGAATAGCGTTTTAGTGACCAACTCGAAGGCTGTGTCTGAATCTCTGTCCCCAAAAGACTAATTAATCTCATGAACGGCAACACGAAGGTTAAAAGCAATGTTTTGGAGAGTTATGATAGTGACTGGGAAGATAGTGGTCGGGAGCTGGGTGTTCAAGTGATTATTGACAGGAGGTTTGGGCATGTATCCAACTCCTTATTTCAGTTCGATGAATTCAGCTGAAAACTCACACTTGTAAAGACTTGAGTTGCAACTCAACAAATAAAAGCATGTCTTTCTCCGGAGGCACTCCCATGACAGAGGTCAGGCTGCCAGGTAAAGTTAGAAGACCCTTTACCCTGATCATTACATGACCCCAAAGTGCTCCTGGAGTTCTGTGTTCATTGTAGCACAACCCTAGTAATGGCTACCTATAAATGAGATTTTTTTAAAAAATCTTGTAAATGATAAGCAGGGAGAACAGTCATATCTGCAGGGAACTTTTTAAAACAAAATTTGAACTAGCTCCATTCAGTATGTCATGGTCAAAACTATTTAGTAGTTAATTCTTGCTCCCCTTAGTGCAGAAGCCACTAATTGTTACTACTGGCGCTCTCCACAAAAAGATCTAGGATGCAGCACCTCTTATCCATACCCCAGGAGTTTCTTCCTGAGTCCCATTTGCTGGTCTCATCTGCCAGCTGAAGTCCTGTCGTGATCTGGGGAGGTACCAGCCCCCCAGCCCTGACATGCAGCCGTCTGTTCCTGGGTGGAACTTGGAGATACAATTACATTTTTATGCCAAAAGGACAAAATGGTTTTGCCCAGAATCAGGTTGTGTTTTCAGGTTACCAGCCCTGCCTCATCACGTGGTGCTTAAAAGACTAATAACCTTAAAGCAAACTCCTCAGTGTGGTCACCACTGAATCAGATGAGATGGGAGAGGTTTTCTTGAGGCCCCTTAAAGGGTCCCAAAGCTGGGAAAGGGACAGGCCAGGCAGTTGTGGTGAGGGCATCAATGTCTAGTTGTGTCTAATGAAAGCCTTTGGGGGCATTTTGCTACTAAGGAAGATAATATCTCTGAGATTTAGGTGATTTAAAAGAAATGTATAAAGCTGGCTGTTTAAAGTATAAAGAAGAAAAGTTTTACAAACTGCTGAGCCCTACTTAAATACAACCGAAAGTTTCCTTAGTCCTCTTCTACCTTTCTTTCACCTTACTTGTTCTGTGCCTTAAAACTGTGCCTTGCCGAACCGCCTCCCCTCCTCCAGTGAACTCAACTCTAAGGCCTCATGAAAAGCAAACACTGGGTAACAATTCCAAAGACAGAGGCAATTCTCTAAAATGGTATTCAATAAGCAACAAAATTAATTATTAAGCAATTGTTAAATAATGAAAAAAAATGAGTTCTGTCTCCATCATGCCATTGTAGGATAGCCTGAGCGTTGCTCTTACACAAATACCCATTTCTAAGCATGTGGCTGACTCACAGAAGGTGTGGGTGATTCTCCCATCCTCAGAAGTGAAGCCTTGAACCCCACCCATGCTGTAGAACTGCGTATGGGTGTGAGTAGAGTGTATGCTCCTGGCGAAGCCACCGCAGTGTTCTGTGTGCGCCCTGTATCCTCTCCTCTCACCGTGCTCCAGAAGAGATTTTAAAACTTCACTAAAGATCAGTAAAATGTTTTTCTCATTTAATAGATTGCCCACCAGCTTGTTTTTTGTTTTTGTTTGTTTGTTTGTTTGTTTGTTTGCTGAAGGGAAGTATTTTTTTCTTTTTTTTTATCTACCCTGAACAATTTTTAAAGAACAGCTTCTTTTGTTACACTTTTCTTCAAAAAACTAGCAACATTTTATCATTCTTATTCTGGAACAAGTTTTGGCAGGTTATCGGGTTCTAAATCATGCCCAATGTTCTAACTTTTAATGTTCAGATATTTTTATATGCCACAGAATAGTTTTAAAACTCTATGGCAATAATAATTCCTTAACTAAATACACAGACACATTTTCACTAAACCATCTAGTGGTTTCACTGGAGTGGGAGAAGGATGGTCACCATGACACCATCAGTTATTATTTAAATTAAACTGATATGGGAGATATAATTGTTAATAAAAGCCTTATTCTCCTCACCCCTCGAAGTCCCCGCCCCCAGCATTTTATGACCTGCCATCACCTTAAATGTAAGCAGAATTATGTTGATCCTGGTAGCCTATTCTATAACTATAGGGTCAAATCTACAGGTTAGCATGGAAATGCATATTTAAGGGAAAGTTGTTTGAAAATATACATATTTATTAGTTTAGGGTGCTGGTGTTCAAACTTTTCTTCTTTTGAAATGTGTGTATATGTGTACACAGATAATTATATAAATGCGTGTGCACACTTTCAGCAGTACATTAAAGCTGCCACATAAGCTTTCCATGGGTCTGGCTTAATAGTACATTCAACAGACAACCAATGGGCCATCTGTGTGGAAAAGTATGTTGTTATTTTTAAAGTCCCATCAGTGTAACGAATCGGTTTTGTGCCAGCCTGACACCTCACCTGTATCCTTCGTAGATGCTCTTGTCCAAGAAAACCATTTTAACCACGTTTGGTTCCTGAACATAGCTTTAATGACCCCCTTCCTTCTCTGTAAGGACTCTTTGTTTTTAAGCCTATTTCTGTAGTTAATGATAATAAACAATCCTTGCTATATAGAAACTCAGGTGAACCCATCCCGTGAGCTCCTGCCTTGATCCTCATCTGGAATATTGGGTATGCTAGGACTTGGTTGTCAGTTTCAAACTGCAGGAGACCGATGCGACCTTTTGGGGATTTCACCTTTTTTTCTAGCCTGGAGCATGCCACACACACACACACACACACACACACACACACACACACACACACTTCTACAGGAAGGAAGGAAGGAAGGAAGGAAGGAAGGAAGGAAGGAAGGAAGGAAGGAAGGAAGGAAGGAAGGAAGGAAGGAAGGA
>JAAGEH010002531.1:32186024-32494304 GCA_011751065.1 Lasiurus cinereus
GGGGAGAAGGGAGGGAGGGAAAACAAGAAAGGAAGGAAGAAAGAGAGAGGGGGGAGAGAGAGAGAGGGAGAGAGAGAAGGAGAGAGAGGAGAGAAGGGAGTGAGGGAAAACAAGAAAGGAAGGAAGAAAGAGAGAGGGAGGGAGAGAGAGAGGGAGGGAGAGAGGGAGAGAGAGTTGGAAGGAAGGAAGGGGAGAGGGAGGGAGGGAGAGAGGGAAGGAGGGAGAAAGAGAGAAAAGGAGGGAGGATGGGAGGGAGGGGAGAAGGAAGGAAGGGAGGGAGGGAGGGAGGGAGGAAGGAAGGAAGGAAGGAAGGAAGGAAGGAAGGAAGGGGCCAGGGCCTGGCCACAAGCCTGAGCTACGTACCATCTTGTACCCTATTCTGCAGGCAGACATGCCTGATCGGCCACTGTCCCCTCCCCCAGCCCAGGAAGGAGTCAGTATTTGGATGTGGTTGTCTTTCCCCAAAACATTGCCTGCCCGGTGTTATTCCCCTTCCGAAACCTGGCAGCTAGCAGGTCTCTGGCAGTAGAATGCTTCATGCTTCCCTGGCATCCTGCGGTCCCTGCCCTGGGCCTCACTGTGCTGCCTAAGAGATTATTAATCAGAAGCGCTCTTTTTGTGTGCGTCTTAAAAGGAGGAGGTTTGGCTAATGAATGCCGAGAGGGACACTTACAATGGGTACATCCCATAGGTAGCTGGAGATTGTTTTATGATTCTGGTTGTTTTGTACAAGGAAATCACTGCTGCGATTTGGAGATAGGGAGTGGGGTGGGGGGGGAACCACATGGAAAACGTTAAATTCGGAACCTCGAGTTACTGAGTTAGTCTGCAAAATGCACCTGGCTATGCATGCAAACTAACGTTTGAGTTTATATTTTCAATTAAAATGTGGGGACATTTTGCTGTAAATTCTTAATAAGACCCACGCTTTTATCTGTGAATTTTTTAATACATACAACCAACTCGTGAGGAAAATGTAACTATCAATTATCAAAGAGGAAGAAAGAAAAATTCTTCAAGTCCAAAATACTTGGGATCACTTCCTCCTGACTCTGGGCCTGGCTCTCTCCCTGTGGGAGTGCAAACCTGGGCGGGTGCCTGGTCTTCCAGGCAAGCCTTACGTCTTTAACGTGAGGTGGCCAACAGCACCTTTAAACGCCATTCTTCTACTATGGTTCGTGAAATGGGCGCCTTTCCGTTAAATCCTATATCTGCTATACAATTGTCAGTAATTATTTCCGATAGAGACAGCAAATTAATCATTGGTTGGCGTGGGTGGGGGGGGGGGAGAAAACACGTGCCTAATTGGAGGTTGTGAAGTTCAGTGGCGTGGTATTTTTAGCTTGGAAAGTCCAAGTTCACATATTTGGGGATCTCTCCCCCTCCCACCGTTTCCCCATTTTACTCGCTCTTTCACACAATCCTCTGGGCTCCTTTCTCCCTCTTTCTTCCCATTCCTCAGCCTCTGTCTTCCTTTCCTCTCCCCTTCTCTGTCCACTCCCACCCCCCTCGCCTTTCTTTCCTCTCCGGTCCTTCCCTCTCTCTTTCCCCCCATCCTTCTGTGTGTATGTATCTCTGCCCCCACCCATTTATTGTCTGATCCTATCAATCAAGTTAATATAAAAGTAGCAAGTGGGAGACCCACCACCCTCTCTCCGGAGCGCCCGGGGCACTTTGGAGAGGTGTCAGCCGCTGCCAGGTTCCCGGCGGGAGGGATGGCCCTCGGTGCCGGGCGCGCTGCTTGCAAAGGAGTTGGGGTCTGCGCGAGGTTTGCGGTGCTTTATTCAAATGCCGCCTGCTACTGCTGTGATTCGCAGGGACTCGGCCTCCTAGTGGTAATGCGGGGCGGGGGTGGGGTGGGGGTGGGAGGGGAGGTGCCGAGGGGCGGGAGGGGAGGATGGGGGTGAGGGCGGGGTGGGAGGGGGCTCGGGCACCGCGCGCTCCGCTGCCGGGCTGGGACAGAGCACCCGGACCCGCGGCGGCGGCGGCAGCGGCGCTCCCCACCCTCCAGCACAACACCCTCTGAACCAGCCAGCCACAGAGCTACCGGCCCCCGGGGTAAGCCACGCGCGCACCGGCAAGGACGGTGATGGTTCAGACGCTTCAGGTTACTACCATGCGCCAGTAAGGGAGATTAGAAACAGAAAAAGAGATTGCAGAGATCAGATAGGTGGTGTACCTCTCTGTGTCCCTTGTCACAGAGCGTGCGCGCATACGCACACACACACACACACACACACACACACACACACATGCACACACGCGTCTGCACACACATGCATGCACAGACACCCGTACATGCACACATTGCTTGCTACTGCCATCTGAATATATGCGCCGCCACTCTGTGCCCTGCAAGTGGCCGGTGTGTGTGTCCCGATCCCTGCATAAAGGCAGGCAGTTAGGTGCCAGAACCCAGGCAGGCACAGGCATGGTTATTGAATTGCGGCCAAAGTCGAAGAGACATTTAACCTGCCGAATTGTTTCACTCAGGCAGGTGACCCCTCAGAAACGGGCAATTCTGCAACCAGTTGTGGAATCTGCAACTATTCATAAGATGTGCTGAAAAATGTTCTTTTTTTAGAAAAGATAACCTTGCTATAAATGGCCAGGTAGAGGCAAACCTAGAGGATGCGTGTGTCTCCGTTTTCTAATGTTTTACGTGCAGCCATCTGACCACTTCTTATTGGGTGACATAGCAGATGAGCACTTTGGTGTAAGCTTGGAAAAACTACCACCAGAGGTAAGGCTGCAAATGCCATGAGAATTAAGGGTGTTAAAAATGGATGCTGGATAGTCCAGCATGAAAGATGGTATTCAGCTGGAGCTTCAAAATGGGGAAATACGTGTGAATATTTATACACGAAAGCCATTGGGGAGGGCTGACTCTTGTCCTGAGTGTCTGTGCAGGTAAGTCATTCATAAGAAAACCAATTACCTGTTCATGTACTTGGATTTGTTTAATTGAATCAGCTGCATGAGTGCGTGTTTGCTGTTCTTTGTGGATTCAGTCTTTTTAAAAATAATAGGTTGGGGGGATTTTAAGAGTGGATTTGCACATATATGTTTTTCAAAAGCCATTGTGCCGAACTGATATATCACCAGGAAGGAAATCCTACTCTATAAACAAGATTACCATTGCTTGAAATCTCACTGAAGGCCTGTGTATTTTAGGGCAGATCAATTGGCTTAAGATAGCCATCTGTTTTGTTTATTTGTTTTCATTTCACAGTCAGGAATTAAGGACACGTTTCAATCAAGGTAATGTGCCTTGTTCCCAGACATACTAAGATAAAATGAAACTCAGTAAATTTCGAATGCAGCAGATAAGGTACAACATACAACATGGTTGAAAATGTCTTCCTTGCAAAAGGCTGTCCATAGCCATGTCTACACATTTTAAAGTAGATTTGTTTTGTTTTGTTTTGCAATAAGAAATGGTAGAAAGCAATAGGGCAGTAGTGAATCCAGCACTTTTCAGTTAATCAACACAAAAATTCTTTAGAAATCTTTGGAGCCACTTCCCGTTATATATACATTATCTCAAATGCACTGGGCCAAACGGTGTTATGGTTAATAGGAAGTTAATTAGACAATCAAACTTTGAGTCCTGAGCAATGGACATTACATTACAATCCATCAAGGAGGTATGTCAGGAAAGAAAAAAAAAGTGTCTTTTCTTTTGTGACAAAACCAGGAGGTTGTACAGCTGGCATTACCTACATGACAGATGTGCATTTTTGGAGCCTTAAATAAACAGAAGCAGGGAGGCAACTGTGCATATTTATCTAGCAAGAGACAGCAGCATACATTCGCCAAAAAATAGGTGGAAAGGAACAAGAGAAATCAATAGACATAATAAGATAGCAAAATAGGAGGGGGTTAGAATCAATAAAACGATACAATCTGAACTTTTCCCCCTCCCCGAATTAAAAAATGCAAATATATCTTTACATATGCATCAGTATTAAAAATAATACAGGCTGGAACCAACAGGAGCGGGAGCTGGAGGAGGAGGTGGAGGAATAGAGGCGGAGGAGGAGGAAATGAGGAGGAGGAGGAGGAGGAGGAGGAGGAGGAGGAGGAGGAGGAGGAGGGAAGAATGGAGGCGCCGCGGAGCCCTGATTATGCATGGGCTGGAGCTGCCTCCTCTAACCTGTTCTTCTCCGAGCCGGGCAGCCGGCCGTCCTCAGCCGCCCACAGAACAGGAACCGAAACAACCGTTCCCGAAGGCTACAGCATTTATTTTTCTCTTTTGGGGGTTTTGGCGGTTGTTTCACGGGCTCGCCAACTGGCCCCTTTAATTAAAAGCTTCAATAAAAGGCGATCGCGCCAGGAATGCACCGGCTCCTCTCCGCGCAGGATTTGCATATTTTTTTAATGCCCTAATTTCCTTGATGTATGTAAATGTAGCCGGACGTAGAGGGAGACGGGGAGCTGACGTCAATGGACGTGACCTCGCCGCTAAACCTTGAACGTGAAGCCGGGATGGGGGAAAACACGGAGCGGCAGCCGGTGGAACCCGCTAAGTGCGGGGCGTGGGCAGCGGCGCCAGCCGAGCCCAGGCCCGAGGGGACCCAGGGGGTCCGTGCCAAGCCCGGGGGAGGGCCCGCCTCCGCCTCCTTCCTCCACCGTCCAGCCGCCTGCAGCCTCGCCAGCCCTCCGGCCGCACACGCACAGGCCCTCGTCCCGCACCTCCAGCCCCACCACATACGTGTCATTCTGCTTCCCCCAGAAAAACAACACACCCCAAAACAACCAACCAAAGGCAGCAGCAGATAAACCAAACCGAACCCCCAAATGTTTTTAGATAATGCTCGGGTAGCTTAGCAGAAAGAAGACTGACCATGGAACATGATTATTATTATTGTATTTTTGGCTTTTTTTTTCCACGAGAAGAGGAGGGGGAAACCTCAGACAACAGCAAAGCGTTCCTAAAACACGATAAGCCACACGTGTTTCCAGTAGGGAGAGGTAAATCGCCCAGCGACTGGAGGGGGGCTTCTCCTTTGGGTACCTGTTTACCTGTTCCACCATTAAGCGCCGAGGCTTCATTCACAGCCATGCCACTGACGTGCGTTTTACTGTGGTGGGAATGCTGTGTGCGTGTGTGCGTGTGTGTGTGTGTGTGTGTGTGTGTGTGTGTGTGGCGCTGTGAGCAGAAGAGGGGTCTGTGTCTCCACGGCCATCCCTGGGACTTGTCTGCAGGGCACGGAGGCCGGACAGAGCTCCGGGCTGCGGGCGAGCGTCTCCCGTTGGAAAGGGGCGGTGGTCGGAGGCTCCCGGAACCGCCAGGCCCTTCGGCCCACATTGTGTGGGGAGGGGTCTGGAGGTGCGAGCCATTGCGCGTCGCAGCCCCGGGCCGCCGGCCGGATGCAGCCCGGGGTGTGTTTTCTGGGCGCTGGGCGAGCAGGTGGCGGCTCCGGGGACGCGGCTGGGAGGCCTTCGGGCGCCCCCACCCTCCCCTGCAGCCCCTGCGAGTCTGTGTCCGCGCCCGCGCACCTCCGCGTCCGCTCCGCTCCCCGCGGCTGAGCCGTGCTGCGCGGCCTCCTCCGGGCCGGGGCCTGGCGAGCTGGCACGCAGGGCGAGGCCGCGGCCGGCAGGGAGGGGCGCCGGAGGCCGGGTCCGGGCTTCTCTCCGTCCTGCCCCTGGCCGCCGAGGCTGCCGTTTCTGGGCGCCACCTCGCAGCCATCGCTTTGTGTTCCTGCCCCGCTCGTGGCCACCGAGCCCCGCGCCGGCGAGGGGGAGAGTGTGCGTGTGCGCGGGGTGGGAGGCGGTGCGCGCGGCGGGCGGGGGCCCTCCCGCCAAGGACGCGCCTGGCTCTGTGTCCTCCGGCTGCACTTGGCGGGAAAGCGGGGGGCAGCCAGTGGGGCTGCGAGCCCGAGCCTCCGGTTACTGCAGCCCAGCCCGCCCTCCTCCCCCCCCCGCCTCCCCATAGGCCTCATTTACATACGGGCCACTTGTCTGAATTTTTACAGCCCCCCTTCGGCCTCCGATCGCACGCGCGCAGGCTCGGAACCAGGGCCCGCGCGCGCAGACCCCCGTGCCCTGGCTGCGGCTCGCCCGGGGCCCGCAAACAGGCCCAGGGGTATGAGCCGCCCTCGGCAAGGCGGATTCTTGCACCCTCCTCCTCGAGCTAACACTCCGAACAGTCTTCCCGACCGTGTTCCAGGAAGCCCACCTTCCCCGCAAGATCCCCACCCTTCTCTCACTGCACACTCCCACTCACACCCTCCCACATCTCTCTGCCTCTGTCCCTGCAACACACACACACACACACACTCACACACACATGCTTTTTCTAACCTCTCAAATAGATAATTCCCCCATGAAGCGTCCCAGGTACCTTTTGAATAGCTCTGGAGTTTAAAGAGTAAAAATCCTTGTAATGTATTTCTTGCCATTAGCAAAACACATTTAATGACCACAACAACAACAAAAAAAAAGAGGAGTAAAGGGGACTTGAACCAAAAGACCTTTCTTAAAAAAAAAAGTCTGCAAGTCAAAAGGTCATTCTCCAAGTTTGTAAATAAAATATCAAAAGGAAGGTAGAAAAGACCCAGAAGTTTCACAAAATGGTGCATTGGAAAAACAAGACAGGGAGAGAGAGGGAGAGAGAGAGAGAGGAGAGAGGAGAGAAGAAGAGAAAGGAGGGAGGGAGGAAAGGAGAGAGAGAGAGAGAGAGAGAGAGAGAGAGAGAGAGAGGACTAAAGGATTCAAGGGAGAAAAACTGGAGGAAAAAAGAAAAAGAGGGAGAAGAAAATAAAAGGTAGAAAAGGCGAAAGAAGTTTCCAAAGAAATGTGTGCCTTGCATTCTACAATAGGAAAATGTAGCCATTGCCCTCCTTCAGACGAGACATTTCTAATTTGTTCCGTCTGTCAGGAGGGGACTATGAGAGGTTTGGGTGCAAATTCATTATCTCTGGCAACGCAGAACGTAGTGTGGGGACTGAAAAAGACCGTGGCAATGGATGAACAATAGGGCTTCAGTTCATCAGTAACAAAAGCAGTGGGGAAATTGGTTGAGTTTCAGAGCACGTCCTCCTCGGCAGAGGGGGCTGGACTAGACCTTGGACGGCCCCCCCAAAAACTTGCCGAGCCTCGCACACACCACTTCACTCTCCACTCCGAGGCTCAGGGAGCAAGTGCCTGGCGTTGGGGGGAGGAGGGGAGTTGGCTTTTTTTTTCTTCCTTCGTCTTTTTCGCCCTTCTCTCTCCCCCCCAGAAGAGAAGGTCCGATTAAACTATTTTAGACCCAATCAAGCAAGAATCACCATGTGGAATTGAGCGGCAGTTTTAAACGTGCTAAGGAGAGGGGTGACCTGAATTTTTTTTTCTTTCTTTTTTTTTTTTTTTTTTCCTTCTCCTTTTGAGATGCGGAAAAGAGCCTGTTTGTGGACTGCGGCCGCTCTGTGACTGGATCTGGTCTTCTGGCCCGCGCTTCGATTCCTGCCCAGCGGGACTGGGGGCAGCACTGCCTAGCGCAGGGAGAGCAAGTGAGTATCCCGGCGGCGCGGGCCCTCACTGCCCGCCGCAGCCCGGCGCCCGGCTCCTCTCCGAGAGCCGCTGCCCGCAGCATCCTGCTCCGGGCCGCTCCCTGGTTCGCGTGGGCTAATGAGTGTGTGTCTCAGATACTAAACCTGTTGATCTCCTGAGTTGTCTCAGTCCGGACTGTTAATTACCCAGCAGCCCGGCCCTTCCTCCTCTGGCAGAGAGACACCAGGAACATTTCTTGCTGGAAAGGGGAATTTCGTATGTAATTTTGTGTTGCTGGAGGTAGGACTTTCTCCCCCTCTTCAAACCTAGAGCCAAATAATGGTTATATGTTGCGTTCCTGGATTCAGCAGAATTAGCATTTGGAATAATTATTTTTAACCCCCTCGAAGTTGCAATATTACCTGGCAGTGAGGAGAGGGAATGATTGGGTTTTGGTGGAAACTTAGACACGGTAGCTAACTAGACCTGGTGGATGGCTACTTCCTTCCTCTCTTTGCACTTTGGATTCTGGGAGGCAAGAGGCCGCCCTACAGGGTTATCCCAAGTTAAGATTCATCAATATGCAACCGTCACTGTCAGTTATTGGAGCTTGGAAGGCCGGCGGAGCCCGGTTTTTGCGGGTGGCTAGGAACCCAGACTCCTTCCGTGGCCTGGGATTGTCTGGAGGAAGCCCGGGGCAGTGGGAGCCCAGCTGGTGTATTTGCTTTGGAGACTGCCGCGTTTTCTCTTGCAAAGGTATCCGCAAGTGCTTGAATGGAGGACTGGCTTGAGGGGTCAGGGTCGCAGTGAGATTGGTCAGAAGTTAGCCTGGAGGCCTGTCAAGTCATGGCCACTGCTGGGGGCTCTTTGGGACCCGTGCCTGGCTTGGGTCCACAACAGCCGGGTCGGCGCTGGTTTCCTCCCTCTTCCAATGCCCACCTCTGCCCGCCACCCTCCTCCACCGTGGTACCAGTAATTAGGGCGCTGTCCTGGGAAACAAGCTCCCATAGTCAGGATGGTTGAACCAGTGCAGCACTTTCATTTTGCAAAACCCATAGCCCCACCCCGCCACTCCGAAATAACAATGAGCGTTTAAAAATCATACAAGAAAAGGAAGCTATTTTCAGGAGTGTAAGACTTCTTGAATATATTGAGTCATGGGGGATGGGGGAAGGGAATAAGAAAATCCACCACTTTACAGCAATCAGGTTTTACATTATTCATTGATTTACTGGAGGAAATAGCCAATCAGGAGCCATGGATATGAATGCACATCTCACCGTGCTGTTGCCTTACAGTAAACTATTTGCATCTTTCTAATGGATTAGATATTTATCCAGGGATTCCCATTGTTTGAAAGGTTTGGAAATTTAGTTCCTTAAACATTTAGAAAATACGACTTTGTTCCAGTCTTAATATGCTTGCATGGAAGAACTCTCCCTCCTCTTTTGTATGGTAGGTAACAGTGTTCAAATCCCTAGTATTTTTGGAGAGTCCCTCTTCCCAGCAAGCTAAAAATAAAATAAAAGAAGAAAGAAAAAAAATTAATTTCCAAACACCTTCAGATTCTGCATATTTTGCATTCCCATTATCATGCATGTCTCTATTTAAATGCAAATTAGCATATTTAACTCTGTAGGTGCTGAAGCCCAGGATACATAGCACTGGGGTTTTCTGGAATCTCTTATCATTTTAAGGAATCATTGTAATTGCAGTACTTTAAATGAAGCCAAATTTAGACATGCTCATGTATATATTAAAACTATGATAATTTGTTTTCTTGACTGTTTTTCAGATGACTCTACAAAGAAGTATAAAATGAATAGACATCCCACCAACCAAAGGTAATTTTAAAATTTACATTTGACAAAATTAAAGTGATGTATAAAATATTATTTTCTGGGTGGCAAGCCTGCAGTGTATTGCATATCTCCCAGTTCATGCAATAGATACAATTCCAGAAAAATTCAAGTTTCCATATATGCAATTGTCCCCCACTAGGTAGCCTTTGTTTATTACATATAGAAGATAATGTAAATATAACCTGTAACTACCTATAAAAAGGAATTTGGAACACAGAAGAAATAATAGGATACATTTATTAGAAAGCAAGCCAGTCAAGTACCTTGCCTGAACTATACAAATCATGGTAAATTAAATGGCTTTTATGTAGAAAATGGTAGTCTTGGCTGTATTAGTGGACTGTGTTTTATATGCATGAGAATCATGCAAACTCAATATTAAAAAGGATTTTGTTGATAGGCCAATTCTTTATATATAGTCTACAGTAGTCTGAATAGGATTCAGAGAGGTGTTCTAAATATTAGTGGCAAACCTGATGAATTTTCATTTATAGAACAGTATAATTCTGATCCAAATATGTGAAAAATCATAAATTTTCGCTTTTAACTTAAGCAGAGATTGTTTATTCCCAAGAAAACCAGGATGTTTCCATTCATGTTTCAGCCATCTGGAGACCTGTAAAAAGATTAGAAAACAAGCATGACAATCACGTCCTAATCTACTGGCCATTAATGGGAATTTATTAGAGAATGAGCATGCAAGCCATTTGAATTCAGTATATTCTTCAATATGCAGATTTCAAAATGGGTATTCTGTAGCTCAGCTAAATAGCTTTTGAAAAGCAAAAATATCTGGAATAAGAACATGTAAGTGTTAATAGCTGCTCCTAACAATGTATGGTAGACATTGCTAGGAATCTTTAGAGCACAATTGTTTCAACTTGTCTCATATACATTTCAACATATCCTTGAAATGTGTATGATAAACTATGATATGAACCTTGGCAATTATCAAAATAATAAGGTGCTCAGTGTTAAATCTTGCTATATATTTTGTATTTCTTCATTCTTTGAAAGATGATGGTTGAGGTAAAATATTTAATTGGCTGTTTGTTTAATAACAGACTGGTGGCCATAATCATTATGTTGACTATTTTCACTTTTCGGGCTCTCATAATGAATCTATGTTACATGTATTAGGCATGGAGGCCAGTCCTGGAGTCAGTTGTTATTACGAGGTGGTATTGCCTTAAAAGATGCTATTTTAAGACAGTATCTTTTGTAGCTTCTAATTGTAGAAGCATCTCAAATGTTTAGTGTCTTGGTTTTCTTGATAGTTAATTGGGTTCTGAAATGCATTTAATTGTTAAATGTGGAAATATAGCAACATCGATTTGCAAATTCACACAAATATGGGGGTGATACACACAGACATACATGCATTCATGCATCAGATCTCTTTATCTTCACCAACATCCTTCCCAGACATATATAAAGCAAAAAGATATTCTAAAAATAACTGGCATTTTCTGGGGTTTTTACTTATGGAATTGAATTCATCTAATCATATGCTTGTTTTATGTAGTACATGCCAATTCACTAATGATTCTGTTTTAGGTCTTGGAAAGCAAGGCCAAAATAATTTCAATATTCCAAGGCAGCAAAGCTCATTTAGGATTTTACATACTGTCAGAAGTGACATGAATACATATCTCAGTGATATGTTCAATTCTTATCCAGTAGTTTATGTTGTGACCTCTTAGTTCAAGAAGAAACAGTAACTCTATATGAGTATATTTCTCTGAATTAGTTTGTACTTTGCCATATATATATATATATATATATATATATATATATCACAATACAGCCATTTCTTATTGTACTTCCTGAGCCAAAATTTGATAAGAAAATTAGATAAGTGATTTTTACAGTGCAGTATTTTTTCAATAATCAGGACAAGAATGGTCACCAAAAAGTAAATAAAAAAATTAGGGAAAAATTGGCATTTGTGTTACTAAAT
The DNA here is from genome assembly GCA_011751065.1 of Lasiurus cinereus. Classification (NCBI taxonomy): domain Eukaryota; kingdom Metazoa; phylum Chordata; class Mammalia; order Chiroptera; family Vespertilionidae; genus Lasiurus; species Lasiurus cinereus. Next base: position 32,197,323 of record JAAGEH010002531.1, read on the forward strand.
CATATCTTTAATTGGTAGAATGTTGTTGTTTGTACTCTTGATTGGAGGCCTTTCTTAGCAATTCTGATAGAATTTACATATGTATGCTCTGTATGTAATTTGGTAAGCATATTCCACTCATGTTTTAAATGAATAAATTACTGAATCAATGAAAAAGCATATTTTAATTCTGAAAGTATTTTAGTGATTGGGGAAAATAGTTAACCTATAGAAATGAGAGTATTACGATAGACTAGTGATGTGTGAAATGAATATGGAGATTTATGACATTTGATTGTAGCATATATGTTAAAGAATAGTAATACCACCAAACATAACTCATCATTTTGGGAAACATTCCATAAAACTTACCCATTGTGAATATACATCTTGTATGGACTGCACCTTAGATATTCTGTTGAGGGGCACCTGACTGTTAGAACTGTACATATAGATGCATTAGACTTAGATTACTCATTATGAAGGAGAGAAAAGAAGAGAGCTCTCTTAAGTGATCATATTTACACTTTGAAAAGTCCTAAGAAAAGGTATGAGGCTAATTAATTAAAAAAATATTACCCTCTAGATAGAAAACAAGTGGGGGTGGGGAAGAATGTTCACTGAAGTAACATTTCTTTTTTCATAATTTCATAAGGGAATCTAGTACATTTTGACCTTCTGTATGAAAGTTGATGTTTGAAACTATAGACAAAGGCTCAACATTTATTGCAGTAGAGGTGTGTACAACATTAGAAACTATTGCTGCAGTGCTTACCTGTTCTTCATTCTAAGGCACACACCCTGTAGAGAGTTATTTTATAAAAATTGGGATGAAGTCTGCTTGCTTAGAGCATTCATTTTGAACTTACAGAACAAACGCTATCCTATTGCCATGGTACATACATACAAAGCATGCCTGAGCTGTGAAAGCCATTAAAAACGCACCACCAGAGCAAACTGTCAATGCAATCACACCTCAACTCACTGCCTAATACAGCGCTGATTCCCAGCCTCAGAAAGCAAGGCCCTGCTTTAAGCAATAGCAAAGTGCCTTCCATCTCTCTGCCCATGCAATCTGCCATAAGAGAAATTCAGGCAAAGACATTCCCCAGATCTGAAATGCTTTTATCTGTCCTTAGAGAGAGATTTCTTCCAGTCTTTGGATATTAGAGCGATCTACACTAGCATGGAGGAGGTAAAAGGCCGCGGGTTGCTTTTCCAGGAGCAGTCGGTAGTGCTAACGGAAGAGATGTTGATTGAGAGAATAGGGCTTGTTGCAATGCTGCCGCTGCTGCTGCTGCCTCTGCCGCTGCTCGGGCAGCAGGCCTGGGGCAGTTGGGTGATCACTGATGCATATCAATAACCATGTACTTGAGATTTCTCATGACATCATCATTACCTTGGTCTCCAGCGGTCTCGAACCTTTGACCTTGCCGGGCTGGTCCACATTTTGGCAGTGAAAGCCCTTCCAATGATGGCCCTTTTCTCCTTCTTTCAGACCGGGGGCAGCAGCACGCCAGCAAGACGGCATCTTCTCTTTCCCAGCCTAGAAGCCCTGTGAAATCGAGGATCTTCCCCCTAAAACACACACACACAAGATATTGCAATCAAGCTGCCACCGCTTGGTAAAAAAGCTCATGGTGCTTACCCCAAAAGGATCAGGAGCAGATCTTTGAATCAGCTGTCACTTCTATAGAATGGGATGTGTTTTTTTCTTTTTTTTTTTTCTTCTTCCTTCCTCCTTAACCTGCGCTGGAAATTGCTGTTGGCTTCACACGTCTCTATAGAAGGAGGCTAAGGAGTCTTGCGTGAGAAGGAAGCAATTTACAATGCAAATAGAGGCCTCCGAAGGGACACATGCTGCTGCTCACTCGTAACCGCTTGCTGCACCTTAATAGCTGGTTTTATTTTCTGATATTCATAGATGAATTGTTGGCTCACGCTGCCGGAGATTACTTGCTGAAAGGGGGAGAAAAAAAAAGTTCGGAATAAACTTTCAAAGCAACAGATCTCGTTTGGATGTTTTAGCCGCACACACAGACAGAAACCAGGTCATATTTACATGCAAGGAGGAATCTTGAGTGCGGTGAGTGCCCTGGAGGAGGACAACGACTCTTCGGTGCTGCCAGAAAGATCGGGATCTGGATTCTGGCCAGAGGAAGACAGAGGCATATGAGGGAAGCGAGTTGTTATCTTTGGTTATCTAGCTGTATGAGTGTATTGGTCTTCATAAAGCTAGATAACCGAAAGTAAAAACTCCTTCAAGATCGCCGGAGAGCGTGTGAGAATGAAAAGACTGCAGCCAAGAGACAGTAAAAACCAGAAAGGTCAGGAATATTTATTGAATCTAACTTTGTTTTCGTTTTTGTTTTCCTTGTGAGTAAAGGTGGGATTCGAGGAAATTAAAGTGGCATACACCTGCCAAAAATGTGAAGGTGCCAGGTACTTTGAGGGGGGTTGTTAAAAAGGAGACTTGTATAGTGCTAACGAGGTTAAGAGGCAGGTACAGTTTGTCCTACTCCAAGGCGAAAGTTTAAATATGAGTTATTTTTCCTTTCTTAGAAAGCTGCTGTAGAGGTGACTGGCACCCAGTTAAAAAAAAAAAAAGAAAGAAACAACAACAAAAAACGATTTCATGTTATGTGGACTTGGGCAGTTCTCTTCTGAGGCCCCTCCTCTGAAAAAAATTTTAAGATTATGCTGGGAAACTACATGCATTTGGGGGTATATGTCAGATAATATTGGACTTTCAGCAAAGTTTATACTGGAAGGTTAATGATTTATATCTACTGAGGACTTAGAGCTAGAGGGGAAAAATGCAAAAAAAAAAAAAAAGCAAAGGCTGATTTTATTCTTCTATTCAAAATACAAGGACAGATGCTTCTCTGTTCCAAGAGGGTTTCCTTGAGGAAGCTACTGAAGCAGAAAGACATGATGGAGACGAGATCGCCTCCCCTCTTGTCAAAGTGTTAAAAAAATGTTCTGTCTTACTCTGCGCCTAGCATTGGAAATGAAAGTGACATTTACGCCACAACCCACGTGTGCGCCTCCTCTCTTTTTGTTTAAGGATGATCAGGTCTATCCAGGAAACAGCTCTGGCATCCCAAACTGAAATAATTAGGACGTATATAGACCTGACAAAAATGGAAAGGGGGTGGGGAATCTGAGGGTCTGTCTTGCCTAATTGATTCGGCTAAACGGAATGCAGGAGATGTGAACGGCAGGACGCTCCGATTCCCACGCTCGGGGGCAAGTGGTAAAGCGGGGCCTGGCAGCCTATGACAGACAGCCCTGTTGGGGGGGGAGGGGTATAAAAAAACATCAAGTGCACACCATACTCATCTCCATCGCTTAAAAAAGTAGAGGCATTTCCCACCCACAGCCATCTGCAGCCTCCCAAATGGCAGCACCAACTGGTCTCTTGCTGCTGCACACTGTCTGTTTCTGTTAATTTTATAACCACTGTTTAAACTGGCCATAATTAAGTTTGCCTCTCTTCTTTGGTTGAGATTTCTAATATTTAAGGAAAGTTTGTAGAAAGCAGTCCCAAGAAAGCTTCCTTGCTGCCTTGCCCTTCATGTCAAATTCTCAGTCTATACTTTTGGTCTGGTGACCACCTTGGGGCTTTTCATTTGGGTGAGTTATATGTGAAAATATGACTCTCTATATAACAGACATTATCATCACTTCATCAGATTGTTTACTTCTTACACAATATATCTGGAAACTTGGCTGAATTATGCTAGTAGACACATTGGAAGTAAAACTATAAAATCACCAACCTGTAGAAAGTTAATCACTGACAATATAAAGAAAGTTTGTTCTGATATAATCTCAGCTAGATACATCCTAAACAGCCATTTTTATTTAATCAAAAAAGTGACTATGCTTAGAAACTTTGGTTCTCTGAAGATCCCTATTGTTAATATTTTTAAAAACGTCCTCAATTTTTCCACATGTCACCAAGCAAACATTTGTATAGGCATTTAGACATAAATTCAAACCTTGAAATAAGAAAATGTCCAAACTGGCCTGTTATCTTCCACATGACCTAGATTACTGGCAATCCTAAATCCCAACTATGCAATATTTCTTCAAAAGCATTCCACTTGCCTTTGTAGCTTCAACTCCTTTTAAGACTTCAAACTGGAGAAGCCTGTAAAAGCCACTGGTAATTTCAGTTAGAAACTCTGGGAGACTTTATTAAGGTAAATTCTCGATTTGACTTTGGAACACGTGCCAAAGTTTTATTACTGTGGTGACTGTTGAGAAGACCCTTGTTTATTTACATTTGAAGCACTGTTTGTGCAAACAACCTTTCATTGTTAAGTGCCTGTATTCCTTTCATTTACTTCATGTCCAGGGGTGCTATTTACCTAGACCCATTGTCTACTACAATTAACATTTACATTACAAAGTGTGTGGTTTTCTTTCTCAAGGAGGTTCAATTAAGGCAATAGATGTTTGCTGGGGAAACCTATTGTTTACTGAAAGCATTCAATGGAGTCAAATTACTGAAGCTTTTGCCTACATCTTGGTCTTTCATGTAAATATGTTAAATATAACATTTAAGTAAAATAAACAATATTATGATTATGTGTTTGCCATTGTCATATCAAACTTGCTTTGTATCATACTAATGTTACATGACTTATCGATCAATAAAAATGCATTTCAATGTTATTATTTTCATTTTATTTTTTGCTGTTTCACTGCTCTTGCTGCAACATGTCCCAAGTTTTCTTTTTTCTATTACACATCAAACTTTTGACATTTTGTTTTATTTGTGTGTGTTTAGGAGAGGTACTGTATCTGAGCATAGGTCTGCAGGGTGTCTGAGGTAGTCTCTCCAATGACCTTATAATAAGGTGATATTTCTTTGAAATCTGAAATATTCCAAAGGCATGCACATTTAAGTCAAAAGAAGTGTAAATATCTGTTAAGTAGTTCTTTGAAAGCTAGTTTTAACATTGGCAGAAACTGGATCAAGTTTATTTAGCATACCACTGCATTGTAAAACAGTTGGAGTGAAGTTGCAGGTTGCGTGAGTATGCATGTTAACTAGTGGGAACCGAGCGCAGTCTTTGTGAAAGGGGAGCAGCAGATTGCTTGTGCAAGGCCAATGTTAAAAAGGCAGCTGAATTTAACACCATCTGGAAGAAAAGATCCCTTCACGACTTTCTCACACCGTCAGACAAAACTAGTGTCTCTTGTTCCGAGCCCTTGTCTATGCAACCATACAATACTGAGTCATTATACTTTTGCTGAGAGAAAATTTGAGAACACAATATGGGTAACCAGTGAATGACCAAGTTTCATTGTGCCCGCTTAAGTCGATTGAAATCTACGTCTAGAGCTATGAATGGTAGTATTGTTTTCCTCACCAGGGCTGTACTAAATGTCAGCACAGTGTAAAGAAAAACTTGAAGTCTGCAAATAACTTACCAGATCTCAATTATAATATTTTCCCACACTAGAACTAATATCATTGCGAGGGGCTACATTGCAGAAATACAAAAAAAGAACCGAAAAGAAATAGAGAGTTCATTTAGAAGTTATTTTATCCAGACAAACATTTTAATTTTTTTGATGGGAACTTCCATGCAGGCTGCAGGCTGAGTTGAGAAGTGGAATTAATTACTGGGAAGTTCAAGTTACAAAAATGCTTCTGTGCAATTAAAATAGAATAAAACAAACAACCGGTGCCATCTTAAATCCTCCTTTCTTAAACCTAAAGGGACTCTACTTGGGTTGTGTTGCTTTGGTACTGCTTAGAATGTTTTATTTAAATCTAGCTTAAATTTTGCTTTAAAGTTTACCATGATTGACACTGCAAAGGAACATCATACATGTACATTTCCAAAAATATTCTGGCACCTCCATGGGTGGATTCTGCTGCCCTCAGGAATACACTCCCCATTTTCTAACTTTTCCCATGATGTGTCTGAATCAGTTACTATGCCTAGGTTTAATATTCACAGAATCTATTTGACTCTAACCAGTCAGAAAAGGAAACAAAACAATTCAGAAAGTGTAAAAGGAGTTGGTTGTGTATGTTTTATTAGGACGTCTATTTTAAATATAATTGACTTTGCAATTTTGTTATTGTGTCACCAAGTGTCGCATAGTTCTTAACATGTAAGTGCAAAACAATGAGTAATTGCTGTTTTGCTGAATAATATATCTGAGTTCCAACGTCAAAGGTATTATTTTGTGTATTTCTAAATAGGAATGTTAACTGCAGGTTTTGACATCTAGAATCTTTTCATGAGATACTTAGAAATAGGCTGATAAAATGACACCTGTAAAAGTAAATATAAAGATATAACTAACTTATTTTCCTTGTCCTTCTTTATACAAGAAAAATAACAATGAAAATTCACTCAGTAATAGAATTATAAAGGATATAACATAAAAACACAGTCATACAGAAAAATCCAAATCAACAAAAACAGAAGTTGTATAGAGGTAAAAAAAGATATATAGGAAAACTTCTGCAGTACCCTTACACAATGTGAATGGATATATTCACCAGTATCAGCCCCCTAGTGAAGTTAAAATTAATGTGCATAGTAATGAAATAAATTTATTATTTGCATTCAAAGTAATTTTCCCCCCAAAGTGGCTTTTCTTTAATACTTCTTAAACACTACATTTCCACTAGTAATACTCTGTGCTTATTTTTAAAATTAAAACAATTTTCTTATTTGGAAATTTTAATTTGATTTTATGTAGTTTATTATGAAAATTAAGAAACCACTTAAATAGTAATATATAAGATGAGTACATTTCAGGTTCACAGATGGTCTTCCTCTCCATAGACTATATATAGACAGTTCAAGCCATTTTAGCATTTTAAGATTTTGACTTTTTTTTTTTTAATGGAGATGTGAAGCTAAAAGTTTTATTTTCCAATGTGGCTAGAGAATAGATGAAAGAGATATAGGCAATGTAACTATCTAATTTTTGTCCATGGATCTGTATTTCTGGAAGGCTGTTGTGGCTTGAGAATATTGATACCCTTTTCCCATTCTGTCTTTCTATGACTTAGCATTTCTTTAATTAGAGTAACTAAAACACACCATAATTTGCTGCTTTTGGATGGGTGCTGGGGGAGGTGGTGAAATGGGTAACATGAGATAAGATGTCTTTTAAAAAGTTACTAGGTAAAAAGACAGCTATACTACTGGCCCATTGTTTTAATACTCATACTTTGGACAGTTAAACATGGCCTACCAAGATGGGACATGTAAGGTAGTTCTTCAGTGTCTCCACATTTTAATGGATGGCTTTGTTATCTTGTTTTTGTGTTCATTGGTATCTTAACACAAGTTAACCTAGTACAGAAATCCGCAGAAATCTTCATTCCCTTTTGGGAATTGTTTGGCCTAATTGTGGAATTAATTCTAAAGATGGTGAATGGAAATGAGAAGTAGATAGTTATGATTGCTGCTAAGGAATATCTGCCTGTCTTTAATCAGGGCCATGAGAGCTAGTGCACTTCTTAGAAAGGTGATGACCTCTTTGAGGTGGGAGCTTGTGGCTTTCTGCTTTGCAGCCAACTGTCAGACCACAGGGGGTAGGACTTTAAAAAGTGAAGATAATCGACTTTATTCGGGGAAATTCGGAGTTCTGAGCCATATTTGATCAAAGGGAGGCACATCAGTGTATTTGGTGGTTTGAGCTGAGCTCTGGCACAGTGTATTCTGGAGATCTAAAAATAGCCAGGCTTAGCAGCCGCATTGCCAGGTGCCTGGCGTGGGCGGTGCACAGAGGAGAGGGCCCACTCTGTGACTGGCTGCAGAAGTGGCAGGGCCAGGCAGCGGCAGCGGCGCAGGCGGCCGGTCAGCGGCCGGGCAGCACAACGCCTCCCGCTGACCGCCCACAGCCTGAGTCCTCCTGCAGCTGTGGCAGCTCGCGGCCCTTTCCGGAAAGCGGGCGTCTGATTGGTGTTTCCCGGGAGACCGGCGGCCGGAGCTGCCGGAGCTGCCCGGGCTGGTGCGCCGGCGCGCGCGCTCCCGAGGCTTGGCGCGCGCTCCGGCGGGCGGGCGGGCGCGCGCTCCGGCGGGGCGGACGGGGCCGTGCTGGCGGCGCCGGCGGCGAGCTGGGAGGCCTCCCAAGTTCGCTCGAGCTCGAATTCCGGCGCCCGCCCTGCAGCGCTTGCAGACCGCTGGGCGCGGGCGCCGCGGGACCCCACAGAGTGCCCCCCGCCCCGCCCCGCCCCGCCCCCGCCTGGCACGCTGGATGGCGTCGGCGAAGGCTGTTCGGTGATTTTTTGATTTGCCCGCCTTCCGTCCGCGCACCAGCCGCCTGGGTCCTGCCTCTGCGCCCGCGCCGGGCGGCGGTTGCTTAGGAATCCAGGAGGTGGGATGGTGGAGGGGGGTGGCGTCGGAGTGGAGTCACGCCCGCCCGGACGTCTGTGGGAGGCAGGCATCTCGCTGCCGCCACCCCCTTCCCAGGGCCCCTCCTTCAGCATGCAGGGAACTTGTGATTCAGGAAGGGGCTTTCTTTTGCTGGCATCCAGTGTCCCTAGTTCTGCCCAGGATCTTCGAGTATGACCACTGTCACTGATAAAGATAATGTGTGCCCCTCCCCCATCTTGTCTTCACCCAGTGGAAAGCTGCTAACGGAAAGGATTTCCGTCCGTCCCCCTGCACCCCCTACCCCCTTCGCGAGGAGGCTCCAGGGGGAGGAAGTTTTGTGAATCCCCCAGCCTGGGCCCTTGGCAGAATCCACTAACTCCTCCACCGCACTGCCCCGGAGGGACTCCTCCTCCCTATGCAGATTTGCTAGAAATATTAATCTCCTTGTTGGGTGGATACAGTAGAACTTGCTCAGAGATTACTTTAAAAAAGAGATCTGGGTCTTAAGCGCGTACTAAAGCCAGTTAATAACATCATGCATGGACATTTAAACTTGTTGTAAGTTGCAGAAAGGATTAGTGAGAAGTCACGCTGTGCGCAGCTAATGATACCATCTTAACTCAACCGGTCTAAATCCACCTCGGCCCGGCCCGCGCAGGTCTGGCCGGCTCTGAGGCCCTCGGCTGAGGTTGGGAAAGGGGAGGGTCTGGGAGGAGCTCAAGGAGTTTGGAAACTGGAGGATTCCCCTCCTTTGAGTGATGGTCACTAGTCCCTGGAGGCTGCGGCGCTCCTGGGACTGGGCGGTTACCAGCCCCCCCCCCCCCCCCCCCCCCCCGGAGGAGGGCCCAGTGCTCGGACCCGCCACAACTCAACGGGCTGTGCTTTAGTGACACTGTGAAGGGTACTTACCTACGTGTTAAAACAGGTTTGATTTCATGCACCAAAAAGGGTGGTGCAAGGTCTGTTGTAAACTCAGATGTAGTGGTGGGATTCCAAAAGTGTTGGCTTTCTGCTACCGATCAATTTGCATTACAAAGGCTGTTAGCTTTCCATTCTTCTTTTCCAAAATGTAGTCTAGCTCAGTATTTCACAGGTGAATACCTAGGCATATTCTTAACTACTTATTGTCATAGGTTTGCTCAACTGGTTTCAAACTGATTACCGTTTTAAGAGCGTTTGCAACTACTTTAGGACAGGGCCAATAAGAAATAATCTTGGGCTGGCTTGGCACAGTGGTTGAGTGTCGACCTATGAACCAGGAGGTCGACCTATGAATAAGGAGGCCCAAGTTCGATTCAGGGCATATGACGGGTTTGCAGGCTCCTCCCCCACGCCAGCCCCCCAGTGTGGCGCATGCAGGAGGCAGCTGATCAGTGATTCTCTCTCATCATTGATGTTTCTATCTCTCTCTCCATCTCCCTTCCTCTCTGAAATCAATAAGTATATATATTAAAAAAAATAATCTTGAGAAAATGCTTTGAAAATACTTATTAAAATACTCATTTTAACAATATTCATTTGGTTCTGTTACTAAGTATTTGTCTTGAGGGGTTTCTTGAGTTTCTTTTAATAGCAAATGACCCTGGAAGAACAAGCTATCATAAAAATTTTAACTGCACCTGGCTTTTGAAGTTGTTTTTCTAAGGTATAAATTCAAAACTGGCAAGGTTAAAATGTTTGTCCTTTATCATTAATTGCTAGTGGGAGGTTGGAACTAACCATAGATGCTGATCACTAATAATTGGTGACAACCTGTAAGTAAGCCACTTCAGAAAAGGGATTGTGTGTACAAAAAATAAACATTTTTTTTCTAAATCAGTCCACCAAAAATGATTTACAGATTACTATCCAGATGTCTCTTTGTCTTTTAGGGAAAAAAAAGTAGGTACATATGTAACCATACACATACATATATAGATATGAGTGAAATTTACTGGAATGGAAGAATGTCTAATAACTATTAAATTAGGAAATATTTTCGCTGACTAAATAAGATACAATTCGTTTATGTATTTATCAACCCTGTTCTCATGAAAAAACATTTCCTATAATTTAAATAGAAGTAATGCCTTCATGAAGACAATAGAAGATTTAATATCATTGAAATTCAGAATCCATGGACTTATTCCAGCCAGCGCTGGAGCTCTTGTATAGTAATAATAAAAGTGTACTTAGTTCTTATTTTTAATTCAGTGAGAATTATGAATGTACCTGAAACTGTTGCATGAACTTAACTGTATTTGAGAGAAACTCAAATAATGAATTTTAGTCTTTGTTTTCAGAAAGCACATAGTTTATACATAGTAGCTGCTCAATATATATTCTTTTAATATATTGAATTATCCTTAAAATATATGACCTGTATACAAAATTAAGTTAGCAGTTGCTGACAGGAATCTAAAATTGAGGATATTCTACAGTCTGTGGAATAGCTTGAAAACTATTTAGGAGTTTTAAATATGAAGCTATTACTATGACTATGGTGAGATTTAAAAGAATGAAAAAAATAATTTGATAGATCTTTATCTTTTGAGTTTGTAACATATGCCTCTTGAGTGATTCCAGCAGTGAAAATAGCTAGACAGCAAGAAAATAGGTATAGGAATTAATTGACAAATTTATACTTGCCTGTATTATAAAGGAACTCAACATTTTGTAGATACTTAGATTAATAAGAAATGGAAAGTTCAGCAGTCCCCAAATAAAGTTAGAAATTGCTGAATAACAGATTTCCACACTGAAGACTCATGTGATTCCGGTGATTCAAACAGCATAGTAAAATACTGCATATATTTCTGCCAAATTTGTCTCAGATGGACTAGCTGCTAGGGAAGAATCCATAGCATGACTGAGCTAACAGAAAGTGTGTTACCTTTTCAATAGGTAATCCCTCTATTTGCATGCTGTGCTCATGGGCAGGAAAGAAGACTTGAATTTTTATTCTTTTTCTGGAATTTTGCTTTAAGATCTATATTTTTCAACTCAAAATACATGAAGTGAACAATATTTTGAAAACTAATAATTATCATTAAGACAAAATTATCTTTTTAGTCATTGCAAATAAAAAGTTGGCTTTTTTAAAGTTAAACTTAGCTGGTTCCATTACAGTAGAGATTGTGTTATTCAATTTTGAAAGAGCCCTTCTGTATAAAAATGCAGTTTGAAAAAGAAAATATTTATGCTTTTATCATTTTAAGTAATCAAATATTATAATGCTAGATATTCAAATATCATGTGCAGCAATACATTATTAACTCAATCTAATGTTCAGAGTCATTACCACATTCATGGGTATCTTTCTGATATCTCTCTAGTCCACTGGATTTTGAAGTGTGATTATGTAAATTTTCTACTAATAAATAAATGACTATTATTGTACTTGAAATACCACTCAAATTTTTAAGACTATGGCATCTAAATAATATATTATGCATTTCTTAATTATTTATTACAACTAATTTAAAATAACTGTAGGGTAAAGCATACATTTATTTTTAAATAGACATCCCTTACCCAATTTTTTTTTGTGTGTATGCCACATTAAAAAGTATTTTAGATGATGAAAATATAGAGAGATGAATTAAAGGTTGATGAGCAGAGTGAATAAGCAGTAAGTTTATTCTTCAAAGAAATATCTCTGATTTGCCCAATAATAAATACTATCACCCTGATGTAATCTTTATGGTAACTGATCTTAATGCCAGTTCATAAGGGTATTTTGATGATAGGGGAAACTATTTTTAAATTTAAACATTTGTGTAGAAAATTCCTCACCAGTTCTTGACTAGGAAAACTTAACAGCTAAAATATTGCACCCATGGTTATTTTGAATAGCCCTTCTATAAACATAGTAAGAAAGTTGTAATCTCGAGTTAACAAATTAGATAAGGGTTATACAATCAAGTGATACTAAATTTAAAGAATGGCTTCCCCCCCACTTAATTATAGCTATAGGAAATCACAGTAATCGAAATGAGCCCTTCCATTGTTTAATATTGCAAGGCTGTATTCAGAACTGTCCTTGCACTGTGTCTTTAAAGGAGGCGCGCATGTGTATTTTACTTGCATAAATTCTAATTGCAGAATTCACTCTAATCACCATGTCGAAATCATCTGAAGCCTCATAAGTTCATGAGCTACACACTTTTCTATTTTATTCTGCAGACCACACCTTATCTGGTGCTAATGAAATATAGGAGATTGATTGCAGAAAATCTTCAAGGGAGTATTTGCTGTACCATATATAGTAAGCTCCATTTGGTGCATTAGCATTTAGCCACTTTATGCAAATTTAGAGAAAATGACTCATGTATATGATTTAATATGCATCAGCGATAACTCATACCACCCTTATAAGAAAAAAGAAATTAAAAATTCATTAGAAAACTAGACTAGTGTCACTACATGGTTAAAACATTATTAAAGCATATTTCAATGTTTTGCTTACACTGGTGTTCTCATCATGGTGCCACCATTTCATGACAAAGGCCGTAGAGGAGAAAACATTCAACTTAAAATGTCTGCTGGCACACATCGCTGGATTTGTGTGTCACTAAACAATGAGCGAGCATAGCCTTGAATACCAACTATTTAATTAGCACTTTTGGAAGCCATGCATAGAAAATAGCTCATTTACATGCATCTGCTTAGCGATTAGTCCCATAAAAAGCTACCATTTTTTGTTGTTGTTGTTTAATATAGCGAGCATTTTACCATTCGGCCATGAAAAAAAAAAAATCAAAACATATGTTATTATTTTAAAATTCTGAAATTCAGAGACTTAATTAATGCAGGCAAAAGTCTTCATATTTCTCCTCAAGATATATTTAAATTATTTAATTTAACCTTAAGTGTACCATAAAAGGCTGGATACAAGTAATAATTAAGAACTTCAAAGGGCAACAGAAACCCTCTAACAGTCCTTGGTTTAATTAAAGGCTATTATTAGAAAGCTCTCAAATATATAGTTACATTTAATGACAAGTGATGACTAGTAAAAGCAGTATTTGAAAGTTATGAGTATCTTATTGTAAATACAATTGATAGCAAGTATTGCTATAATTCCATTTTGAAAATAAATGACATGTAGTTCTTAAAAAATCAAATGGGTAACATTAAAAACCTGTTAGTTTAAGATGCTTTACTTTTCATTAATTCTCTAGTCTACACACACCTGTCATAATCACAAATTAATTGTATGTTTCTTAAAAAGCATTTCTGCCTATTTAAATGTCTTTAAGGGTGTATATTTTTCTAATACAGTGGCCTATTTATTAATCCATATATATAAATGTGTAAGGATGCATTAACAATAAAAGTGTGCTCCACTAGCACATTTTGAAATATAACATTCTTTTTTGGACTACGAACTGATATTTAATCTGACAATAATGAATTATTTTTAGATGTTTATAGTATCTACCATATTTTTGTGAATAGACAATTGGCTGAAAACCAGATGATTCTAAATATACTTTGGAATGTGTAAAAACCATACAGAAAATAGAAATAGGTCACTTATGTAAAATTTGCTACTTACTATAAATAATTATACTCATTGGACTATTTTGCTTTATATATATTTATTTATATAGGGTATTTAGTTGGAATTTGCAGTTAAAATTCAGGGCAGATGAGTGAGTAGTGTGTATATATAGTCTTAAGTGAAATTAATAAACAAATATTTCAAAATTTTATTTAGAAATTTCACTGATTCTGATTGTTAATTATCTTTAGTAATTGGTTTAGAAACCATCTATAATAAAAAGTGCTTACTTATGAAATATATAAAATTTACTTTTATGAGTAATCTATTATTTTGAAATATGATATACTCTCTCCTTTGTTCACTGTGGGCCAGGGAACACCATGGGGTGTTTGGCCTTAGAAAGATTGTGTAATATATATATATATATATATATATATATATATATTTCTTATTCTGTTAGAAAAGTGTGCTTCTCATATCTTTTGTGTGACATATTCTTTAATTTGAACAATTTTAACATCAGTTTCTTATTTTATTCTCCTCGTAACGATTATTATTATTATTATTATTATTATTATTATTATTATTATTATTTGCTTATGCTGTTTCCCCTGCACAGACTCAGAATTAAGGTTTATATAGTAGGGAAATTACCTGTTTGAATATCTTGCATCTAGAACAGTGTTGTATACATTGTAGATACTCAATAATTATTTGTTGATGAAAGAATACATAGATTTAAATATGAGATTAATATTTCTGAGATAGATTTTGCCCTGTGCATGAAGGGATTGATACACACAGATTTGTTCCCCCAACATGGGATTCCTATTGAAGGTGCCCAGCTATGTTGAGAAGATTACTTTTCATAGATAAAGACCATTGTTTGTTTTGGGGGTGAGTGATGACTACATGCAAATTTTAAGCTATATTTCAAAGTCCATTTGTAGGAAAATTGTGTATATATATTTGAAATCCTATCCTTGATATGAAAAATAGTCAGTGGTTCATGAAACAGGGCTAAGTTAACTAGATGCTTGGGAACTGAATCACAAAACATAGAGTTTTAACAATATATTCCAAACAAAATATTTTGTAAGTAATTTTACTATTTTATTGTATTCCGATTAAGATATCTAATTCATAAAAGCATACTATTGTAAATGGCTTGAAATGTTTATAATGTTATTTTTATTTATTTATTATTTTTAAAGAGAAACATTGATTTGTTGTCCCTCTTACTTATGCATTCATTGGTTGATTCTTGTATGTGCACTAACCAGGAGATCAAACCGAAACTTTGGTGTATTGGGAGGATGCTCTAAGCAACTGGTTACCGGGCCAGGGCCTTGCAGTTTTAACTAGTGATAGAAAAATAAATGTCAATCATAGTCTTCCTAGGGCTTAAACTTTTTTGATTAAATCAGGATCATTTTTATTTACTTATTTTAAATAAATCCTTATTGTTCAGATTATTATAGTTATTCCTCTTCCCCCTGCCTCCATAGCTCCCCTTCACCTGGTTCCCACCCCATCCTCTGCCCTTACCCTCCCACTTCCATTGTCCTCATCCATAGGTGTACGATTTTTGTCCAGTCTCTTCCTGCATCCCCCACATCCCCTTTCTTCTGAGAATTGTCAGTCCACTCCCTTTCTATGCCCCTGATTCTATTATATTCACCAGTTTATTCTGTTCATCAGATTTTTTTATTCACTTGATTTTTAGATTCACTTGTTGATAGATATGTATTTGTTGTTCATAATTTTTATCTTTACCTTTTTCTTCTTCCTCTTCTTAAAGTATACCCTTCAGCATTTCAAATAATACTTTGGTGTTGTTGAACTCCTTTAGCTTTTTTCTTATCTTTCATTCAATTCTGAATGAAAGCTTTGCTGGGTAGAGCCATCTTGGTTGTAGGTTCTTGCTATTCATCACTTTCAATATTTCTTGTCACTCCATTCTGGCCTGCATACTTTCTGTTGAGAAATCAGCTGACAATCATATGGGTGCTCCCTTGTAGGTAACTAACTGTTTTTCTCTTACTGCTTTTAATATTCTCTCTTTGTCTTTTGCCCTTGGCATTTTAATTATGATGTGTCTTGGTGTGGTCTTCTTTGGATTCCTCTTGTTGGGTGTTCTCTGTGCTTCCTGGACTTGTAGGTTTATTTCTTTCACCAGGTAGGGGAAGTTTTCTGTCATTATTTCTTCAAAAAGGTTTCCAATATCTTGCTCTCTCTCTTTTCTGGCATCTCCATAATTCAGATGTTGGTACACTTGAAGTTGTCCCAGAGGCTTCTTACACTATCTTCATATTTTTGGATTCCTTTTTCTTTTTTCTTTTCTGGCTGGGTGTTTTTTGCTCTTTTGTATTTCAAATCTTTGACTTGATTTTGTGACCTCTAGTCTGCTCTTGGATCTCTGTATATTATTCTTTTTTTAAAAAAAATAAATGTTTATTTTTCAGATTCTTAAAATTGTTTCTCATCTCCCCTCCTCCCCCATAGATACCCTCCACCTGGCTCCCACCCCACCCTCTGCCCTTATCTCCCCTCTCCATTGTAATCATTCATAGGTGTATGATTTTTGTCCAGTCTCTCCTTGCAGCCCCCACCTCTTTCCCCCTGAGAATTATCAGTCCACTCCCTTTCTATACCCCTAATTCTATTATATTCACCATTTTATTCTGTTCATCAGATATTTTTATTCACTTGGTTTTTAGATTCACTTGTTGATAGATATGTATTTGTTCATAATTTTTATCTTTACCATTTTCTTCTTCTTCCTCTTCTTAAAAAATACCTTTCAGCTTTTCAAATAATACTTTGTTTGGTGTTGTTGAACTCCTTTAGCTTTTTATTAACTGTGAAGCTCTTTATCTGACCTTCAATTCTGAATGATAGCTTTGCTGGGTAGAGTTATCTTGGTTGTAGGTTCTTGCTATTCATCACTTTGAATATTTCTTGCCACTCCGGTCTGGCCTGCATAGTTCAGAAATCAGCTGACAGTCATATGGGTGCTCGCTTGTAGGTAATTAACTGTTTTTCTCTTGCTGCTTTTAGTATTCTTTCTTTGTCTTTTGCTCTTGGTACTTTATTATGATGTGTCTTGGTGTAGTCCTCTTTGGATTCCTTTTATATAGGGTTCTGTGTGCTTCCTGGACTTGTAAATCTATATATATATATATTTTTTACCAGATGTGGGAAGTTTTTAGTCATTATTTCTTCAAATAGGTTTTCAATATCTTGCTCTCTCTCTTCTGCTGGCACCCCCATAATTTTGATATTGGTACCCTTGAAGTTGTTCCAGAGGCTCCTTACACTATCTTCACATTTTTGGATCCTTTTTCTTTTCCAGTTGAGTGTTTTATGCTTCTTTGTATTTCAAATCTTTGACTTGATTCTTCTCTTCCTCTAGTCTGCTGTTAGGTCTCTGTATAATATTTTTTATTTCAGTCAGTGTATGTTTAATTTTAGTTGGTCTTTTTCCATCTCTAGTTGGATCTTTTGCATCTCTAATTGGTTCTTTTTCATCTCCTCTTGGGACTCACTAACTTTATCCAACTTTTCTAGGATATTCTTGAAAAACCTTATAAACGTGGTTTTGAACTCTGTATCCAGTAGTTTGTTTTCCTTCATTTCCTTTGTTTGTGATCCCTTCCCTTGTCTCAGTATTTTCACTATGCCTGGAGAACTTCTGTGTTGGATTCAGCCTTATGATATCAGACTTGCAAAACAGCAAAAGCCTCTCTGTTGAGCTTGGGATGGGTGGAGTCTCAGGGCTTAAGGGACCTCTTTGCCTTTCAGTCGGCCCTGCCCTCCATGGCCCCTGAGTCTCATGTGACTGGGTAATCACTGGAGCAGTCCCTGTACGCGCATGTGTACGCACATTCTGTTGCAGTGCCTCTAAACTGCTGCCCCTCCGGCTCCTCTGCGCTCTGGGACCATATGAGTTTGGGTCCCCAGGGTTTCACCTGAAACTGGGGTTTAGTGGAGTTAGAAGTGGCGCAGTTGGGAGGATTTGTCTCCCGCCCACTCATGAAAGCCAGTGGCACAATCATCAGTCGGTCTCTGCCCGCAGTGCTGTGCGCGTCACCAGACTTCTGATCTTTTGCGACTCCCCTAAATTTCCGTGCACTTCTCCCTTTTCACAGTCCAAACTCCAATCCCTATGAGTTTCAGCTGGATCTGGGGTTTAGTGTCGTAGGATAAGGGGTTCAATGCCGTTAAGAGTCTCCGTCTCCCTCCCGCCAGAGAAAGTCAGCCAGGTTCTCTGGCATCCGCTCTCTCCACGCACATGTCTCCATATCTCAGCTTTTTGCAGCTCCTCTGTGTCTCTGTGAGCCCCTCTCCTTCCTTCTAGTTGTAGAATTTCCACTCAATCAACTTTCTTGTGGTTCTGGATGATGTCCGTTCTGTCTTTTAGTTGTAGTTTTGAAATTGTTGTGCGAGCCAGCAGTGTAGGTTGTTTACCTAGGCCGCATCTTGGATTCTCCTGTAGTTAATTCTTGATTGTTGTTGGTAATACTGGGGGAAATTGACCTCTAGACCAATCAGTTGTGAGGATCACCTGTGTCAGCACCCAGAGAACTTTTGTGCTGGACTCAGCCTTAAGACTTGCAAGATTGCAACAGCCTCTGTGCTGGGCTGAATGTAGTGGAGTCTCAGGGCTGAGAGGACAGCCTTGGCCTCCCCTCAACCTTGCCCTACATGGTAGCCCCTAGGTCTCAATGCCCCTGGGTAATTGCTGCAGCCCTCTCTGTGCACATGCAAGCAAGCCTCCAGACCTCTGGCCTTTCCAGCTCCCCTGAGTTTCTGTGTGCTCCAGGGACCTGTATGAGTCTGGGTCCCCAGGGTCTTGCCGAAACTGGGATTCAGTGCAGTTGGACCTGGATTTCAGTGCAGTTGGGAGGTTCTGTTTTCCTCCCGCTAGAGAAAGCCAGCGGCATAATAAGCAGTCAGTCCTCTTTGCACGTACCTCCAGACCTCTGCCTTTCTCAGCTCCCCTAAGTTTCTGTGCACTTCTTCCTTTTCACGATAGCCCAGACTCCCCCGTATGAGTCTCGCCCAAAACTGGGGTTCAGTGCAATCAGAAGTCGGGTTCAGTGCAGTCAGGATTTTCCGTCTCCCTCCTGCAAGAGGAAGCCAGCTATACCCTTCACCGCCCATCCTCTCTACTCGCGTGTCTCTGTACCTCATATTTTTACAGCTCCTCTGAATCTTTGTGAGCCCCTCTCTTTACATCTAGTTGTAGAATTTCCACTCAGCCAGCTTTCCTGTGGTTCTGGATGGTGTCCATTCAGTTGTTTAGTTGTAATTTTGAAATTGTTGTGTGAGGCAACAGTTTGGTGTTCACTTATGCCACCATCTTGATTTCTCCCTGTATATTATTCTTTATTTCAGTCAGTGTATGTTTAATTTCCAGTTGTTACTTTTTCATATCCTCGAGTGACTTACTAAATTTATTGGTGGTTTCTAGAAAATTCTTGAAAAACCTTATAACTGTGGTTTTGAACTCTATATCCAGTTGTTTGCTTCCTGCATTTCTGTCATTTGTGACCTGTTTCTTTGTCTCTGCATTTTGGTTGCTTCTCTGTGTTGATAGAGTGGCTTTGTGTGCTAGGTGTCCTATAGGGTCCAGTGGCTCAGCCTCCCCAGTTATCAGAGGTGGATACTCTTGGTGCACCCCTTTGTGGACTGTGTGTACAGTCTTGTTGTAGTTAAGTCTTGATTGTTGTTGTTATCACTGGGGGGAATTGACCTCTAGGCCAATTGACTGTGAGGATCAGCTGTGTCTACAATGGGAGAACTTCTGTGCTGGAGACATCCTTATGAGGCAGGACTGCTTCAGTGGGGCTTTGGTGCTCACTGAGTCTTCCCCCTGAGTGTGTCCCTTATGGATCTGAGGAGGTGTAATCTGGATGGTCTCACTCTGACCACTGTGTACACTGGTTCTTGTATCTCCAAGGAGGTGCTAATTTAGCTCTGCCTGAGGCCACCCAGCAGGAGCTACGGAGAGACCTGCAGATTCCTCTTCTTTGTTTGGGGTTTGGAGGTGCCCAGATGAGGCCCAGATGTGAAGCAATGCAAACTGCTGTGGAGCCTTGGGCCTTCTTTTGGAACTTCTTGGGCTCTCTGATTCAGCTGCAGTTTGTTAGGTAATTTTAGATTGCAAAGACTTAGGCCATTTATATGCAAAAGTATCTGCTCACAGCTGGGGTGGAGTTGTAAATTTGGTGGGATGGGGTCTCAGGGAATCAACAGGACAGAGCAAACAGCAATGGCTGACTTTCAGCCCTACCCTAAGAGGTCCCTAGGTCTCAGTGTCTTGTGGTAATCGCTGTAAGCACTTCTGAGAAAAAGCTGCCCTTGAGTTCTGCCTGATGTCAGGTAGTCTAATTTCCTACCATATGAGCCTGGGACCCCAGAGTCTCACCCAGAACTAGAGTTCAGAGCAGTCAGGAGCTTGTATCTCCCTTCTGATTCAAAAAGATAACCACGTCCTCAGTTGCCAGCCCTCTCCGTGTGCATGCCTCTGTACCTCCATACTTCACTTCTGCAGCTCCTCTGAATCTCAGTGTGCTTTTCTCTTCCCTTCTAGTTGTAAAATTTTCACTTAGCCACCCTTCTTGTGGTTCTGGATGATGTCAGTTTTGTCTTTCAGTTGTAGTTTTGAAGTGGTTGTGCGAGTCAGCAAGTTCAGGTGTTTACCTATGCTGCCATCTTGGTTTCCCCAAATCAGGATCATTTTTAAAAGCTTCATTAGTCTTTTTAGTCAAGGGAATTATGAATAAAGATATGGTTTGTGTTACTAGAAATTAACCTCTGAAATTCAAGAATTACATAGAGAATTTAAGACACTATTTATATTTTTATCAGAAATTGAAATATATGATTTGGTATAACAGTGAAATATTATCTTTTTACATTTTCACACAATATGGGTTCAAAATAACAAATGTAAGATGGGAAACTCAAATCAATGAAATATTTATTGGGCTCTTATTATGTTTCCACCAATTAGGTTCTAAACTCTTTAGAAATAACCAATAGCAAGTTATTGAGTTCATAAGCAGCAAGCATATATATTTCCAAGATCAGATACTTAGAAAAGAGAGTCATCAAAAAGTGCAGCCCTTTCTTATTTATGATGTACTATTGAGAAAGAATGTTCTTGATTTGAGACTTGGGCTGAGCATTTGATAGCCTCATTAACTGTTTCAGATTATGAAGATACTATTTTAACATAGGAATACATTTTTCAAAGCTGCAGTTGATTCTATCTTGGTACAAAAAGGCACAAAAGGATAACCTGGGAGATAGAGTAGGTTTCTCAAGTAATCTGCCTGAACGTCATGACTAACTTTGGAATCTGGTAAAATCTAAATCTACCCTGAAATTTTCAACTGGCCTTATAAAGCAAAACAGAGAATTCAGATTATATATTTTTCTGGGTCATTTTCATGCTTTTACCTTTTAATTAGGAAAGAAGTCTATACTCTATAAATGGCCATACTATTTACTACATTAAGGGTAGACCTAAATATGAGGAAATCAATTAAGAATCTCTGGGCCAATAGAAAATTTATTAATCAGCAAGTATCTATTGAATACCTTATAAGAGCATACCGTAATAGGATATATTTATATGTTTGGGAGTATAGGCTTGAGAGATGTAGAATTGGGAAGCTTTGAAAGAGAATTTATAAAAAGTGTAAGAAATGATATTAACTTTTAGAAACATAAGATCTGGTTGAGGAGATTAGTTTAATAATTATAAAAATTCATGAATAATGTAAGATAATATTGAATTGTGGAATATCTATTAGCATTATGGAAATACACAGTAAAGATAAATCAGTAAAGATAAAAATCAAAGAACTATTAGTAGGGAGAGTAACATTTGTGGCTTTGAATTTGAACATTGAAAGAAAAGAGGGAAATAGAATTAAGACAGATAGAAGGGAGAGCATTCAGAGCTAGAAAAACAAAATGATTGATGATGACCTGGATGCATGAATGAACAGAGAATGTTTTTGAGAGTAAGAAGAGAGAATAGCTTCATATTCAGTAATGGTGATTAATATTTGTGGATAGGTGGATAAGGCCAGATTATTTATATTCGTGAAACTTCCATTAGAGATAGACATGATGATGAAAATTATGGATAGTTATTTTTTTTTAGTTTCTCCTTTGATATATTCAATAAATATTTATTGAGCATCTACTATTGCAAAGTAATGTACCAAGCACTTGGGGAACAATGCTGAATCAAATCCAATTCTTGCCCAAACTGATTAAATTGTATCCTAGCAAGGAAGGTTGACTTTAAACAGCCAATTACCTAATTGTTTATTGAATTATGATTAATTCTACAAAGGGGAAGTCCAGGATATCAGGAGAGAGTAAAACTAGTCTGGGGCAGGGCAGTGTTTGGGAAGCTTGCCTTAAGTAATGTTTGAGTTGTACTAAAGGAGAATACAGATGACTGAGCAAAGGGCAAAGAGGGTAGATAGAAGTTTATAATTAAAGAAGACAACATATGTCAAGGTCCACAGGCAGCAGGAAGCCCACCATGTTTGAGGAACTTCAAGATCAGTGTGACTACACTACAAAGATACACAGAAAACAGGTTAGGATGGTCTAAGATGAGATTAGAGAGATAAGCTTTGTAGGATTTTGGTCTTTGATCTAAGCCTGGTGAGAATCCATTGAATTATTTCAAGCAAGGGAGTGGCACATTTGGATTTACATTTTAAAAAAGATGATTCTGACTGAAGTGTGGATTGGAGGAAGGCAAGAGTGGGTGAGGAAAACCAGTTATGAAACAGAATGATTGAGTTTAGAGATAACAGTGGTTTGGACCAGGGTGTTTGTAGTGAGAATGGAGAGAGGAAAACAGATTAGAGAGCTGTTTTTGAGGCAAAATTGACCAGTTAAGCAAACTGAGGAAAGTAGTACTTATAATTTAAAAAAATATATATCGTTTTATTGATTTCAGAGAGGAAGCGAGAGATAAGAAACATCAATGATGAGAGAGAATCATTGATCAGTTGCCTTCTGCACTGGGGATCAGGAATCAAACTGAGACCTCCTGGTTCATAGGTCAATGCTCAACCACTGAGCCATGCTGGCCAGGCAAGGAAAGTAGTATTTTTTTTTTAATTTACTGTCAGCAATATTCAAGTGGGCCAAATGGGCCTAGTATGGAAATAGGGAAACCAGTTGGAGAACGTTGTAATAATCTGAGAAAATGATGGAAACTATAATCGAGAATGGAGAAGACATGTATAGAGACATAACATGCAGATTTTTTTGACTCAGAAGATTGCTTTTTTAAAAATCTTCATCAGAGGATGTGCTTATTGATTTTAGAGAGAGGGGAAGAGAGAGAAATAAAAATATTGATGTGAGAGACAAACATCAATTTAGCTGCCTTCTCTTACATACCTCAACTGAGGATCAAACCCACCATCTAGGTGTGTGCCCTGTCTGAGAATCCCACAACCTTGGAGATGACACTCTAACCGACTGAGCCACACTTGCCAGGGTAACTCAGAAGTTTTAAGTCGTCCTGACCTCAGTGGCCTCGTGGCTTGAAGAGGGAAGTGTGGAAGGAAATCTGGAAGTGTTGAGTTTGCAGTGTTAGATAGCTATATAGAGAGTGTAGACATAGAGTGTGGCTCTGTTTGGGAGCGCATCAATAGAGATTTATGATTGGCTTAAAGTCAGAATACTATGCAGAGTTTGCCAAGGAAAGAGCATTCAGAGTGGAGAATAACAAGCCAAGGCTCCTATATTGAAACTGGTAGCAGGAATAAGTAAGTGTCACCCATGGATTAGTTTACATCTGGCAATACTGTCTCTCTCAGTAATTCTTCCTGGAAGGCAATTTAAATTTTAACTGTTTGATGTGTGTTCAGTTATTAAAATAGTCTTCCCCAAAATGCCTGCAGTTTGCCACATTTAAGAATATGTTTTATGTTGACCAATATCACCCTAACCAAATAAATAAATAAATAAATATTTTTAAAAAAGTTACATTGAAATAAGGAAAGAAAGGAAGAGAGGAGAGGCTAGTTGGAGAGTGTTTATATACTTCTAGAAATAATTGAAATTTAAATAATGCTTCATAGAATTTAAAAATGATTATCAAGTTATCCAATACATGCTCAAGTTTAAAGAAATTTCTTTTAGAAAAATGTAAGTTTATTCTTTCACTTAATAAATATTTATTGAAAATTTACATACCTGGCATTGTTATTGGTCCTACTGATATTAGTTTTGATTATGGAATCTATGTTTGAAAGAGGTGAGATAGGCAATAAACAAGTAAGTAAAAGAAAATATTAGGTAACTATAAGTAGTAGGTAAATAACACAGGCTCACTTTAGATTTACTTTATACAAGGATTACTTGAAGTGATGTTTAAAAGAACACCTTCATACTTAAAAGCCTAATACACTATTTAAGTTCATAAGAGGTACATATACTTGTCTAGACATTTATATAAAATCAATGAACCTATTTGGGTTTAATAGCAACAAAAACCTTGATTTAATCTCTCTTTGTAAAAATATATACTTTTCATTTATTTCAGAGAGGAAGGGAGAGGGAGAAATAGAAACATCATTGATGAGAGAGAATCATTGATTGGCTGCCTCCTGCATGCCCCACAATGGGAATCAAGCCTGCAACTCGGGCATGTACTCGGACTAGAATCAAACCATAGGTCGATGCTCAACCATTCAGCCACTCCAGCAGTGCTTGATTTGATTTTTTGATCTCTTTTGATTTTCCATTCAGGACCATGGGAGATAGAAAAGGGTAGTGGGCAAAACATCGTGTGTGAATGTAACTCTTTGCATGTTTCACCTCCATAATTATGTATCCAAGTTCAAAGAAGGAGCTAAAAAAAACCCAGTTTATTTCTTGCATATTTTCCCCCTATGAACTTCAAGCCCAGTATTAAAAGGGGCTTTTAAAAATCATATTTTAGCTGAAGCCGGTTTGGCTTAGTGGATAGAGCATCAGCTTGCGGACTGAAGGGTCCCAGGTTTGATTCCGGTCAAGGGCATGTACCTGGGTTGCGGGCACATTCCCAGTAGGGGATATGCAGGAGGCTTTCTCTCTCATAGATGTTTCTCTCTCATCGATGTTCCTAGCTCTCTATCCCTCTCCCTTCCTCTCTGTAAAAAATCAATAAAATATATTTAAAAAAATCATATTTTAGTAAAGACATTTGAGTTGCATTGTGATAAAACAATACTATCATAGCATCAGGCATAAGTATAGAAATTTATATTTTTGAAGTGCCATCACAAGTACAGACTGGGGAATAGATTTATTCAAGAACAATGATTGGGACTGAGGCCAAGAAATTTTAGGTTAATCATTAGGATAGTAATAAAAATATGAGGCCTTGCTGAAACCGGTTTGGCTCAGTGGATGGAGCGTCAGCCTGCGGACTGAAGGGTCCCAGCTTGATTCTGGTCAAGGCCATGTACCTTGGTTTTGGGCATATCCCCAGTGGGGGGCGTGCAGGAGGCGGCTGATTGATGTCTCTCTCTCATTGATGTTTTTGACTCTCTGTCCCTCTCCCTTCCTCTCTGTAAAAAATCAATAAAATATATTTAAAAAAAAAATGAGGCCTTGAGTCATTTCAACTCACTATTTCAATTTCTTATTAGTAAGTAGAATTTACACTTATTTATAGAGATTTACGAGGATAATTCTTTTCCACATATATTAATGTTTCTATTTCAATGTATTATAATTTCTAAACTTGTTAAAGTTATCAAGTATATTTTTTCCTTTTAAAATGTTTCTCTTTTATTATTAATTTTATTTTTATTTTTTCCAAAATATTTAATTGCCTACATCATAGTTTTGAGAGTATTGGTATTTTCTAATCATGTGTGCTTAATTATTGTTTTGGAAATTCATGTTTAGACTTGAATCTATTATTTAATGATTTTGAATAATAAATTTTTAAAAATAGGCACATAAATATATTATTAAAAGTAGGTTCTCAGGCCCCTGAATTTTACTCCCCAGAGGTATCTAGCAGTTTCTTGAGGTTTGGAGACTTTTAAAATTGAAATTACTTTGCTTATGTGAAAGTACCTCTAATTATAATTATATTGGACATTTAAAAACTATTTTACAATTTTCTCTAAAGAATAATGTTAAGCAAAGATTGGCTTTAAACATAAGTCATTAAGTACCTCAGAACTATTGAAATTATCTTTGGGGAAAGCTAGGCTTCAGTAAAATTCATATTGTTTGTACTTTTTAAAATTCGTACTTTTTAGAGACTTAAATGAAATTCTGGGCAGTGCTCCTTCAAAGCTATTTATTTTGCCTCAAGAGATTTCATAAACATTGATGTGAACACAAGGAGTTCATAATTATGATTTAGTTTGTAAACTATTTCCCTCACAATCTCATGTACTTGACCAACTTTCAAAATGCCAAATAGTTCTCTGCTCACTTCAAATGAGCTAATCTCTAAACTTTAAAGATCATTATTAATCTTGTCAACTTCCAATCACTTAAAATAAGCTAAAAGTTTCAGGACATAGTGTCCTCATGAAATTAGAGGAAGATGCTGCTCTATCCCTAATCTCTGTCCAGTGGCTTCTTGTAACTACAACAAAAACAGCTACAGCAGTGGCCTACTATCTGTAAGTCCTCCCATTAGCAGGTTAGCAATTATTGTGTCTGTTATGCTGAAATCCCCTTAATTCTTTTAAAAATATAATATAACATAATTTCAGAGAGGAAAGAAGAGGGAGAGAAAGATAGAAACATCAGTGATGACGGAGAATCATCCATAGGCTGCCTCCTGCATGCCCCACACTAGGGATAGAGCTCACAACCCAAGCATGTGTCCTGCCTGGGAATTGAGCCATGACCTCCTGGTTCCTAGGTCTACGCTCTATCACTGAGCTATGCCGGCCCAGCATCCTTTTAATTATTACTGTTTTTCCTTCCATCAGAGTTTAAGTTAAATTCAGACATTCTACCAAGTTCTTCTCTCTAGGTCCAAACCTAGCCCTTCTGTTCAGATCGTCCATCTTGGAGCAACTGTGGCTGAAATTTCACAACAGTGCTACCAGGAAGGTCCCCTGGTAGAATGGAGATGGAGCATTATGCAGCTAGGTAAGTGAGTAACTAAATGTCTTTGTTTTTCTTAATAGCATATTATAAAGGAAACTTTGAATATCAAATATATTGTTAATCAATGCCTAAATTGGGGATCAAACCAAGGATGTGAACAAGCATGTCTTTCTCATCCATTATCGTTATCCTGGCTATTCTAGAACTGACAAGGAAAAGATAAATGAAAAGAAAATAAAGTGTATTGAATTAGACACTGCTGGAGCTTTACATAGATTGTCTCATTTAATTCTTCTGAGAATTTCATAGATTATGCCAGCCTCATTTTACAGAACTAGAAGCTGAGGATTGGGGAGGTTATTTAAAGCAAGTAAATAAAGAAGAGACAAAAAGAGATATGCATAGATATCATAGGATCAGATTCAGAATATGCTTATATTTAAACAAATAAGAATTAGAGAATATTATGATTTAGTTGTCTATCTCAATAGTTGAGAAAAGCCTCAAGTCAGTAAAACTTCAGTGCTTTGAATATATAAAGTACTGTATCAGATCATTTAAGGGGGAAAAACAGGCTATTTGATGGGGGAAAATTCCCTAATATCTACAAAATGAATTGAATATTTCATTCTAATATTCAGATGCTATCATATCATAAACAGTAGGTATAATTTATAAACACATGCTTGTTGCTTCAAGTTGTACAAGTTTTGAAGTTAAATCTATATTTGTGATTATTTCAGTACTTGAAATAATCTTACTTGAATTTTTTAACAAAACGTAACCATTTTTATTTGTGAAAAAATTTTCCAGCTTTATTGAGATATAATTGACAAATAAAAATTGTGTATATTTAACATGTACAATGTAATGATTTAATATACATATACACTATGAAATAATCACCACAAGTTAATGAACACATCCATAACCTCACAGTTATCTTTTGCGTCTGTGTGGTGAGAACTTTTACTCTATTAGCAGGCTTCAAGTATACGATACAGTGTTGTTGACTATAGTCATCGTGCTGTACATTAGATTCCCAGAAGTTATTCACTTTATAACTGAAAGTTTGTACATTTTGATCAACATTCCCCAGTTTCCCCCCACCCTCAAGCCCCTGGCTACTCTCTGATTCTATGTGTTTGAATTTTAAAATTCCATATATACGTGAGGTCATACAGTATTTGTATTTCTGTGCCTGGCTTATTTAACTTAGCATAATGTCCTTAAACTTCATCCATGTTGTTACAATTGGCAGAATGTCTTTCTTTTTTTTATGCTGAATGATACTCCATGGAATATATGCTAGTATGCACCACATTCACTTTATCAACAAGCAGGTTGTTTTATATCATGGCTATTGTGAAGAATGCTACAGTTAATGTGGGAGCACAGATAATGTCTTTGGGATCCTGATTTCACTTCCTTTGGATACATACTCAGAGATAGATTGCTGGATCATATGATAGTTGTGTGTGTGTGTTTTTTTTAATTTTTTGAAGAACTGCCATACTGTATTCTATAATAGCTGTACCGATTTACATTCCCACCAACTCTGCACAAGTGTTCCTATTTCTCCACAGCCTCATTTACACTTTTTATCTGTCTTCTTTATCATAGTCATCCTAACAGGTAGAAGGTGGTATCTTGTTGTGGTTCTGGTTGGCATTTCCCTGATGATTAGTGATATTGAGTACCTTTTTCATGTCTCTGTTGGCCATTTGTAAATATTCTTTGAAAAATGTCTATTCAGGTCCTTTGATCATTTTAAAATCAGGTTATTTGCTTCGTTTTTTTTTTGCTTTTGAGTTGTATGAGTTCCTTATATAGTTTGAAAATAACCTTTTATCAGATACACTGTTTGCAAATATTTTCACCTACTTCATAGGTTGCCTTTCATTTTATTGATTGTTACCTTTCCTGTCCAGAAGTTTTTCTTAATTTAATGGAGTCCCACTGGTTTACTTCTGCTTTTGTTACCTGTGTATGGAACTTTATCTTTAATTGTATGGAAAGAAAATGTGCATTGGGATTATGTTTACCTCATATGTGACTGTACAAATATATCAACACTAATGTTAAATAAGTGACAATTTTCCTTTGCCTTATGTCTGAGTGTGTGAGGAAAGGTGTCTTTGATGATCAAAAGAAAGTTAAAATTAATCCACATTTGGCACTCAAGGATTGCTTCAATCACAGGTATAATAATCTCCCCCCACCCTTTCAGCCTCTAAATTTAAACACCCAGATGAATTTGTGGTTTTGCATGTTCTGCAGAAGGATTGGGCAGGCTGTGTTGTGCAGCCTGACATTGCCTAACTGCATGGAAGCAAAATTGACAGTGGGGACATCTGTAATTGTATTTTAGTAATGGACGCTCTTTCTTTTTGGGGAGACTTTTACCTTGACAGTTTTTCTTTCTTCCCACGCTCTTATTCCTCCTCAAAGATATCCAGTTTTTTCTTATCTTCTTTGATTTTTATTATTTTTGCTCTGGGGACAGGATTGGAAGAAACTGATTTCTGAGGTTGAAATGACGAATACGGTTTAATGTCTTATTTCTTAAAGCACAATGTAGGTCAAAGGAATGAAACTTTTATTTAACAAACCTTCACTTGCTGTTCTGTGTGTTTTATAAATGTGAACTCATTCAATCCTCACAATAGCCTGTTAGATAGGTTTTTAATTGTGGAATTTCAGATAATCAGTGGGAGGAAGCTTGGGATGCAATCAGTCCTTTTATCTTAGAAAGCATTTCATAAAATGAAATTCTATTTGTATGGCCAACCCCATTCTTTTACCCCCACAGTAGTAAGCAGGAACCAAGGCAAACTCAACACAACACCTTATGGTCTGATAGTCAATGAGACCCTCACAATAGGGCTTTTATTGACTCATATTACAAGTAGAAATGTTCACACTCAGAAATCTGCTAATTCTTACATTTTTACTACTGCTATAATAGAAGTGTAAGTTAATTTTTGTTATTAGTAATCTCACAAAACTTTCATATCTAATATTGTAGTATGTTAAAAAGTGCATATTTTGAACTTTAGAGTATCTTAGTATGATTCCAATTTTAAATTTATGGAGTTATCCATAAACAATAGTTGTTTTCAGTTTTTAAGCACACATATCTTTTTAGAGAAACTCTATCTCATGAGAATGAATTGTATTTATTTTTTGTAACAGTGCTATACAAAGCTATTAATATTTTTAAGGCTATCATAAATTGTTTTTTATTTGTTATTTAACCCTGTTTAATGTGTAGTAAAAATATTTAAATGTAAAAATACTTTTTCAGCCGAAACCGGTTTGGCTCAGTGGATAGAGTGTCAGCCTTCGGACTGAAGGGTCCCAGGTTCGATTCCAGTCAAGGGCACGTACATTGATTGCGGGCACATCCCCAGTAGGGGGCGTGCAGGAGGCGGCTGATCAATGTCTCTCTCTCTCATTGATGTTTCTAACTTTCTATCCCTCTCCCTTCCTCTCTCTGTGAAAAATCAATAAAATATATTTAAGAAAATACATTTTCATTATAACTACTGAGCAATAATACTCTATCAGGAATCTCTAAAAACTCCTTCTAAATATAGGAAAGAATAAAAGGATTATAATTCACACCTGTCTTAATTGAATTTTTATTCAACTTTTTAGAGTATATGGAAGAATTACTAAGAAAAATTATGTAAGCAGTGAAAATAACAAAGAGAAAACAAATACTAAAAAGACTATACTGATTTTAATTAGGAAGTATCAAATTTTAATTGTAATTGCAATAATTGCTTTAGTTCCTCAAATCTCACATAATGAATTAACAGGAAATCTGTTCACTCTGAAACTTATTATATAATAATTCCAATTGTATTTGATTTCTCAACTGATAATTTACATTCCCACCAAATAAATCTTTAGAGAAATATTACAACTTTTTGATTAAGATCAATACAGACAGGCCTATAACAGTAATTCTCAACTAATTCTATACTGATGATAGAATTAAGTCAGACCAAAAAATGATTCAACTCAATTTATCATTATTCATTTAAATGGCTAAATCATATTCTATGAAATGTTTTGTTAGTACTGTGACATTTATAACCCTCAGGCAACTGGATGTACCCAATATATAAGTCCCAGAACAAATTCTACATACACATTGCTAAGAGTTCAACATTCCTTATGAATATTGTTTAGATTAGAAAGTGTTTGTTTATGTCGCAGCAACCTCACTTTGTGCTCAATAGGTGTAATTATAAAACTATTTTTTTGCTGTATTAATGCTTGCCAACTTACTATTTAATAAAAATTGAATTATAGATAATTTCCTCCCCTCCCCCCAACTACCATAAGGAATTATGAAGAAGGAAAATAAAAATAAAAATGTACTGCTATAATACTATAACTATAGGCCTTTTTGTTTTTTCCCCAATAAGCTAGAAATTTAGGGCATTCAACAAGAATGCAAAATCAAAGTTGAAATGAAAATATTCTCTTTTTGCTAGGGAATTTAGTTGTGTCTATAAGGTGCCTCTAATATATCTAAAAATTAGGAATGAATCAATCTATAACTTAGCTACATACAAATTCCTGAGAGGCATCATAAGTTGTTGGTCTAAAATAAGCATTAGATTTATTACCTAAGTAATAGATTTAATAGATTTACTACAATATAAAGAAAATAAATTTTCAGTGATTTACATTTGAAAATATTTTTGTATCTTATTATGGATCTTTATTTCTATACAATTAGTACAAATTATATTTTATAGATTATGAAATAATTTGATATATATTTTACATAAAGTCTAAATAAAGTAGAATAATTATCAGAATATTTTACAAAGATGGGATTTGGGGAATGGTTTACAAAGATGGGATTTGGGCATGTCCTTGGACTTGAATGAAATGCTGAGGTCTGTGACAATAAAATATGAAATGCTAGTAACTCATGGCATGAGATGACATCACAATTAGTCAAATTATCACCAACAATTGATTGTGATAAGGATCTTTGGAAAGAGTACCTTGGGAGCCAAAATGTTACCATGCTTGACCATTATGGCTGTATTAATGACTAAAAGAAGCTTGGTGTAGGATGGATTCTTCTGAATGAACTGGAATATTTATTTACAGAAAAAAAAGAGAAGCACATGTTTTTAACTTAGTTCAAGGCATGGTCAGAGAACCTGAGAGCTTCTATGGAAGCCTTAAAATAATCTCTTATTTTATGTAACAACAATACCAATATTGCTGAAAATTAAACATAGTATTTAACTGTAAAGATTACAAAATTACAACGTAAGTTTAATTGACAGGCTCACCAAATGGAAGTAGCTTGCCTATGAGAAGACTACCCCTCCCCTGCTTGCAGATCCTGCAGTGACCTTACTCAGGGCATCCACTTTTTAAGGGGACACCCGTTTTTCTCAAGACTAACCCCAACCATTCTCTTTAGAGCCATTACTAGGATCATATCTCAGTGTGTTCCAATGTACAGAGACTCACAAAAGAGCTTATATGCCAAGAGAATGGCAAAATTCTGCTAATTTATATTGACAGAAATCTGGGGAATATAAGAGGAAATGAATTTTAAGGGTGTTAAACCAATACAGATGGGAGAGATATTATGTTGGATATATATGCACTTAACTAAATATTCTAAATTTAATAACTAAAGATTCTAAATTTTGCATAGCTTGTGTAGCTGGAAGTGACTAAAAGTTTACTTGATTGGTTGACTGAAAGTTAGACTCTGGTGGCAAATATACATATATACTAGAGGCCTGGTGCATGAAAATTCATGCACTGAAGGTGAGGTTTCTCAGTCTGGCCTCTCACAGTCCAGAAGCCCTCAGGGGTGGGAGGGGACCTGGCAATCTGGGGAAGGCAAACCCCATTACACCTCTGCTGCTGCCACTGCCAGCAGCACAAGCCTTGGCTGACCCTGGTTACCTGAGCCTCAGGTGGCCCTGGGTGGCTAAGCAGACACCATCAGAGGCTTGCCTGTGCCTCTGGCTGGCCCTGGGTAGCTGGAGGGCTGAGGGAACTGGGGGGCTCTGGGGGTAGGAGCATGGCACAGCCAGACCCACCTAGGGGTGGGCCTGGCCTTGCCGTGTGCCTACCACCCCAGTGGGGTTGAGGGAACTGGGCACTGCCATCTTTGAGGGTGTGACAGTCAATTAGCATATTCCCTTCTTATTAGCTGTGGGTTCCACCTTCTTTGAGGGAGGGGCAGCAATTAGCATACTCCCTCCTTATTGGCTGTGGGTGCCACCATCTTTGCAATGGTGGGAGGGTCAATATTCCCTCTTTATTAGGCAGGATATATATATATATATATGCCAGGAATTCTTTGAAATAGTAAAAGTCAAAGGCTTATGGAGACAGGATGTTGGAGTGGATTTATCATGCATGTCATGCATAGCCATTCCTAACTATGTGAGAGGAGCACCTGAATCTTTGAATAGCTCCACAATGACTGTTCTCTGTAGTCCAAACAGCAGCATTTAGTTTCCAAAAACAAGTTGAGTATATCTCTTATAGTGGATAGCAGAGACATAGTGGTAATTAGAATATCTGAACCAGCAGGAAAATATAACCAAGAGCAATTCTCTCAGTGAGCAGAATCCCCAGCTGTCCATTTGCCTGGGTAAAAAGTACATTGTATTAGTTTGCTAGTGTTGTCATAACAAAGTATGACAGATTGCCTACTTTCACAATTCTTTTGCCTTTCTTCAACTAGCACCTCAGTTAGTCAAAGTCCTTTACCAGGCTGAGTGACCCAAACTTTTATTTGTGATGGGTCTGAATCCTGCCCTTTTTAGTTATTGGAGTTTTCAATTAACTTTTACTATTGGACATGGAAGTTCTGCAAAGTGCCCAGAGAGTCCTCTGAATTCCAGACATGGTCTACATGCCCAGTTGGGTAGTATCAATGCAATCACAATCAAGAAACTGAAAAAAAAAGACAGCCGGAAAAAAAAAGGAAACTGAACATGTCCAATACCTCAGTTTATAATTTCTCTCTCCCAGCTCTGTCTTTCTCTACCCTCACATATAGTAGTACCTCGAGATACGAGTGCCCTAACATACGAGATTTTTGAGATATGAGCTGTCGAGTGAGCCAGCGATTTTTGCTTTGAAATACGAGCAACATTTGAGATAGGAGTAATCGCGCCGATTGGCCGGCTGCATACGACCCACCAGTTTACTGCGACTCAAGTGTCTCAGTTTCCCACGCCTCTTGTACAATGAGGAAGAATAAAAGGCTAGTAATATTGAGAGACTTTCTAACAAGGCCCAAAAGACAGAATACATTAAAAATACTGAGAGAGAATCCCATACTAGTTTTTAGACCAAAGAATAAAGGAAGGGTTGGTTGGTTAACTATTCAGAAATAGAAACCATGTTAAAGGTGATGTTTTGGCTGTTAGGCTTTCTTCAGGCCTTTATATATAAAACTAACTTTTTTTTCTAAATTTCTTTTTCTACCCAAGGAAGGCCTCACAGACAGAATGCTGCTTTTAACCTTATTCTATATTCCACAGAGCATTTTAAAAACTAGAAAAATATTGCTGGGGCAAAAATGATTGGGGCTCTGAAAGATCAGAAGAAATCTATCATCATTATTTTTTTTTAAACAAGCAGACACTGAGAACTTCATCCACAAAGTTACTCTGAAGTCAATGTTCTATCAGGGATTTTGCAGTAAATAAATAAGACTGACCTATACAGTTCACTGTATCTTTGGATCTGAGTGTTACTTTCTTTGAGATTGGTTTGCCTGAAATTTTGCCTTCCTTTCTATAGTAGTATTATTTTTATTTTAGTTTTTTTTAACTATTTAGTTTTTATTTCATAATCATAAACTTAACTCTGCAACCCAGCTAGGCTGGAAGGAGTAAGAGAATTATGGAACTCAATAAACTGGCAAGAGTACAAAGATTATAGAACATTCCAAGCAAATTGGGGTGAAGGGGTGCTCCCCTGAGCTATAGAAGGAATGGTCTGGTGGTAAAGATAAAACACAAGTCAAATTTATTAGAGTTGTCCACAGTTAGCAATGGCGATCTTGCTGGTCTTGCCATTCCTGGACCCAAAGCGCTCCATGCCTTCTTTCACCTTGCCATTCAACCTCTCAGTCTTGGCAGTGACGGTGAAAAAAGTGGGAGCTGTTTGTGTTAGGTCCAGCATTTGCCCTGGACAAGTGGCCAGGACCCGTATGTTTCAGGAGGAAGTTCTCATCCTCAAATGTCTCCCCATTGATGGACTTGCCGCCTGTGCTATTATGGCGTGTGAAGTCACCACCCTGGCACATAGATCCCGAAATAATTCTGTGAAAGCAGGAACTTTTATAACCAAATCCTCTATCCCCAGTGCTCAGAGCACCGACGTTTCCTGCTGTCTTTGGAACTTTGTCTGCAAACAGCTCGTAGGAGACAAGCAGGTCACCCTCCACAGTGATGTGGAAGGTATTAACACAGTGGGGTTCCCATGGCTGGACAAGGGCGGCTTCCCGGCAGTGTCTGCAAAGCTATATTTTAGTTTTAAGTCAGATGTTGGATTTAAAAGTTATTTTTAATTTAGACCACTGAATTGATCAATACCAATACATTTCACTTATGCACGTTTTTATAACAGCTTAAGTATTATTAAATTATATTAAGAATTGTCTAGAAATTATTGAAATCACTTTTTTTCTTTTCTCATTGAATTTTTTTGTATAGAATTTTTAACAAAATAAAGGAGCTAACAGTTTGGAAAAAATAAAAATGACAGAAGTCAAAGCATTGATTTCAAAATTACCAGCAAATTGGTCTTCATATATTTTTGTCTGGTGAGCATGCTCTGAGAAAAAAAAATGTTTTTGTCTTGATAGATAGATATGGCTAGGTATGTGCAGGGATTGTGACATTCCCTGAGGACTATAGGACCATATTCTAAAAATCTAGGTAGCTGCTAAAATCACCAACTATGTTGGTGGGTTGTGAATATCATAAAAAAAAGGAAAAAATATCTACATAGCATAAGGAGAGAGAATTGCAGAAGAGAAAGGCACTATTAATTACTGAAAGCCAACTCTGAACCAAATGTTTTTGCATATATTATCTCCTTTAATCATCATAATAACCTCATCCTATATAATAAAAACCTAATGTGCAAATTGATTGAATGGCAGAATAACCAGTGGAATGACTGGTGGCTGTGACACGCACTGACCATCAAGGCAGGTGCCAGTGGGTGCCCCAACAGTCACCCCACAGATTGGCCCTGATCGCCAGCTAGGCCTAGGGATCCTACCTATGCACGAATTTCATGTACTAGGCCTCTAGTTAGGTATAAAATAGTTACACATTATTATACAGTTAGAGAGTGTCACATCCAGCACTTTAATGGAGTACTTGCTCTACAAGCCTGCTTTCTCTCCACTACACAGAGTTATATCTTAAATACCAAATTCATTAATTTGGTAGGAAGCAACAACTTTATAACCAAATAGTATTCCAATACTATGAAATATATTAAATGCTCATAAAAGTCATATATCTTCAATATTAATATTCTCTAAAAACATGCAGATTTCATATTAAGGTTCTAAAATGTCAGTAGTAGATATTTTCTAAAAACTCAAATTTAAATCTTAAAGTTTATTTTTCTAATTTTCAGTGCTGGTATTTCATAATATTGATAAGTATCAATTTATCATTTACTAGAGGCCTGGTGCACAAAATCATGATTGGGGGTCCCTCAGCCCAGCCTGCATCCTCTTGCAACCTGGGACCTCTCAGGGGATGTCCAGCCTAAACCGTCAGCCAGACATTCCTCTCACAATCTGGGGTGCTGCATGAACCAGTGACCATATTTTTCATACAGGTGAAAGGCATCTTGCTGTTGTATCGGCAGCTACATTGTTTTGCCCTGATTATAAAAAGTAGTGCGTAACATGACCCCTCTGAGGTAGTAGTAGTACCATTTTCCCCATCTTATGGGTAGAAAAACTGAAGCAGAGAGAAGTTAAGTAATTGGCTTTGTCACACAATTATAAGTGTCAGAATCAGGGCTGACCACAAAATGTGCAAGCCAGAGTCCATGCATGTCGTCACTGCATCATCCTGTTTTTTTTTCAGTGTTAGAGTAGGCTTGCCATGTTTTAATTTTTAAATCTAAGAGACTGTTCCCAATATAGAGGGTAGGTCCCTAGGCATGGCCAGTGATCAAAGCCATCTGTGGGATAATCAGCGATGGGGAGGAGATGAGGGCACTGGAGTCCACCTTAGCTGGTGGCCTGGTGCTGCTTGCTGGCCAGGCCCAGCCCCTGATTGCCACAAGTCCTGGCACCCTGATTGCCTCTGCTGGCCAGGCTCACCCCATCACCAATCCCCTCTTCCCCCCATTGCTACTGCTGCAGGTTGCCTGGTCATTCTGCCAGTTTTCCCATCCTTTGTTCTGCCTTTTGGTCAATTTGCATATTTTATTATATAGGATTCTTTTCTAGGAGAAAATGGACTAATGTACCACAAATGACTACGTAAAATAACAAGCTCCTCAACAATGAAGAAATCATTCAGAAACTAGATAATTTGTTAAAACTTGCATATTTTGATAGTAACTATAGTTTCTTGTTCATTAACTTTTTATTCACTTTAGCATTTAGTTCTTTTTAAATGACAAAAAATTTGTCATATTCATTCACTGATAATAATAAACTAAGTCATAATTAATGGACTCAAAGTCAAGTAAGATTTTTAAGTGAATTGTAATGATTCTGAAGACTAGAAATCTTGAGCTATTTTTGCTATCGTAGTTTCTAGAAAGCAGCACAAAGTTTACACCAGGGATGTAGATCCTAGAACACCATCAATAGATGATTTACAGATCAGGATAGTAAGTTGTTTCTTACCAGCTGGGTTTAGAGCACTTGCGGAGAGTCACTATTCAACCCACCTGCAGACCCTCTGTTAAAAATTTGTTGTCTATAAATTGACAAAAAAGTTTCTGTAATTACTTTGAGAACATTCTCACAATGGACATCTTGGAGGATAGAGTAGTCTATTTTAACTGTCTTCATGGCTGGACTAAGAGGAAGAGGCACTTCCATTTTCAGTGAAGTTTGATGAACAGATCAATTATTTGAGTCAGAGCAAATTGACCAACACACAGCATTGACATGCAGAACTCATCTGACTAGTTCAACATAGCAAACAATACTGGGAATAGCTGTACTCAGTCTCTTTATAGTTACACATTCTATTTCTGTGGCTATAGTCCATGGCTAAATGTGCTGTATTTTTTTTTCTTTACAAAAGTGAACTAAAATTTTGTTTGGAGAGTGTAAGGAACTGTCATAATACTATCTAACTTTGGGACATTTTAAATAATCCAAAACTATGAGGTTCGAGTAAATGGCTTAGGGCCACACTAACAACAAAATTATAATGAATTATTTCTTAGTTATGATTTCTGAGTATGACAATTTTGTCTGCCCCTCTGTAGAACACAGGACTACACATGATTACTAAAAGATGATTATGAAACTAACTTTGTAAACACTCTTTTAAATGGACTTTCTCTTGACTAAAGCTAGGGAAAATATAATAGTATTTGTAGAAGACAAACATGTATATGTTAGTATTCTTTTAAATTAGAAGAAATATTTTTTATTAAGTTGATACTATTTTAAAATACTTCTGTACTGAATTTAGTATTGCTTCATGAAATTAGTTTTTGACAAATGCTTGTCTTCAATCATCTTTTCATCAACTACTGATAGTTTTATAACTCAGTAAAAGAGAGGAAATGTACTAACCACCTTGTCAGATTTATTTCCAAAATATTTATTTTTCTCCCTAAGAAAGACTTTAGTTCCAGATTATTAAACAAATATTAAAGGATTAACTAATATATGTTTACTGCTAGAGTTAAATTAGATTATTTAACTCTGAATTGACCTCATGAGTTAGTCCAAATTGAGTTACTGATTTTCCAACATATACTTCAGTTTTCCTGCAGAGACAGTCTTAGCGCTTTATATAGACATTTTCATTACATTTTTAAAATGGAGAATTCCCATTTTTCTTAATATTGTTAAACAAAATAAGATTCATATTAAAGGCAATGTGGCTTGGCTAAAAAAAGTAATTATTTTTCAATAATCAACACAAAACAAAACTTCAACAGTTTGGTAACTAACTACAATAAGACATTGTGACAAATATCTGTTCCTTAAGCTATGCATTCAGTCCCCCAACACAATTTTTAGTGACTATGTGAACCTGTGGAGGGCAGGTAGGAGTGGGACAGACTATATTTTATTTGAAGAGCAAATTAAGAAGCTCTAAACAGTGAAGCAATGCTCTGAGGAATTGTTGAAGGCTTTTAGCATGAAGAAGCATCAAAGAAAAAAATAAAAAAATGCATAAACCTCTATACAGGAGTTTTAGAGCTTTGATAAAATATAAAATGTCTTTAACCCCTTAGCTGTTCTTACAAACGCCTGCAATTCAATAATTTTATTATTCTGGAGCTTATGTATTTTAAATCTCAATAACTGAATGTTTCCTTTGGGATACCTTCAGGCAAACTATATATTGATTTTCTCAGAATGCACTGTATTTTTCATTAATACCAAGGTTTGGTGGATATTTAGTCATTTGTTCACCAAATTCCTCTGAAAATTAAAATGTACTACTCCAGTTTATCTGTGGAGTCTTCAGGAGTCTATGGCATTAATTTTTTCTATTAACACTACCAGCATGCACTATTTTGACATTCATCTTGTCCAGGGCATCTGATACCAAATCACCTCTTTGATGTGATATGCCATTTTCCTCGAAATACTGTTCCCTATTTGCTACTTGGGTTTGGTGACATATTTGACATTGACAAGATAAAAATGTATTTCTGATTTATATTTTTCAGCTATAAAGTTACATGCAAATAAAATAAAATCTTATCTGATTATCCCCTTATTTGAATTAGCCATGACATTTAATTATTTTAAAAGGCAAATCATGTTGATTTTGCTCAATAATTGTTTCATTGTCGGTAGAAACTTTGTGATATAGGTAATGCCGTTTTCACAGTGGGAAGTAGAATTACTGAAGTAATTTTGGTGTACTTTCCAGTCTCATTCTTTTTTATTTTTTATTATTTCTTATTTTTTTGGTGTTGGCTGCTTTGGTGCAAAGAGCTTTATTGTTTCATTTGGTGGCTTCAGGGTAGTTAAAAGAATGGCTAGTAGGGAAAAGGCTCAGGCAAAAGTCAAACATCAGGGGGATGCCTTTGAGCTCTACAGGCTCCTAGTCATGCTTGAGGGTGAGTCTTTTGAAGAGATACTTCCTCAGCTCAGCCTGGGGGCCTGCTAGCCTGTGGAGGTGAGTCAGGTGTCACCCACCTTCTTGATGAGTTTCCCCCTCTCATCCTGGAAGTGGTTCTCCAGGAAGTCATAGAGAGGAGCATATTACAGTTAGAACCCAGGGCCTGCAGCTCCACAAAGGCCTATTTCAGGTTCCTCTCCAAGACCAGGGCAGTGTCCATGGTGTCCTGAGTTTTGCCCACTCATCTTAGGAAGACTTCAGCACATCTTTGAAGGGAAAACAGCCACTGCACTGCACTGGTTTTGCAACTTTAAGAGACACTCAGAGTTCTCTCGCTTCTTCTCTGACAACTTGCAGAAGAACTGGCCCACGCCCTCCAGAGCCACAACATCCTGGTCAAAATAGAAGCCCAGAGAGAGGTAAGTGTAGGGCACCTGCAGATGCCTGGTGGTAAAGAGGTCGACCGCAGCCTCCACCTTGGTGGAATAATTTTGATGATTTGGGAGCTCATGGTTGTTTGGCAATAAGGAATTAAAGTAGAAAAATAAAAACCACTAAAAAACGGTGTGTTGTTAGGACTTAGAGGTGGTTCCAAAGGTGGTGACTGGGTAAGATGGTGGAGAGTCGTTGGAGGCTAGAAAAAGGCATATCCATGGGTCTGTTTTGTTCCCAAACTGTTTTCTTTTCTTTTTTTTAATCTTTATTGTTGAGTATTATAGATGTTCCCCTTTTTTTCTCCCATTGCCCCCCTCCACCCAGTTACTGAACCACCTCAGGCCTTCACTACCCTACCATCTGTTTAGTTAATCTCTTTCCTCCGAGATTTGCAGTCTGTTTCATGCTTCCATGCCTGTGATTCTGTTTTGTTCATCAATTTATTTTGTTCATTAGATTTCTTGTTTATTTTTATTTTTTAGATTCAGTTGTTAATAGATATGTATTTGTTGCCATTTTATTGTTCATATTTTTTATCTCTTCTTCTCCATCTTCTTCTTCCTCTTTTCAAAGAATACCCTTCAACATTTCATGTAATAATGGTTTCATGGTGATAAACTCTAGCTTTTTCTTGTCTGTGAAGCTCAATTCTATGATAGCTTTGTTGGGTAGAATAATCTTGGTTGCAAATCCTTACTGTTTTTTTTTAATCTTTATTGTTAGAAAGCCCACTCCAGGCTTTCACCCCTTAATTGTCTGTGTCCAAGGGTGTACATACATACATACATACAAGAACTTTTGTTATTACCTTCCACCCACCCACCCTCCCTTCCTTTCCTCCAGGATTCTGCATTCTGTTCCATGCTTCCATATCTCTAGATCCACTCTGTTCATCAGCTTATTTTGTTATTAAGGTTCCACATCTGAGGGTTATCATGTGATACTTGTCTTTCTTTAACTGACATATTTCACTTAGCATGATACTTTCCAGATTCCTCCATGCTTTCTCAAAGGGTAAGAGATTCTTCTTTTTTTCCATGGTATAAATGTACCACAGCTTTTTTATCCACTAATCTACTGATGGGCACCTGGGAAGTTTCCAGAACTTAGCTATTTTAAATTGTGCTGCTATGAACATAGAGGTGCACACATTCTTTCTGATTGGTATTTTGGGTTTCTTAGGATATACTCTTAAAAGTGGGATTACTGGGTCAAATGCATTTCCATATTTAATTTTTTTGAGAAAACTCTATACTGTTTTCTATAATGGCTGCACCAGTCTGCATTTCCACCAGTAGTGCTCTAAGACATGTATCCATAAACACACTACTATGAGAGATGTCTGAGATTTTGCTGCCTATGATTCCTTCTAGGACTTTTATGGTTTCCTATCTTACATTTAAATCTTTTATCCATTTAGAGTTTATTCTTATGCATGTTGTAAAGTGGTGGTCTACTTTCATGTTTTTGCATGTACCTGTCAAATTTTTCCAACATTATTGAAGAGACTGTCTTGACTTCATTGATGCTCTTGCCTCCTTTGTCAAATATTAATTGAGCATAATGGTTTGGATCAATTTATGGTATCTCTGTTCTGTTCCATTGATTTATATGTCTGTTCTTGTGATAGTACCAGCTGTTTTGATTATGGTGACTTTGTAGTGTAACTTGATGTTCGGTATTATGATTCCTCCAACTTTGTTCTTCTTCCTCAAGATTGCTGTAGCTATTTGGGGTCTTTTTTTGGTTCCATATAAATTTTTGGAGTATTTGCTCTAGGTCTGTGAAATATACTTGCATTGAATCTGTAGATTGCCTTGGGTAGTATGGGCATTTTAATGATGTTGATTCTACCAATCCATGAACATGGTATATTCTTTCACTCTTC
The DNA here is from genome assembly GCA_011751065.1 of Lasiurus cinereus. Lineage (NCBI taxonomy): Eukaryota > Metazoa > Chordata > Mammalia > Chiroptera > Vespertilionidae > Lasiurus > Lasiurus cinereus. Next base: position 32,239,917 of record JAAGEH010002531.1, read on the forward strand.
TATCTCTTTTTCCAACATCCTGTAGTTTTCCAAGTACAATTCTTTAACTTCCTTGGTTAAATTTATTCCTGTCTTTTAATTTTTTGTTGCAATGGTAAATTGGATTATTTGTTTAGTTTCTCTTTCTGAGAATTCATTATCTATAATAATAAAAGCATAATATGCTAATTAGACCAGGCATCCTTCTGGATGAAGCTGCAGTGACAAGGGGAAGGGGGTGAAAAGAAGGAGGGGGCAAGGCAGAGGCAGCCACCACTGCAGAGGGGCCAAGGCAGCTACTGCAGCAGTGGGGGTCGAGCCCCTTGCACAAATTTCATGCATTGAGCCTCTATGAAAAGTCATAGATTTTTGGGTATTGATTTTGTAGCCTGCTAAATTGCCAAATTCATTTTTTAAATTTAGTAGTTTTTTGGTATAGTCTTTATGGTTTTCTTTGTACAATATCATGTCAGAGGGCAAAATTGTCCCACAAATGGTTGTGCTCACATTCCCATCAATAATGGAGGCAAGTGAGGTTCCTTAACTTGAACATAGTAGATTTACATAATGAAGGATGAAAAACTATAGAATTTTAACATAAAAGAACAATTTTTAGAAAAATCAAATTAAACTTTTAAGATTATATTTTCATGCTTAGAACTACTAAATGCTTTACTTCTATTAACTTCATTATCTGTCAGTGCCTCAGGTTGATACCTTCTTGCTCAAGATAGAAGTATTTCTGCAAAGATAAAAACATTTAATTTCAAAGTTTTATTTATTTTTTAACCTATAGTTTGTATTTGCACTGTGTTTGCACCTACTGTTGTACAGTGGTACCTAGAGATATGAGTGCCCTAACATACGAGATTTTTGAGATACGAGCCGTCGAGTGAGCGATTTTTGCTTTGAAATACGAGCAACAGTTGAGATATGAGTAATCACGCGGATCGGCCGGCTGCACACGACCCACCAGTTTATCGCGACTCGAGCATCTCATAGTTTCCCACGCCTCAAGGTTACAGAACGAATTAAACTCGTATCTCGAGGTACCACTGTATTTCCATGGTCTGAAGGTCTTTTATGTAGTATTACCACCCAATTAAGAGCTATCAACCAGAATCCTTTCTTCATATATTATAACTAGAATAATTCCAATGTTGCCTTTTCATCTCCACTACTTGGATGAAAAATATTTTCCTGGATCATAATTCCCTTTTCAGGAATTCCACCTTCCATTTAATTTACTTAATCACTTAGAAATCTTGAATTTAATCAAAGTTACAAATCTGTATTTCAAACTCAGAAAATTAGCATCAAATTTCAACTAATTTTAAGAAAAATTTTGCTTACTGAGAAATGTTCTGAAAATTAAGTACATATTACTCTTGTGTCATGTTAAGGAAATGCATAAAACAAAAAAACCTATTTAAATAGTTTATATAAGGATCCTTAGAATCTTTTAAAATTACAGGGAAGCTATTAATAGAGAACTTGATTTAAGACAGTTCTTAAATTACTTTCAAGGAAAATAACAAGGATAAAAATTTACTAAATGGATTTATGACCTCAAATCAACAAACATTTATTGGGCTCTTCCACAGGCAAGGCACTATGTTAAGTACTGTTGAATTCAACAATAAATGAGATATGTCCCCCACAATTCAAGAAGCTTACATTTTAATCACAAAATAGTTTCTATTCTAGGGAGATAATAGTTATATATTTTCTGCACTTTCAAACAAATATAAAAAGTTATAAAGGTGATTAAATCAATGCTGAATACTGAAAATAATTCATCTTTGGCTCCTATCTCACCTTTTATCTCCAGTAGAAAAGATAAGAAATGATGATAAGAAGTAGGAAGCTTTTTTTACTTAAGGTAGCCAGAGGTCCTGGCTGAGACAAGCTATCACTAAATACAGTAAACTCTTTATGGATTTCAATACTTCTGATTGAGGAGAGTGTGTGCAATGCTGAGGAAAAGCATGGGACTGGAGATTATGCATATTCTTGTGAATTATCAGAGAGATGATTGAATGAATTGCTATGAATTTTGAGGTTTATGATTTATAGTCTTGAATTGTTGAAATAGGTTTATGCAGCCTTATCTTCTTATAGAAATTGTGTGAGGATTGGTTTCAAAATAAAAACCAGATCTTTCAAAGTGGTGCTCTTTAGATAAATCTGAGTCCTTCAACTACTTGGGTTGTAAATAGACTGTGATCTCACATTAGATGATAAGCTCTTGTAAATGAAACATACTTTAAGTTTTATTTTTATGAATTAAATATTCTAAGTACTGTTTGTGATAATATCATTACTTGCTAAAAGCATATAAGAAGAATAAGGGGAAACAGAATCCAAGAGTAACTTGAGCTTTCTCTAGAAATGTATTGCTTTTACAGGTTATGTCCCCTGAATGCTACACTCAATAAAAATGCACACATAGAGAGAGAAACCAAGATAGCAGCATAGGTGAACACCTAAACTGCTGCCTTGAACAACAATTTCAAACTACAACTAAATGAATGGACATCATCCAGAACCACAGGAAAGTTGGCTGAGTGGAAATTCTACAACTAGAAGGAAAGAGAGGGCCTCAGTGAGACTCAGAAAAGCTGCAAAAAGCTGAGGTATGGAGACGTGTGTGGAGAGGATGGATGGTGGAGTGCCTGGCTGGTTTCCTGTAGCGGGATGGAGACTGAAACTCCTGACTGCACTGAACCCCATATCTGATTGCAATGAACCCCAGTTCCAGGAGAGACTTATATAGGGGGGAGTCTGGACTGTTGTGAAAAAGGGGAGTGGATGGAAACTTAGGGGAGCCCTAAAAAGGCAGAGGTCTAGAGACGTGCGAGTGTGCACACAGAGGGCTGACTGCTGATTGTGTCACTGGTTTTCTCTAGCAGGAGGGAGACAGAACCTCCCGACTGCACTGAAATCCACTTCTGACTGCACTGAATCCCAGTTTCAGGCAAGACCTTGGGGACTCAGACTCATAGGGATCCCCGGAGTGCACAGAAACTCAGGGGAGCTGAAAAGGCAGAGGTCTGGAGGCGTGCATGTGCTCAGAGAGAGCTGCAGGAATTATCCAGAGACACTGAGACCCAGGGGCTGCATAGGGTGGGGCTGACAGGAAGCCAAGGTCTGTCTCTGCTCAGCCCTGAGACTTCACCCGACCCAAGCTGAACAGAGACAAGTCTTGTATCATAAGGCTCACTCCAGCACAGAAATTCTCAGTGTAGACACAGCTGACCCTCAACAACCAATTGGCTTGGAGGTCAATTCCCCCCAGTGATAATTACAACAAGGCTATATACTCAGTCCACAAAGGGGTGCACCAAGAGAGTCCACCTCAGGTAACTGGGGAGGTGAAGCTACTGGGCCATATAGTACACCTAACACACAAAGCTACTCTACCCACCTAGGGAAGCAGCAGAAATGTGGAGACAAAGAAACAGATCACAAATGAAAGAAATGGAGGAAAACAAATGACTGGATATAGAGTTCAAAACCACGGTTATAAGGTTTTTTTTTAAGAATTGCCTAGAAAAGATGGATAAATTTAGCGAGACTCAAGAGGAGGTGAAAAAGGACCAACTAGTAATTAAACATACACTAACTGAAATAAAAAATATTATACAGAGACCTAACAGCAGACTAGAGGAATGAAAGAATCAAGTCAAAGATTTGAAATACAAAGAAGCATAAAACACTCAACTGGAAAAGAAAGAAGAATCCAAAAATGTGAAGATAGTGTAAGGAGCCTCTGGAACAACTTCAAGGGTACCAATATCAAAATTATGGGGGTGCCAGAAGAAGAGAGAGAACAAGATCCTGAAAACCTATTTGAAGAAATAATGACTGAAAACTTCCCCCACCTGGTGAAAGAAATAGACTTACAAGTCCAGGAAGCACACAGAACCCCAAATAAAAGGAATCCAAAGTGGACCACACCAAGAAACATCATAATTAAAATACCAAGAGCAAAAGACAAAGAGAGAATATTAAAAGCAGCAAGAGAAAAACAGTTAATTATCTACAAGGGAACACCCGAATAATTGTCAGCTGATTTTTCAACAGAAAGTATGCAGGCCAGAAGGGAGTGGCAAGAAACATTCAAAGTGATGAACAAGAACCTACAATCAAGATGACTCTACGCAGCAAAGCTATCATTCAGAATTGAAAGTCAGATAAAGAGCTTCACAGATAAGAAAAAAACTAAAGGACTTCTTCAGCACCAAACTGGTATTATATGAAATGCTGAAAGGTACTCTTTAAGAAGAGGAAGAAGAAGAAACAGGTAAAAATAAAAATTATGATACATATCTATCAACAAATGAATCTAAAAATCAAGTGAATAAAAAATCTGATGAACAGAATAATAATAGTGAATATAATAGAATCAGGGATATAGAAAGGGAGTGGACTGACAGTTCTCAGGGGAAAAGGGTGAGGGGGGTGCAGGGAGAGACTGGACAAAAATCATACACCTGTGGATTAGGACAATGCAGGGTAGAGATAAGAGCAGAGGGAAGGATGGGAGCTGGGTGGAGGGGAGCTAAAGGGGGAAAAAAGAGGAACAATTGTAATCTGAACAATAAAGATTTGTTAAAAAATCAATAAAATAATTCCACACACAGACACCCTAATCACAATGTTTTCTCATCCTTACTTTATGCTCTAAAATTAAACCATTGAACCATTAGAATTAAACCATTCAAGGAATACAATTTGTTTACTAATAATTAAAGAATGGATGAATTCAAGTCAAGTCTGGTTTAATTTCAGAACAATTTTGTGTAAACAGGTATAAGAACAGTAAGGAGATGTGTTTAAAAGAGAAGAGAATCATGATAATTGGGATTGCTAATGCTTAATTTTGTAGGGAGCTTCTTATGCTTAGGAACAACTCTAACTGCAACACAAATTTTTGAGCAGTATCACTAATGTCTTATAGTATCACATCTAAATGGCCAGCTAAGACATTTGCCATCAGAGAATGATAGCTGCAAAACAGATGAAAATATTTAAAGGATGTTTCCCAAATTATCCCCAATAAGTCTCAGAATATCAGAGTAAGGACTATCAAAATTCATCAGCTCATTACTATCACCAACCACCATTTTGTGCCAACAGAAAAGAATAGCTAGAAGTTAAATAATACTTGTAAATTATAACAAAAATAAATAAACTATAATGTTCAAAATAGTAGCATCAAATTAAGCATAACAAATTTGATAAACTCATGGAATAAATCAAACTATAGCATATAGAATTATACATTTTCAAATATTGGAGCTGGGTATGCTCCCAGAAGCCAATCAGTTCAACTATGTTTGTATTTTATTGAAGACAAGGAGAACACAGGTCCAGAGATGTTGGATGACTTATTTAAGAGCTAGTGATAAAGGCTGGACAAGAAAGCTGATCAAAATATATCTACTGTAAGTTCCATGCTTGTCACTGTGAGCTCTTAAAAAAGCAAACATTATCCAACCTTTTGTGTCCAAAAAGAGTCTGAAATCAAGCTTGACCTTTGTCAGGACAGACATATGTGCTCATCTGAATCTGACAATTCATGCCTCAAAAATTGAGGGAAATACAAATGGGGTGAGCCAATTATGAAATTATCTGTAGCCTCTTAATGCAAAAAGTTTTCTTTACAAACTTAATTTTCCCTAAACTATCTATAGAAATAGAATTGAGTCACCTCCAAAGGATTGGGATTAATGGAAATATTTGAAATTTTGAATGTTTAAAATTTCTTCATTCCTCATGAATTTTTGGAACACAGAATTCACCTTTAACCAGTTTCTCATACTGGAAATTTCAACTTGGCTCTTGATCATGAAACATAGTGACTTGAAGAGCTCTTTGGTATGTGAAGGGAAAAGTCAGTAATATATAAAAAATTCTTGCATAAGAGAAAATTTTATTTTATTTTATTTAAAAAATTTTAAATCTCCTTTTTTAATTTTAATAAATCTTTATTGTTCAGATTGTTACAATTGTTCCTCTCCCCCCCCCCGCCCCGCCATATCCATCCTCCACCTGGTTCCCACTCCACCCTCTGCCCTTACCTCCCCGTCATTGTCCTCATCTATAGGTGTATGATTTTTGTCCATTCTCTCCCTGCACCCTCCCTCACCTCTTTCCCCCTGAGAATTATCAGTCCACTCTCTTTCTATGTCCCTAATTCTATTATATTCACAAGTTTATTCCATTCATCAGCTTTTGAATTCACTTGAGTTTTTAGATTCCCTTGTTGACAGATAATGTATTTATTGTTCATAATTTTTATCTTTACCTTTTTCTTCTTCCACTTCTTAAAGAATACCTTTCAGCATTTCATATAATACTGATTTGGTGTTGATGAACTCCTTTAGTTTTTTCTTATCTGTGAAGCTCTTTATCTGCCCATCAATTCTGAAGGATAGCTTTTCTGGGAGTAGTCTCGGTTGTAGGTTCTTGCTGTTCATCACTTTGCATATTTCTTGCCACTCTGGTCTGGCCTGCATCATTTCTGTTGAGAAATCAGCTGACAGTAGAATGGGTGCTCCCTTGTAGGCAATTGACTGTTTTTCTCTTGCTGCTTTTAATATTCTGTCTTTTGCTCTTGGTATTTTAATTATGATGTGTCTTGGTGTGGTCCGCTTTGGATTCCTTTTATTTGGGGTTCTGTGTGCTTCCTCGACTTGTAAGTCTCTTTCACCAGGTGGGGGAAGTTTTCAGTCATTATTTCTTCAAATAGGTTTTCAGGATCTTGCTCTCTCTCTTCTGGCACCCTCATAAATCTGATGTTGATATGCTTGAAGTTGTCCCAGAGGCTCCTTACACTACCTTCACATTTTTTAAATACTTTTTGCTTTTTGCTTTTTCAGTGGAGTGTTTTTTGCTTCTTTGTATTTCAAATCTTTGACTTGATTCTTGCATTCCTCTAGTCTGCTGTTAGGTTTCTGTATAATATTTTTTATTTCAGTCAGTGTATGTTTAATTAATAGTTGGTCCTTTTTCATATCCTCTTGGGTCTTGCAAAATTTATCCATTTTTCCTAGGAAATTCTTGAAAAACCTTATAACCATAGTTTTGAACTTTATATCCAGTTGTTCGTTTTCCTCCACTTCTTTCGTTTGTGATCTGTTTTTTAGTCTCGCATATTTCACTGTTTCCCTCAGTTGGTAAAGTAGCTTTGTGTGCTAGCTGTCCTATGTGGCCCAGTAGCTCTGCCTCCCCAGTTACCTGAGGTGGACACTGTTGGTGCACCCCTTTGTGAACTGTGTGTACAGTCTTATTGTAGTTAATTCTTGATTGTTGTTGGTATCACTGAGGGGGATTGACTTCCAAGCCAATTGGTTGTGAGGACCAGCTGTGTCTGTGCATGTGGGCTTGCCTCCATACCTCTGCCTTTCCACTTCTCCTGAGTTTCCATGCACTCGAGGGACCCGTATGAGTCTGGGTCCCCAGGGTCTCGCCCAAAATTTGGATTCAGTGCAGTTTTAAATGCTTTAAAAATCTGTGTTTTTGTGGGGGTAAGGGAGAGGTGGTCATTTATTTATTCATTTACCAATATTTATTAAGGTCAGGTATTTTTCTAGATGACACGAACACAGCAGTGAACCTAACAGACATAAATATCTTCTTTCAATTTGCTTATATTTTCTTTTGAGACACAATGAGCAAATAAAGAAGTTAAACATATAGTATGTCAGATGGTAACAAGTGCTATGGAATGAAAGGGATCAGGACTTTGGGAGTTGAATTGCTATTTTAAACAGTGCGTGAGAGAAGTCACCACTGAGAAGATGACATTTAAGGAAAATCAAAGGAAATGAGGAGGCAGGCTGCATAGCTCTCTGGGAAAACAGCATATCTGGAAAAAGAGTGTTAAAAGGCAAAGGAAACAGCAAGGGCAAAAGTCCTATAGTGAAAGCATGCTTAAAGTGTCTGAGGAGGTCAGTGCAACAGGAACAGAAGCTTGAGGGGAGTAGAAGGGGAAAACATAGAGGGAAAATGGAGGTCATAGCATATAGGGCCTTGAAAGTTAGTTGATGACTTTGGCTTTTACTCTGATGGAGATAAAAAGTCATTTTGAGCTGGGGAGTGATGTGATCTGTCTTATACTTAAAAAAAGGACTTGTATAGGTGCTATGTGGAGAATATCTTCTATTCTCTGCTGGGGCAGAGATGGGAGAACAGTTAGAAAGCCATTACAATAAGATAATTGGTGATGGTGGCTTGAAACAAACTAATAGCAGTTGAAGTGGTGAGAAGTGGCCAGAGATCTGGATGTATTCTGTGTAAAAGATCTGGATGTATTTTGCTAAAGGATTAGTTGAGATGACTGAGAAAGAAAGAGGAACCCAGAAAAATTTTTGCCTTGGACATTGTAAGGTTGGAATTGCCATTTGCTGAATGAGGGCATGGAGAGGAGCAGTTTAGAGAGGGGAAGACTAGAAGTTTGGCTTTGAGCATGGTTAACTGCTTTTTGCTCACATTTTGCTGAGATTTGCTGTGTGTGTCTATGTGAAAAATAAATAATCTTACAGACTTAAAATAAATTAATATAATATCGGTTTTGGCCACAACACCCATCAGAAACTTCCTTTTATTTCCTCTAGAAAATGTAGCAAAGGATTTAGTAGACCTTTCTTTAAAATATTTTAGTATTTACACTTAAGTAGAGAGATTTGTACTTTAGGCAAATCTAGGTTTATTTGTTGTTGTTTTTTCTCCCTCAGAATGTCAAGAAAAAATTTTAAATGTACAATTGTTAATGATGAGATGGAAATAATAGAATCAGTTAAATACTAATGAATATAATGGTGTTGATTTTTATTGTATGATTTTGAAGCAAATCCTGGATAGCATGTATTTTCATTCATAAATACTTATGTAAAAATGTTTACTTCTGAAAAATATTTTATCCACTTACTTATCTAGCTATAGCTTTTAATTCCAATTCCAATTTCAATATATAGATACAACTGCGTTCAAGGCCTTATCAGTCTACCAGTAGGTGTAAGAAATCCTTAAAGTAACTCAAGAGTTTCTCTAAACAAACTGACAATAATAAAGTGAAATACAATTTTTTTTGGTGTGATTACACTATACACATTAAAATAAAACATTTCCTTTCATCATGCCACCTTGTGTGAAGTGTTTGATATGTCTAGGAATATTTGTGTACAGTTACTAAACATCTGCTTGAAATATAGTTTAGGCTATATCTGCAAATGAACTAAATTGAGAACTTTCCTGGGTGACTAAAAATACTTCAATGTTCTATTCAAGAATGCAAGAGATTTTAAATAATCCAAAGTGAAGTTTCTAGATTTTGATATTTTCAAAATATTTAAGTGGAGCAAAATTTAGTGATTATACAACTTTGGAACATTAACAAATTACCTGAGAAATATTTTTTTGCATAATTGATTGATATATAAATATTTATGTGTCTGTCAATTGCCTCCAAATTTAATTGCACAGATTATTACCATATTTATAAAGCCTACAGTTGAAATTTATTTTAGCCAAAAAATATTCCCAAAGATATTGAAAAGAGGGCATAAATTTCAGCCATTCTCAGATTCTTCAAACTTATCTTTGTGGTACAACAAGGGTTTATTTTGGAAAGACTATTATAGGCATACAGGTCTGGAAATGCCCATTGGTTTAATATAGTAGTTTATCATGTCATCCTAAACATTATTAAAATTTCCAGATGCAAAACCAGTTATAATAGGCTGATTTTCCAACCTCTGAACTCTAGAGAACTCTTTTAAAGGCAGAATATCCTTTTCAAAGATAGTAAAAATAAGGTTTCTCCTCATTTCACTTCTGCAGAGTCCCCAATAATGGTGGTATATTTTAAAAGGTCTTCTCACAATACTTTAAACTCTTAAAAGATTTTAGAACTTAAACTTCAAATAATCTTCTCTTTGTCAAGGTCCTTTGGTGTTCTTCAAATAATAGCCCTTTGTTTGAAGACTTAAACTTGTGTATTAAGTGATTAAAGTAAAAGCTCATTATTATGTTTTCCCTGTTACTTCACCTCTGATCTTTCAACTATAACCTCTGCTTTTGATCTATTTCCAAAGTATTAAAATATAACCACTATTAAGAACTGGCCTTTATAATAGCACAATTGCCAACATGGCCTTTGGCTATTTCCCAATTATTTAGGCCTTGTTCTTCAGTTTCGAGACCACCTAGTACTTTTTGATATACTTCATAGCAGTGGTTGCCCAACTTTCTCTTTCAAGGGACTCTTTTAGCATCTGTCTTATTATATTGAACATTAACATCATTACAATATTTAAAATTTCTGTTTTTTGCAACTATACTTATAAAAGGAAAGAAGCAAAAAAGAACTATGTTAAGGTAGAGGATGATAGGTGATTATATTCTGAATATTCTTTTTTTTTAAATTTCTTTATTGATTAAGGTGTTACATATGTGTCCTTATTCCCTGGAATATTCTTGCTATGTCAACAGTAATTGATATATATTAGTATATATACACATATACATGCATATATGTATATATGTACATGTATTCCTACAATGGATTAAATATACCAAGTATGTTAAAATATCTGAGTTAATAATGATATTTTAAAAGCATAGTTCATTGGTCATTCTTGGGAACCAAATCATTCTGAAAACTTATCAAGATAGGTAGAGTCAAAAAAGAAATATTTTAGTTTTTAAATCTAAGAAATTTAAGATATCTTTACTTACTTTCCATCAAATATTTAGAAACTTTCCTTTCTTTCATTCTTAGCATTCCAGATTCATTTTATATCTGCTGCAATTGTAATATCACCTATGCTAGGTCCCAGAATTTTACAAAATCCATTTTGGAACATTTAGGGACTTACTAAGTAATATTTTTTGCAGAAATATACTTCAATAAAAATAAAATTGGTGGTGCTATTTTAAAATGAAAGAATTAAATTATTTTCCTTAAAGGCTATGTTTAGTTGATTAAAAGGGGATGGCCAAGTGTGGGAGAGTGAAGATTTTCCTGTTTTCTCCTGGTGCCCACTAGACTCTCTAAAAGCTTTTTTTTTTTTTTCAGGGAGAAGCTTCCTAGAAGCTTGGTGCCATCTAAAGAAAAAAAAAAATCTCATTATAGCTTAAGTTTAGAACAACCCTGACACATTAAATTAGTAGTTTTGGGCACCAAATTCTATGACTCCAGGTAATTGCTTTGATCTTTTTACTTTTGTAAATGCGTGATATTGATATTCCCTTCTTAAGATCAAGTCCAAGTTATGATGAATTCTGATCCAGAACACTTCTCTGCCTTAATCCACTCATCTGCCTGTATGTTCTCCCTCATCTGCCTGTATGTCCTCCCTCATCTACCTGTATGTCCTCCTTATTGTTCTCCTTGCTGGTTTTGGCTCTTATCTCACCTTGAATTCTATGGAAACATTTTCCCAACAAGAAAAGACAAGCTTCTACCCTGCCTTTCTCCTGTCCCTTGACTATAAACACAGTCACAGGCATGCACAAAGCATCACTTAAAATAGTCACCTTTGTAACCTTCCAGAGGCAGCTATCATGTTCCTGTCTTCAAGAAGTTTTTCTCAAGCTTATGAGACGGAGGCGATGGCTCCATTCTCTGACAAGTCACAGAATCTGGTTTATAACTTTACTAGAGGCCCGATGCAGGAAATTCGTGCAAGAGTAGGTCTTCCTTCCCCCAGCTGCCGGCACTAGCTTCCCTCTGAAACTCAGGACCCGGGCTTCCTTCTGGCCGCCGACAGGCACCAGGGATCTGGGCTTCCTTCACAACCCCAGTTTCATCCAGAAGGTTGTCTGGAAGGATGTCTGGTCTAATTAGCATATTATGCTTTTATTATTATAGATTGTAGCATTTGCTGTGTTCTCTACTCACATAGTCACATAATAGTGTAGCTTTCACTGGTCATGAGCTTTTCAGAATCAGAAGCCATCTCTTCATTATTGAACAAATAAACAAATTGTCTTCTGTACTTTTGTTGTTTCTTTGACAACTTCTTCCTGTACTTATGGCATTATTTATTTGTTTGTTTTCATGATTACTATGCTTTTATATTCATTAAGTGGAACATAGTCTTTAATCTAAATAAGTAACCCTAATTCTTCATATCCCCTTAACTTCAATTTAAATAATTCATGCATTAGTAAAGCACTGTGGGACCTTCATTTTATGTTTATGCTGGAAAACCCCAGCTGAATTGCTACAAAAAGGCAAAATGAGGATTGGTCAAGAGAATGACCACATGGTTTGATTTATTTTATTGGAACTTGTCATCAACTTAGACATTTGATTTCTAATTTACTACTTGCAATAGGTTTTCTTCTCTCTTTGTAGATATAAGTATTCAGAGAGAAATTGGCAATCCTGTAAGATATATTAAAAAATATTTATCCTGAGCATTTTGCTTAATGCATAGTAGGTGCTCTAATAGATTTTAAATGAATGAATAAATAACAATTGACATTTGTAAAGCAATTCATACACATTGTATCTGTTTTTCTTACCACATTCTGTATGTGTGATTATTATCCCACTTTTGAAATAGTAAAATTAATTTTGTTTCTTCCAGAGGATGTTGCTCTGAGATGAGAGCCCAGAGTAAAATCAGTTCAAATTAAACCCTGCCTATCTTATTACTGTGTATTCTCAAGACCTAGAGCAGTACTTGAATTATGGGATAAGAGCTCTTATGTTTTCTACTTGCCTAGCATAACACTTTAGAAACATTAACTTATTTAATTTTTACTTGAATTATGTGGTTAAAATCTCCATTTACAGATGAGGAAGCTGATGTGCTGAGGTAGGCTATGAAGCCCTTGCCTAAACTAGTAAGTGGAAATGCTTTAGAGCAGTGCTTCTCAGGGTCTGCACCCATCAGAATATCCTGGGGGCCTCGTTGAAACAGAGGTTTCTAGTCCCCCATTGCACTGTTTCTGATTCAGCAGATCTAGGGTGAGGTCTAAGAATTATCTTTTCCAAGTTCCCAAAGAATGCCACTGGTCCAGGAATCACCTTTTGAGATTCAGTGCAATGAAATTTACAGAGCATTTTCTCACATTATCTATATTAATGTCCACATTCCCATAATCAGTTATTTTGCCCATTTTGTGGATGAGGGAACTGAGATGAAAGAGAAGTTAATCAGCTTTCCCACAACCACAGTTAGTGGAAAATCCGCTTGGATTCAAGTCGGGCTCTAAATCAGTGCTCGTGGCTTTGCCCTAAGAGGCCCCTGAATGGTATTGAATTTTTAAAAACGCTGCTCCAGTAGATAAATTGTAAAGACTTTATAGATTTGGCAGATAAACAAAGAAACCCCATGAGAACAGAGGAACTTACATCTTCTACTCTGTTTTCCTTAATTAATCTGAGTAAACAAGATAGTCTCTAGACAAGTTGACTTGTTCAAAATTTATTTTCATTCTAATTTAGACCAGCCATAAATATGATTCAACTACTTTAGCATTTTAAGAGATGCTTATCTGGCTTATATTACTGTTAAAGAACCTTTCCTAAAAAAATGAAAGAATAAATTCACAAGTATTTATTGAAAAGTATTATTTTAATATTTAATTCTTCTTAATAATGACATTCTAAAAAAATCTTACATAACAATTTTCACTAAAAGTTATGAAGTGCTTTAACTCTTTTTTTCTTAGATACCAATCCTACAGCACACCAGAGACTTAAAGCTGCAAAACTTTATTTTCTTCAGCTTCTTTCAGGCATTAACATTCCAATGCCATATTCTTATGACAAAGACTAATAAGAAGAGAAAATGGCACACCCTGGATCTATTTCAGTGATAAAGATAGGAGTAGGAAACAGTAAAAATCTACCTTGTTCTCATTACTACAGTGCTAAAATGGTCATCAATTATAATCACTCACCATATCCCTTACAGGAGACTTTGTTAGTAACTTTTCTTGAACACAAACTCAGTCTCCTTTAATCCAGTACATATGTGAAAAATATATATGGAAATATATTGATAGTGCTTTCATTGATGACATTCTCTTCACTTATAAAAGCATATGCTGAAAAAGAAGTGATGTCAGTGCATAATAGCAATGTTTCTAAAAGACAGTTATTTCTGTTTTATTGCCCATCATCTTATATGCAAAATAGAAAATGTTCCAAGCACTTACCGCCACCTATATTTCATAGTCATAGTTATATATGCAGAATTTTTCTTTTTGTCTTTGCCCAATAGGCAAAAATGTCAATGCCCATTTTTCCTACCCCTTGCCTGTGGCCTCATGTTCATTTATATTCAATTTGACTTGACTCATTTTTTTCCTTCCTTTGTTAGCTCACCATCTCCCTTTCTCCATTTCTTCTTTTAGCAAATAATTATTGGTGTTCTAGATTTGGAAAGTAAAATACTTATATTTATGCTGGCGAAGAAAATATAAACATATGAAAAAGTCCCATGGTTCATGTGGCACATTATGATGAAGAAGCAAGAAAATGTATAGTACAGTACAATAAGCGTTCAATGGGAATAGAGTCCTTAATTAACTGGTGTGTTTGAGAATGGCTTCATAACAAACCTTTTCTTTAATCAGCTTTTGCATATTAACTTATTATTTGTCTTAATTGTATCATCTAAGTTGGGCTCAGCTGTCTTCTTCTTCACTTCGTGTCTGCTGGTGTTGGAATGTGCAAGATGGGTTCTTTTATATAGGTGGCCAGAATTGGTGGGAGCTGAATGAGGTCTCCCAAGTAGAGTAGCTGAGGTCTCCCTAGTAGAGTAGCTGAATCTCTTTTCATGGTGGCTCAAGGCTCCCAGAGAGCATTTCAAGAGTTTAAACCTCAATGTGCATATACTTCAAGCCTTTACTTGCCTCCTATTCACTAATGTTCCACTGGCCAAAGCAAGTTAGTGCGAGAGGCAATGAATTCTAGGCAGCTAATGAATACTTAGTTATCTGTGGTTCATCAATCCAAACAAAGCAGTTGGAGGATATGGAGAATTTGAGCTCGACTGATTAAAAAAATATATGGATTAAAAAAATCCACTGGAAGAAAAGGTATTTGGGAGGAACAAGTTTTATATATAGTAAATATGAGATGATAAAAATATCCAGTAGGCAGACAGAGAAAATTTATTAAAAGACTTGAGTCAAAGACTGAAGTTTTAAACTCTGGAGTCATGTGCAGAAAAGTTCTGAGAAAGATAGAAGTTGGATCAATGAAAGTTGACCTCTGTTTATAGTTAGAAGTTGTAAGGAAAAAGAGGAGACAGATTAGGATACCACCTATTCCCCTCAAGTGCTATAATACTATTAGAAATTTTATCTTTCTAGTTGAATTTGACTCTCATTTTCAGACATCTGGGAGTAGAATTTACTTGAGAAGCAATAAGGTTTTATTGTAGCCATTTTTACCATGGAGCACTTCTAGTGCCTAAAGTTAATAACTTAAAAATATGTATTTATTAATAATAGCTAACATCTTTGAGTCTTCTTCATGGTTCTCAAGTAGGTGGGATTTATTGTATGAAAACTAAAGTTAATGATACAATTTGACAGAACTCAAGCTTTATTAGTTTTATCAAATAAATTTTATTAATTAAGCTTTATGAATCTTTCTGTAGTCCTACTTTTGGAAACTAACAAAATTGTATAAGCTTGTTTCCAATGATAAATTAATTTTCTTCTGATGAAATGGACTTGATATTGAGGCTAGGTCAACTCATATGCAGATTAAAAATATGGTGCAGAAATATTTTCATATCCACTGAAAAACTAAACTCAATATTCAGAGGCAAATAATAGTTTCCTTGGAACCTGGTACACACATTGCCCTTGGCTGCTGTGCTCACTGGTTAGAATCTTGGTCCATGCACTGAAGAATTGCATGTTTGGTTCACGTACCTGGGTTGCAGGTTCCATTCTGGGCCTGGTTAGAGTGTGTTTGGGGGCAACCAATTGATGTGCTCTCTCTCTCTCTCTCTCTCTCTCTCTCCTTCTTCCTCCTTTCTACTCTCTCTAAAAATCAATGGAAAAATATCCTCAGGGTGAGGATTAACAACAACAACAAAAAGAACCTGTTACCCATATAAGTGAGAACTATTGATTGAGGAACTGCATTCATATTCTCCCTGATAAGTTTTTTGCATTTAAGCACTACCTTGTTTTGCTGAGCTACTCAGGTAGGCCTTCAATAGTAAATAGAGTTATGACAATCAGACCCAAACAACTATGGGTATCTTTGGAATTTGTTACACTTAAGCCCAAGGGGATGGGATAGAGTACAGAAACCATTTGGCTTTTTCTTTCTTTCTTTCTTTTTTTTTTTTTTAACTCAGTCCACTACTTTTAGAGAAAAATGTGAAGGCTAGGAATTTTGTCAAAACTGAGATTAAATATTTGTGATCTTGTTCTATAGTATCACTAATTTCCCCTTTCTGTTGCACTTCTAAATCATTTTGAATTTAGTTTGGAAAACAATTATACAGTACATGCTTCTTATCTGTAAGAGTATAATGAGAATGATATCAAAAGTAGTTGTAACTTTATATATCCTTATTCTGTAATAATTTTATTTAGTACTAGAGGCCCAGTGCATGAAATTCATGCACTGGGGGAGGGGGTGTCCTCAGCCCAGCCTGCACCCTCTCCAATCTGGGATCCTTGGACATCCCTCTCACAATCCAAGACTGCTGGCTCCCAACCACTCGCCTGCCTGCTTGTCTGCTTGATTGCCCCTAACTGTTTCTGCCTGCCAGCCTGATCACCCCCTAACCACACCCCTGACAGCCTGCTCGATATCTAATTTATCCCCTGCTGACCCAATTGACCCCAACTGCCTTCCCCTGCTGGCCCAGTCCCTCCCAACTGTCTTCTCCTGCAGGCTTGGTCCCCTCCAACGATCCTCCCTCCCCTCCTGGCCCAGTCAACTCCAACTCCCCTCCTCTGCAAACCTGGTTGCACCCAACTGCCCTTCCCTGCCAGCCATTTAGTAGCAGCCATGTTGTGACCACATGGGGGAAGCCATCCTGTGTGAGGGTGTGATGGTCAATTTGCATATTACCTCTTTATTATATAGGATGTTACTTTTTAAAAATTTCTTGGTAATATAGCTATATGTTTTGTAGGTCACGCCTTCCCTAGTATGCCACATTATGACCTAATAAAAATAGGTAACATTTATTGAGCTCCTAGTATATCTTAAGTGCCTTATTTATATTATTTTATTTGATCATCAAAGCAGCCTTATAAATTAGGTACTATTATTCTTAATTTGCAGCAAGGGAAACTGAAACACCGGTATGTAACCTGTTCAGGGTAACAAAACTAGTCTGTGGCAGAGTAGAATTTAAACATGCATCTCTGAATTTATAATCACAGCTTCTACTATCTAGGCACCAGGCATTTTATGATCTTTCTCTTACCATGTTGCAATTCCTTTATTTTCTACCTTTTAAAATCTTGAACTATGAAACTGAGAAGAAATTGACCGATGGAGAAAGGACACTCATCTGTAACATTTCCTTGCTATTCTCTCACTGTTTCCTGAGAGAATATACTCTCACTATTTCCTCTCACATCTGTAATCAGGTAACTGTTATATATAATAAATACATAGGTTTTGCTCTATGTTAGTGCTGTTGTTTGAAGTGTATTTTATTTTTGCTTTTTAATTCTCAGAACAACCCTATGGCATAGGCATTCTTATTATCTCCATTTTACAGGTGAGGAAAATTAACACAGAGATATTAAGTAACATGCCCAAGGTCACACAGCTCTTAAGTGGCAGAGTCACTGTTCAGATTCAGAATATCTTACCTCAGTCCATGAGTTTAACCACTGCAAATACTACTTTGGTTTTAATTTGTTTTCATAATTATAATTTAAATGAGCACTAAAGAGTTTTACAAGGAAAGCTTCTTTTGACTCTTATAACAACCCTCTAGTTCAGAATGATCTGCTTAGATTAAAGGGTATCTCTATTTCTTTATTGTAAAAATATGATTCACATAATTATAATTATAAATTTTTATTCTCACTTGAGGATATGTCCCCCCTCCTCTTATTGACTTAAGAAAGAGAGAAGAAGGGAGAAAGAGAAACATCAATATGAGAGAGAAACATTCGATTGGTTGCCTCCAGAGTACCCTGTCTGGGGATTGAACCTACAACCTAGGTATGTGTGCTGAACAGGAATAGAAACCACAACCTTTTGGTGTAACAGATGATACTTCAACAAAATGAGCCATCCAGCCAGGCTTACATAATTATTTTCATACAACAAATTAACAATAAAAATTAGTTTTGCCTATATAAAGAATAAGATATATTCTATGCTTCCCTCCCCAATATCTTTTAAAAACTAGATGGTTTGTACTGGGATAATAAAGTTATTCTTTGTACTAAATAATGATTTGTGTTTTATCTTATCCTTTATAGAATCCTTTTGCTTATTAAGTATCTACTTATTTAATTAGCTCATATGTGGGGCAAGGACATGTGTGTCCTCACTCACTGAAGGCACAGAAGAAGATTTGAAAACAACTCTAGAATTAGAATATCCCATGAATCATATTTTTACAATAAAGAAATAGAGATACCCTTTAATCTAAGCAGATCATTCTGAACTAGAGGGTTGTTATAAGAGTCAAAAGAAGCTTTCCTTGTAAAACTCTTTAGTGCTCAACAAATGAGCCTATTTATAATAGGCAATTCTTTTTTTTAACACTTCATATATTTTAGAAAGAAGTTAGCTTACTGACATATCTTCTAGAAAAAAAATAGCAATATTATAATTAGGAATAATTATGGAAATTAGAGCAGGAAGTCCTTTCTATAAAACTATGGTGACATGCAGAAAAGGAGATTATGCCAATGGCATCTGTTCAGGTGACTGTGTTGATCCTGTTTGCCCAGACAAATGGCTAATGGCCAAAAGACCCCAAAATGGGCATGTCTTGGGATATCAACATGGTAAATACCAACATTTTAAAGGAAACTTTAGTCAATGGGCACAGAAGTAATATTCAAATTTATGACTTCTTTCATGGCCTCCAGTAACAAAATTTTTTTAATAAGGAGTTTTTCTTAAAATGCAAAGGAAGTAAGAGTTTTCAAGTGAGTTAAATAACATGAAATTCAAATTTATGCTTGATTACTGGATCCTCTTCTTCCTGTAGACTATATTAGATTTGAAAAACATATAGTTTTCAAAATTAATTCTTACAATGCTATATTAGTGATCAGTAAAATGGAGATCTAGTTGTAAAAACTCATATTAAAGTCACTCTAACATTCTTTCAATCCATAGAATCTGAAAACACAGTGGGACATGGTGCATCCTTTAGAGTATTAGTTTATGGCTAAAAAATTTCCTTCAGTCTTTAAATAAATGGAAACTTACAAAGAACTTTTAACATTAAAGTAACTTTTGCTGATTACCTCTTTGACTTCAACATTTTAAATGATTTTCATTTGAAAAAATATCCATAATTAAGTATACAGAATAATTGGCAGCATGTACATAGTGACTAGATATACCATTCTAATAATTTGCAGAATGCAAAATTACATATATTATACTAGTAGATTTATTTTCTCATTTTAAAATGGGCTATAATAAATACAGCTTTAATTTATCATGACTTTGAAAATTCCTTGGGATTTTTATTATACATGAAGTAATGAATAACTAAATATCCTTTAGTCATAGTCTTTCACTCCGTGGACATAGAGTTTAGGCAACTTTCTATGTAGGAATATGAATCATCTAGTAGGAAGTTTTTTTTTTTTTTGCTAGCTACTTGTATCCCCATAGTGATAGTAGGTATTAAACTGAAGCTAAAAGAAAATTCCTTACTTTCATATGATCTTCAAATAATTTTAAATCCACTAAATTCTTTTCAAGCTTGAATTTCATGTGTTTCAATAACCCTTGGCTCTTCTTTGAATCTTGTTATCACAGGATATGTGATTTTAGAAATGTTTTTATTTAAGTCATAAAATAAAATGTACTCCTGCTCTAGCATGGATATTGCATGCCTTTCAATTTAACATGAGCCAACCTTCTCTCAGCTAACACCATTGTTAGAATGGGTTCCCACGGAATCACAAAAGCTGAGAGCTATATTTTATATGAAGTCTGTTACTGTTTTCACAATGGAGGAAATAGCTTGCTCTTTCATAGTGGATTCCAAGAGAGTGAGACCTATTAGGTCCCATGAACTCAAATTTAGTGATTAGTGACAGACTTGAAGATTAGTGATAGACCTGAATTGTGGCCTTTGCCTGCACTACAAAACAAAGTCAAGAAAGTTATTAAAAGATTGGTCATTACTAGTGCATTTTTTTCTGAGTTAATGACTCAGTGCTCTACTTACATAGTTCAGTGTACATGCAGTTTTATTCTTTCTTTATAGAAATCTGTAGTAGTAGTCCATGAGTATTAATTAATCTGTTTTACTAGGATGACCCCAGAGGATCAGAGGAGGATTGTATTTAAACTTGTTAATTCATTCACTCATCTATTCTTATTCACCTATTCAACAAACTTTTCTTAAAGCACATCAGTAAGCAGGGGGAAATACAACTAAATACTGTAAACAGCCGTGATCTCATTCTTATGAAGGACCAAACAAGTAGAGGAGGCAGACATTAATCACATCATCATACTAATGAAAATGCCATATAATTACAAGTAGATATGTTATTTTATGGAAAACAACTGCTTTCAGTATAGAAAAGCAACTAGGCTTTGTCTTCAGGTGATGTAGGGGTGAAAGAAAGGCTCTGCTGAAATTTGAGCAGGGTGGGGTATGAGGGAGCTTTCATTGAGGGGAAAAAAAACTATTTGCAACAACCATAGGTGGGAGTAAGGTGGCGAGCTGAGAAACTGAAAGGCCAGTAGGTGTTCCAAAGGAAACAGAAGCAGAAGCTGAATCAGGGAGATTTTCAGCAATTTATAAACAATGGTCTTTTTAAAAAAATTAAATTGATTGGGGTGACATTGGTTAATAGGATCATTTAGGCTTCAAATAGTACATTTCTATGATACAAGATCTGTACATTGCACTGTGTGCCCACCAACCAAAGTAAAATCCTCTTCTATCACCATCAATTAAGTCCCCTCTACCCCTACCCCCAAACTTTGGTTTTTTATCCAAATAGCAAGTAGAAACTATGACAGTGATTGAGAAAGGGAGTGTAGTGAATTTAACTGTAGCTCCCATAAAAATATATCCAAAACCTGACTCCTGGAACCTATAAATATAACCTTGTAATGTAGATATAATTAAGATAAGACTTTTGAGATGAGATCATCCTGGATTATCCCAGTGGGCCTTAGATCCAATGATATGTCCTTATAAGAGACAAAAAAAAAAGGTAGGGGGGAAAATTAGGTCCTAGAAACTGAATGCGTCTCTATGTCATGGTAACACAAAACTGATTAGTAGAAAATGCACATCTCATATAAATATTTTGAGGCCACAGTGTGAAATTATTACAGAGTCCACCGGGCTGTGCTTCCTCAGGTGGGGGTCTGTTTCTTGATCCTTTCAAGCTTCTGATGATTGTCAGCATTTCTTGTATTGTAGCTTCTCAGTCCAATTTCTTCCTTCACCTTCACATGGCCTTCTCCTTTGTGCCAATTATCATCAGGGATAGGTAAATGAAAACCACAGTGACAAATTACTTCACCTCTGTTAGGATGGATAACTATTGTTAAAATAACAATAACAACAACAACAAAACAAAGACAGGAATTGGTGAAGATGTGGAGAAACTGCAACATCTGTACGCTGTTGGTGAGAGTACAAAATAGTTCAGGCACGATAGCAAACATAGAAATTAAAAATAGAACTACTATATGATCCAGCAATCCTTACTTCCAGGTAAAAATAACTGAAATCAGAATCATGAAGCAATATTAGCACTTCTATGTCCACTGCAGCATTATTCAAAATAGCAAAGTGTAGAAGAAACCTCAATGTCCATTGACAGATGAGTGGATATAGAAAATATGGCATATACATATAATGGAATATTATTCAATCCTAAAAAGAAGGAAATCCTGCCATTTGTGACAATATGGATAAAGCTTGAGGATATTATGCTAAGTGAAATAATCCAGTTCACAGGAAGATAAACACTGCATGATTCCACTTATAGGAGGTATGTAAGAGTCAACTTTATATTATCAGAGTAAGATGGTGGTTGCAAGTCGTGGTGAAGAGGAAAATGGGAAGTTACTAATCAAGGAGGGAAAAGCTTTAGTTAAGCAAGATGAATAAATTATAGATATCTGCTGTACATTATGGTGCTTATAGCCAATGATATTGCATTATACACTTAAAATTCCTTAAATAAAAGGATAGATCTCATGTTAATTGTTCTTGCCTCAGTAAAATAAAATTAAAAGAAGTTATGTGGACTTGGCCTTATTCTGCGGGATTTTTCTAAAAGGGGCAGGAGCTGAATGCTAGTATCCACTCTGTATTGCTTACAAGATTCAGCTGCTGAGGGAATGAGTCAGCAGAAGCTAGACAGAGGCAGCCAGCCTCCAAGGATGGAGGCTGAGGGCTATGGTGAATACTGCTCCAAGGCTCACACACTATACCTTACTTCTGGTTTTGTTTTCTTAAACCTGTGAAATACCTATTTTGTAAACTCATTTTGAAGATTAGTTTATCTTTGTAAAGGATTTAGCAAAGTTTTAGGGTGGTAGTAGGAGCTAAATCAACAGTATCGATGATTATGGTTATTGCAAAAATGTTAGGAAGAGTCATCTTATATATCTAAAACAATCGCCACTGATTAGCTACTGTAATTAAATGTTCCAGACTCGAGTCTGGCTAGCTCAGCTCATTTGAGGAAGTGGGCAGAAACTATTCCTCAGAAGGATCTGAGGCAAAAAAAAATTATATTTATTTATTTATTTAATTGTCTAAAGTTTTACATATGTCTCTTTTTTCCTCAATTGACTCTTCCCCCCTCAACCATTCTCACCCTGGGCAAGCCCCACTGCCCCAGTGTCTTTGTCCATTGGTTATACTGATATGCATGAATACAAGTCCTTTGGTTGCTGTCTAAACCTCCTCCCCCTACCATTTGTCTCTGAATCTATTCTTGTTCATCAAATTATGTTGATCATTATATACCACATATGAGTGAGATCATATGATACTTTTTTTTCTCCAACTGGCTTATTTCACTTAGCATAATGTTCTCCAGTTCCATCCATGCTGTTGCAAATGATAAAAGTTCCTTCTTTTTTATAGCGACATAGTATTTCCTTGTGTAGATGTACCACAATATTTTAATCCACTCATTTGGTGGTGGGCACTTAGGCTGTTTCCAAGTCTTAGCTATTGTAAATTGTGCAGCTATATGAACATAGGGGTGCATATTTCCTTTCTGATTGGTGTTTCTGGTTTCTTGGAATATAGTCCTAGAAGTGGGATCACTGGGTCAAATGGGAGTTCCATTTTTAACTTTTTGAGGAAACTTCATACTGTCCTCCACAGTGACTGCACCTGTCTGCATTCCCACCAGCAGTCCAGGAGGGTTTCTTTTTCTCTGCATCCTCGCCAGCACTTGTTGTTTGTTGATTTGTTGATGATAGCCATTCTGACAGGTGTGAGATGGTATCTCGTTGTTTTGATTTGTATCTCATGGATGATTGGTGATTTTGAGCATGTTTTCATATGTACCTGGGCCTTCTGTATGTCCCCTTTCAAAAAAGTGTCTATTTAGATTCTTTGCCCATTTTTTGATTGGATTGTTTATCTTCCTTTTGTTAAGTTGTATGAGTTCTCTGTAAATTTTGGAGATTAAACCTTTATCGGAGATATCATTGGCCAATATGTTCTCCTATGCAGTGGGTTTTCTTGTTTTGTTGATGGTTTCTTTTGCTGTGCAGAAGCTTTTTATTTTGATGTAGTCCCGTTTGTTTATTTTCTCCTTAGTCTCCATTGCCCTAGGAGATGTGTTTATAAAGATATTGCTACAACATATGTCTTCTATTTTGCTGCCTATGGAGTCTTGTAGGATTTTTATGGTTTCCCATATTATATTTAAGTCCTTTAGCCATTTTGAGTTTGTTTTTGTGTATGGTGTAAGTTGCTGATCTAGTTTCATTTTTTTTTGCATGTATTTGATCAAATTTCCCAGCACCATTTATTGAAGAGACTGTCTTGACTCCATTGTATGCTCTTGGTGAGGTAGAAAATTTCAAACAGCCTTCTGCTGCTCCATTCAAACAGGCTTATGAGTGAAAAAACATATTGTGTTTAAAATAGAATATTTCTCAAACATCTGTATGTAATCATACTTATTAATTTTATAATACTTATTTCAAATTTAATTCCATTGTAATTATGTATATAAAGAAAAAATATTCTCCCAATTTATTGACTTCCTAGATGTTCTTTGGTTACTTCTGAAAGCTGCAATGCTATCCCTTCATAAGAGTGTTACTTAATAACATATTATTTACTTAACAAATGATTAAATATTACTTTAGTGCAATGGAAGAAATAACTTACCAAATCTCCTCAGAATGACCATGTATTTCAGTAAAGATTCATTTATTTTAAACTGTTTGAAACTCACTGAGGTTCATATTTTCTCACATTTTATCTGAGAAATGCACAATGTTTATTTGTAAAATGGAAATGAATTTTAATATTGCACTTCTTACTGCTGTGGGGTTTAGAGTTGACTTCATATCATTAAACGCATGGATGAATTAGTGTGTTTATTTGCATGTGTGATATAGCTGTATTTCAAAGCAAACATTTCAAAGGAGCACCAAAATATGTATGTAAAGTTTGTATTTGCCTCCTAGTAATGTTCAGAGAGAGGGTATGCATTGCACAGTTCTGGGTTTATAAGAAAAAATTGACTGCTTGGAACTCCATTACTCAATTTTCATGGCCAGACATGTAGGCAGACTTATAAATGCAATTTTGCAAATGTTTATGATATAATTTTAAAATCTGACAATAAATAGGTAAAATCAAATTTACCCACAGGTGACTTAATATTGGTTAAAACAATGCCTCTGCTCTTCTGTATTTTATACACAGAGCCAAGACACACAGGGCCAACATAGTTTGTGAGACAGTTACTCACACATTTCATTTTATAATGCGAACACTTTAGAGTAAATAGCCTGAGACCAAGGACATATTGGAAATAGTGCCAGGGGGCTGGTGTGCCATTTCAGTTATCCATAAATGTAAATTTCTTTAATTAAGCACAGCATCGTCTCATTTTTTAAGTACACTTTCCTCTAGATTTTAATTCTTACTTTTTATTTTATGATAAATATATTTAAACATATGAGGGCCTGGTTTCACTTTGATATGTGCGTATTTGATTCCCATGGGAGTTAATGGGGGTTATGAATACCTATGGAGGAGAGAATACACCCACAGCCCCTAAAACAAATTTAGAACAATTTAAAATGCCCTGGAGTGATAAAGAGCAAGTTTAAGGGGTCAATAAAAGGGTAAAGGTATGTTTTAAAGATTATTCTTGTGAAAACTCTTGTGGCTTTGAGGCCCAAGGGGGGAATAGATGGGTGTGAACAGAAAAAAAGAATAAAAACTAACAATTATGCCTAGGGTAAAAGTGTAAATTACAGTTTACCTTGGCAGAAAGCATGTGCGTGGTAACATTTTTTATGAGAGCTATTTGTATTTCCAAGAGCTATGTAACCATTGTTTATCCCTCAGAATGTCCTTGTGAGGTGTGCATTTCCTACCAATCAGTTTTGTCTGACAGTGACATGGAGACACGTTCAGTGTCCAGGATATAATATTTACAGTGGACAATTAAGCTACTGTCAGTACACCCCTGTGCAAATGAGAAGTCAGAGAGTTAAAGGGGTTTAGAACTTTCCTCAAATCCTTGAGTGACAGCATTTGGGTTGGATTTTGTAAGGAAACACTCTGTTGTATTATAGCAGAGAGACAACACATTTGTTGCCATGTATCATGCCTGTCTCTTCATCCTTCCACCTCAGCCCCTTCTCTTCCATAGTCAACCTTGTTATAGAAAAATACATGCTTAGAACCTCAGTCTTCAATGATATTTAAATGTTGGCAATCCTACACTAGAAAATATTAATTTAGTTAGTAATACTAAATGAAAACCTTCATCTTTACTCTCCTTAAAGCAACAGCAAAACTAATCTAGTGTCAGCCCTGGCTGGGTAGTCCAGTTGGTTGGGGTATCATCCTATACATCAAAAGATTGCAGGTTTGATTCCCAGTCCAGATTCCTATGGAAGGCAACTGATTCTCTCTCTCTCTCTCTCTCTCTCTCTCTCTCTCTCTCTCTCTCTCTCTTTCTTTCTCTCTTTCTCTCTCCCCCTTCTCCTTTCCTCTCTCTCTCTATAAAAATCCATAAAATCATATCCTCGCACAAGGATTAAAAAAATTGCAATCAGTTGCATAATAATACAGATCACGTATTTTGATTTAATATTATGTAGTGTAAAAACTATTGAACTAAAGTCACAACACCTGAGTTCTAATCTAGTGCTTCTCAACTCTGGCTGCGATTAAAAACATCTGGTGAGCTTTTAAAAACTACAGGTGTTAAAAACAACTTTCTTTATACCCAACAGTCTAATTCAGTTGGTTAGGCATGAGGATTAGGAATCAATATTTTCACAGACTCCTCAAGTGAGTTCACTATTCTACTTTACATTATAACACCAACTTTATGAATTTCTCTCAAGAATTCAACAGTCCCCCACCCCTGTATTAAGCTTCTATTTTTTGATCTCTTTAATTGGGCAACACATAATAACCTGATTGTCTCATAAAATCATGAAGATCAAATGGAAAGGTGATTTAAAAACTTGTGAAGCAAACACATGCTATACTTATGTGAAACAAAGTTGATCAGGTTAACATTCTTATGCCTTAAAGAAATACATTTAAAGAAACATTGGGAAAAATTTTTCCTCACATCTCCAATTCTTTTTTAATTTTCTACATTTGTTTCTTGATAAAGGTTTAGTCTGTTTTTATGTGAGTATATGTTGTGTATTTGTTTCTGCATAGTGTTTACTAATTGATCTCAACAAAGTGATAAGGATAGTGAAAAGAGATAATGTTGTGTGTGTGTGTGTGTGTGTGTGTGTGTGTGTGCATGTATAACAGTATGTGTGCACATGTGCACAAGTTTGTCCACTCTCTTGATAGATTTAAACAGTGGATGGTGATAAACATATAACAAGGCAATTGGCCAAAGGATGTCATAGTATATTCATTAATCCAAAAAATACTTTATTGAGGGATAAATATGCGCCAGTCTTTCTGCCAAGACATAGAAATAGATGACATTGTTAACATCCGAAGAAACTCACAGGCAATTGACAATGACAGACAAGTAAACCAACACTTATAATACAGTGTCATGAATGCTGCAATTGAAGATTTTTCAGCACCTGAAGAAGTCTGTAAAGAGAAGTGAAAGGCATGAGAATGTGGTCAGGTAAGACATATGAGAAGATACAAAGTATGAACTGAGTGTTGGGGGACACATGGAGTAAGTTAGGTAGAGGAAGGGGATGGGTCTTCCAGGCAGAGACAAAAAGTGCAGGAAGAGAAATGAAAATATTGGCCCATTCAGGAAAGTTTCTGAAGTTTATGTACTTGCATGTGAGAGTACATTTGGGGAACTGGCAGGAGAGAGGAATCCAGGGGCCAAACATAACTGGATTTACAATTTAGTCTGAAGGCCATAGGGTTACATTTTATTTTCATAGGGGAAGTACAAATAGTATTATTTTTTTTTGTAAGCTCATTCCAATAACCAGAGGAGAGCAAAGGAGATGGACCAGGAGGTAAAATATCAAAAGAGCTCACCGTTAATGTAGCCCAGGAAAAAACCCCAAAAAGGGTATTAAACTATGGCAGTGGCAGGAAGAAGGTCAAGCCATTTAACAGAGTAGAATCAATAAAATTCAGTGACAGATTATTTATAATCATATTAAACATTTTGAAACAAAACCAAAACATGGATAATAAAATATTAGAATGGAACAGTAGTAGGCTAAATAACGCCCCCCCAACCCCCAAAGATTTTCATGTTCCAATCCCTGGAACTCGAGTACATTACTTTATGTGATAGAAAGGACTTTGCAGCTATGATTAAATTAATGACTTTGAAATTATCTTGCATTACCTGTTGGGCCCAATGTAATCACAAGAGTCTTTTAAGGGAATAGTAGGGAATCAGAATCAGTAGTAGATGTGACAATGGAAACAAGAGGTTGGAGTAATGGGAGAAAGGATCTCAAGCTAAGGCATGTAGAAAAAAATAGCAAGATGAACTCTCCTCTAAAGCCTCCAGAAGGAAAACATCCTTGCCAACATCTTGATTTTAGATTTGTGACTTTCACAACTGTAAAAGAATAAAAATTTTAAACCCTAAGTTACAGCAACAATAGGGAGTGAATATGCAGACTTTTCTTGCCACTGTGTTGGGTGAGAAGCAGATAGAATAGATATCAAAATACCAGAGTGTGAGACACACTCCTCTCTTCCTCACTCCCATGTAAATGTAATTGTAGAAGTTGCATTTGGGAGTGGGTACTTTCTAATCACAGCCTAGTGAGGCATGCTTCATGGGCATTACTTGGATAGCTTAGAAATAAATTCTCTGCAGTTAGAAGGCACAAAATATTTACACCTGTTTCTTGAAGGAAAAGGTGGGAACTGGGTTGAATGCTACTTAGGGAATCTAGATGGTATGGGAAAGGCTAACTGACCACTTGAGATTGCTGCTGTTTAGAGACTGGGTAGCTCAGTTGGTTGGAGTGTCATCCTGAAAAGCCAAGGTTGTAAATTCAATCGCCAGTCAGGGCACATGTAATAATCAACCAGCAGCCCTGAGAACAAACTGGATAGTGCATTGGCCGCGGACTCAAGGATCCCAGGATCGATTCCACTTGAGGGCATGTATCTTGATTGCGGGCACATCTGCAGTGAATCTCTTACATATTTCCCATGGTTCAGGGTTTGGGCTCAGGAGGAGGTCACTCACAAATGAAAGAGACTAGAAAATATTAATTTGGAAATATTAGGAACCAGGCAGGAGCCCCACTCAAGGGGAAGGACCTCACATGCTCTTGCCTTGCACTCCCTTCAATTAAGACTTGGGATCTACCCATAGCTCTAAGTAGGCAATTCCAGTAATAGCCAATCAGCAAGGATTTACATAAGATTAAAAGGTGGAGATTGCTTTAGCTACCATTGTCTCAACTAAACAGTGGGTGGTTGGCTCTGACCTTTCAGAGCTTCAAGGTTGACCAGCCTTCCTGGTTCCTTGTCCACACCTCTTTGCTAGTGAAGGCAATGGGCGGCTTCTAACACACATCCCCAGTAGGAGGTGTACAGGAGGCAGCTGATCAATGTTTCTCTCCCATCCATGTTTCTAACTCTCTATCCCTCATCCTTCCTCTCTGTAAACAAATCAATAAAATATATTAAAAAATAAAAAAAGAATTAACCAGTAAATTTATGGATGAGTGGAACATCAAATATCTCTCTCTCTCTCTCTCTCTCTCTCTCTCTCTCTCTCTCTCTCTTCTCTTCTCTCTCATTAAATAATAATAATAATAAAAAAACAGACTCTCTTTTGAAGTTATGGTGGCTATTCAGGTACCAATGGTAATTAATATCTTTTCATGTACGTGCTTGGATGTACATGCCTGATTCCTGCTTGATTTGTTGTTGTTGTTTAAACTGGGATTGAGTTGTCTAAGTAAAACTAGTGTTTAAAATCTCCACTTAACATACTCTCAATTATAGATTTCTATATTGTAACCTCCAACAGTTTCAATTCCTTCCTAGTAATGGAAAACATTTCTTCTCAATTGAGTTCCAAAACTAGTTAATCTTCTTCAACATTCTTCCATTTTGTTAATTGACATATGTATTTTAAATTAGAGGCCCAAAACCTCAGTCCTTAAGATCACTTAGAAATGTTATGATAGAGAAACCAAGATAGTGGCATAAGGTATACATCTGTATGTGCTGCCTCTCACAACCACACCAAAACTACAACTAAAAGACAAAATGACTATCACCCAGAACCATGGGAAAGCTGGCTGAGTAGAAGTTTTACAACTAGAAGGAAATAAAAAAGCTCATTGATTGAGAAACCAAGATGGCGGCATAGGTGAACACCTAAACTGTTGCCTCGCACAACAATTTCAAAACTATAACTAAAAGACAGAATGGACACAATCCAGAACCACAGGAGTGTTGACTGAGTGGAAATTCTACAACTAGAGGGAAAGAAAGGGGCTCATAGACACTCAATGAGCTGCAAAAAGCTGAGGTATGGAGACATATGCGTGGAGAGAAAGGAGGGAGACAGAAACTCCCAACTGCACTGAACCCCAGTTCTGAGTTTACTAAACCTCAATTCCAGATGAAAATCATACAGAGAGGAGTCTGGACTGTTGTGAAAAGAGAGGAGTGCATGGAAACTTAGGGGAGCTGCGAAAGACAGAGGTCTGGAGGTGCGCATGTGAGTGAACACAGAGAAGACTGCTGATTGTGCCACTGGCTTTCTCTAGTGGGGGGAAGACAGAATATCCTGACTGTGCTAAACTCCACTTCTAAATGCACTGAATCCCAGTTTCGGACAAGACCCTGGAAACCCAGACTCATACGGGTCCCGGAACACATGGAAAATCAGGGAAAGTGCAAAAGGCAGAGGTCTGGAGGCACACAAGCACAAGTGCGCACAGAGAGGGCTGCAGTGATTACTGAGGGACACTGAGACCCAGGGGCCTCATAGAGCAGGGCTGACAGGAAGCCAAGGCTGAGACTGCACTCCATCCAAGCCGAGCACAGAGACTTTTGCAATTTTGCAAGTCTTGTCTCATAAGGCTGACTCTAGCATATAAGTTCTCCTGGCATAGGCACAGCTGATCCTCACAACCAATATGGCCTGGAGGTCAATTCTCCCCAGTGATACCAACAACAATCAAGACTTAACTACAAGAAGTCTGAACACACAGTCCACAAAGAGATGCACCAAGAGTGTCCACCTCAGATAACTGCGGAAGTAGAGCTACTGGGCCATACAGGACAAGTAGCATACAAAGCTACTCTACCCACTCAGGGAAGCAGTGAAAATGTGGAGCCAAATAAACAGATCACAAATGAAAGAAATGGAGGAAAACAAACGACTGGATGTAGAGTTCAAAACCACACTTATAAGGTTTTTCAAGAATTTCCTAGAACAGGTCAATAAATTTAATGAGACCCTCAAGGAAATGAAAAAGGACCAACTAGAAATCAAACATACACTGACTGAAATAAAAACTATTATATAGAGGCCTAACAGCAGACTAGAGGAACATAAGAATCAAGTCAAAAATTTGAAATACAAAAAAAGCAGAAAATACTCAACTGGAAAAGCAAAAAGAAAAAAGAATCCAAAAGTGTGAAGCTAGTGTAAGGAGCCTCTGGGACAACTTCAAGCACAACAACATCCAAATTATGGGGGTGCCAGGAGAAAAGAGAGAGCAAGATACTGAAAACCTATTTGAAGAAATAATGACTGAAAACTTTCTCCACCTGGTGAAAGAAATAGACTTTCAAGTCCAGGAAGCACAAAGAACCCCAAACAAAAGGAATTCAAAGAGGACTACACCAAGACACATCATAATTAAAATGCCAAGAGCAAAAGATAAAAAGAGAATATTAAAAGCAACAAGAGAAAAAAAGTTAATTACCTACAAGAGAACACCCCTATGATTGTCAGCTGATTTCACAACAGAAACTATGCAGGCACATGGGAGTGGCAAAAAATATTCAACGTGATGAATAGCAAGAACCTACAACCAAGATGACTCTACCCAGCAAAGCTTTCATTCAGAATTGAAGGTCAGATAAAGAGCTTCACAGATAAGAAAAAGCTAAAGGAGTTTATCAACACCAAACCAGTATTATATGAAATGCTGAAAGATACTCTTTAAGAAGAGGAAGAAGAAGAAAAAGGTAAAGATAAAAATTATGACCAACAAATACATATCTATCAACAAGTGAATCTAAAAATCAAGTGAATATAAAATCTGATGAACAGAACAAACTGGTGATTATAATAGAATCAGGGGCATAGAAAGGGAGTGGACTGACAATTCTCAGGGGGAAAGGGGTGAGGTGGTGAGGGGAGAGACTGGACAAAAATTGTACACTTAGGGATGAGGACAATGGGAGAGAGATAAGGACAGAGGGTGGGGTGGGAACTGGGTGGAGGGGAACTATGGGAGGAAAAAAGAGGAATAATTATAATAATCTTAACAATAAAGATTTATTAAATTAAAAAAAAGAAAAAAAAGCTCATTGAGTCAGTGTAGGAGGTGCAAAGCTACAGAAAAGCAGATGTATGGAGGGCACAAATTGGGCTGCAAGTGGGTGCACTGTTTTTTTCAATTGGAAGGGAGATACAAGCTCCTGAGTGCTTTGAATTCCAGTTTCCAGCAAGACTCTGGGGACCCAGACTCCTATGGGGAGAATCTAGACTGTCGGGCATCAGGTAAGAAAGTGAGGGTGGCTTTCTCACAGAGGTATGCACAGGAATCTTTGTTTACTGCATTGGGGTGCTGGATGCAGGCACTATGAAACTCAGAGACACAGAAACATGGAGACACAGAGATGCCTGACTTGCAGCCATTGCTGGTTGCCACACCCTAGCTATTCCCTGAGACCTGCCCCACCCAATTTACAAATCTATCCAACTGTGCACCGTGGCTTTTGCATATGAATGTCCTGCCCTACCACAGCTTAACCTAACAAACTGCAGCTTGGTAAGAGAACTCCAAAACTTCCCAACCCCAAATAAAGAGAAGAAATCTGCAGATCTCACTCTAGTTCCTATTGGGTAGCCTCAGACAGTAGCTGACTTGCACCTCCTTGAAGATCCAGGAACCAGTGTACCTAGTGGTCAGTGTGAGACGACACCAGATTTCAACTCCTCACATCCATAAGTGACACACTCAAGAGGCACTTTCAGTGAACACCAAAGCCCAACTGAAGCAATTCCTGCCCAATAAGGGTGTCTCCAACACAGCAGTTCTTCCACTATAGACACAGTTGATCCTTACAGCCAATTGTCCTGGAGATCAATTCCTCACAGTGTACCAACAGCAATCAAGGCTTAACTACAACAAGACTGTGCACCTAGCCCACCAAAGGGTGCATCAAGAGTGTCCACCTCAGGTGATTGGAAGGCTGAGCCACTGGGCCCTATAGGTCACCTACCACACAAAGCCACTCCATCAAAACCGGGAAGCAGCCAAAATATGGAGACAAAGAAACATGTCACCAATGAAAGAAATGGAGAAAAGCAAACTACTGGATACAGAGTTCAAAACTGCAGTTATAAGGTTACTCAAGAATCTTCTAGAAACCTTCGAGAAATTTAGTGATATCTCCAAAGAAGTTAGTGAGACCCTCAAGTATCTTAATGAGAATGCAAAAAAAAAAAAAAAAAATAGGGAAAAGGACCAGTCAGAAATTAAGCATACAAGGACTGAAATAAATAATAATATGCAGAAATTCAACAGTAGATGAGAGGACCCTTAGAATCAAACCAAAGATTTAAAATATGAGGAAGCAAAAAATACCCAACCAGAAAAAAGAATCCAAAAATATGAAGATAGTGTAAGGAGCCTCTGGGACAACTTTAAGCCTACCAACATCTGAATTCTGGGGGTGACAGAAAAAGAGAGATCAAGATATTAAAAACCTATTTGAAGAAATAATGACAGAAAACTTGCCCCAAGTGGTGAAAGAAATAGACTTATAAGTCCAGGAAGTGCAGAAAACCCCGAACAAAAAGAAACAAAAGAAAACCACACCAAGACACATCATAATTAAAATGCTAAGAGCAAAAGACAAAGAGAGTATCCTGAAAGCAGCAAGAGAAAAACAGTTAGTTACCTACAAGGGAGTACCCATATGAATGTCAGCTGATTTCTCACAGAAACTATGCATGCCAGAAGGGAGTGGCAAGAAATATTCAAAGTGATGAATAGCAAGAACCTACAACCAAGATTACTCTACCCAGCAAAGCTATCATTTAGAATTGAGGGGTGCAAAAAGAGATTGGATAAAAATCTTACACCTATGGATGAGGACAGTGGCGGGGGATAAGGGCATGGGGTTGGGAGGAGAATCAGGTAGAGGGGAGCTATCAGGGGAAAAAGAGGAATATCTGTAATAATCTGAACAATGAAGATTTGTTTGAAGAGCTTACTCTCACAAACTAGTCTCATCACCTACTATGTTCATTTATATGTAATATCACTGCAGATTACACATTATAGACTATTGCATTTATTAGCTCTCATCTGTTTAATTCATTCATCAAATATTGAGCATCTGATGAATAAGACAAGGTCATTATCTTCATGGAACCTGTAATCTAAGGGAGGGAGCAGGAATGATCCTATCTAATAAAAGAGTAATATGCAAATTGACCATCACTCCAACACACAAGATTGCTGCCTCCATGTGGTCAAAGATGGCTGCCCCATGTGGACACAAGATGGCCACCACAAGATAGCCAACAGGGGAGGGCAGTTGTGAGGGACCAGACCTATAGGGAGGGCAGTTGTGGGTGATCAGGCCAGCATGGGAGGGGAGGGAGCAGGCCTGCAAAGGATGGCAGTTGGGAACGATCAAGCTTGCAGGGGAGGGCAGTTAGGGATGACCAGGTTGGCAGAGGAGGGAAGTTGGGTGTGACTAGGCCTACAGTGAAGGGCAGTTAGGGGTGGACCCAGGCATGCAGGCAAGAGGAGTTGGGGGGAACCAGGCCTGCAGGGGAGGGCAGTTAGGGGTAAACATGCTGGCAGGGGAGCAGTTAGGCATCAATCAGGCTGGCAGGTAGAAGCAGTTAGGGATAATCAGGAAGGCAGGCAGGCAAGCAGTTGGGAGCCAGCAGTCCTGGATTGTTAGAGGGCAGTTGG
Organism: Lasiurus cinereus; assembly: GCA_011751065.1. Classification (NCBI taxonomy): domain Eukaryota; kingdom Metazoa; phylum Chordata; class Mammalia; order Chiroptera; family Vespertilionidae; genus Lasiurus; species Lasiurus cinereus. The sequence goes on from JAAGEH010002531.1 coordinate 32,274,913, forward strand.
ACATTCTTCAAGGGGTCCCCATATTGGAGAGGGTGCAGGCTGGGCTGAGGGACACCCTTCTCCCATGCACAAATTTTGTGCACCAGGCCTCTAGTAAACATATAAATATTAAGTGTCTAGTAGGTTATTTTATGGTTTTTATATACATATAAATATTGTTGACATTGTAGAGGCCACCTCAAACAAAGAAGGCAACTTTGAGGATGTGAGAGTTTGCAGCAGCTTAAGGGTTTCTATTTGGAAAGGGCTGAGAACAAGCATTCTAACCAGATGGGAATGTCATGGGAAAATGTTGCTTCTTTGGAGAAAAGGAAGAAGCTATGAATTTTGAGATATTAAGAAAATAACATCTGGACCTCGATGTTTCTTTGGTTTGCATATTCTTGCCAATTAAGAGAATAACATGACAACTTCTATAATGTCTTGAATTAGAATTTCAAACTTCCACAAGGAAAGAAAGAGTATTAACAATCCATTCTGTTACTTCCAACTCTCCTGACTACACTTGTCTTCCAATTCTACTCAAGCCTTCTGGAATAGCCTCTCCCTCATCTGGAGAGTTTGGGGCTTTCCAATATTTTATATCTTTGCAGATAAAAAAGGATGGGAACTTATGGTTCATAATTATTGCTATTAGAAACCAAATGAAAAGCAATTTTCTGTTCCATTGCTTTTATTAATCATGGTATAGAGCCTAATATTTGTTTCTAACTTTAAATGATCTCTGTTCTTGATTTTGGGCATGGGTTCTAACTGATTTCTTAGAGAATTATAATGAGATACAAGTCTTTTTTAAAGAATTCACCAGAAAATCTGAATGAAAAGCCCATTAAGTTATTTTTATGGTAATACTTGCTAAAAAGATAAACAGATTAATTATTATATTAACTGTCACCAACAGCCAACCTACTAGAAATCTTGAGATAAGTGCTACTATAACATCCCTTTATAAAAATTTGAAGTATAACTATCTCTAGGTTATTTTTTTAGTCAGTCTATTTGAGTTATTAACATTTATATTTGGTTTAAATTTATAAATAGAATAATTTTTAATAAAGAAAATTAAATTAAGGACATAAAGAATCAAATAAAAAATAAACATTTTGAACTTCAGAAAAAGTAATTTTTCTCAAGAATGTATGCAAAAATTCCACTTACCTATATTTACTCTAAAAATATTCACCTATGCCTTTATTAATTCAAGTTGTGGAAAAACAACTAGTTTTCTGTATAATACAATTTAGAAATCACTTGGAAGAAACAATACTTTTTCTTTGCTGTGATAATAAAAATAAACTTTGCCGTTATGTTCATATACTAACAGTTTAAAAAGCCATATGGCTCTCTAATTGATTTTGGATTTTATTTTTCTCTCCAGTACATACTAGACATATGTTGTTGGACAAATATCTTAACCTAACTGAGCTCTTATTTTCTTATTTATAAAATGGGAGTAGACATAAATTATTTCACAAGCTTTTGAGAAGGTCAGATAAGATAATATATATAGCATGAACAATGTAATTACTACAATGTCTAGGAATTCCTACACATTTATATTCACAAACACACTCAACACTTTTTTTTTGATTGGTTAACTGGGTTTGTAGAACAATCCAGTGAATTAATATTTATTAAAGAAATATTTTATGTTTTAAGACAAAGTCCTTTAGGAGTTTCTACAACTCAATCATATAAGAAACCGGAATATATATCAATGAAAATGCCACTGTATTGAAGTAGGAACAGAGCATAACCTATCCAGGAATTATGCTGGAGAGCAGGAATATTTCTTCAATAGGACATCAATGCTAGATTTGATCTTTTTCTTATCTCAAATAAGCCTCTAATATTTCATAAAATATTGATTTTATTGCTAGGCATTTAAATTATTAAAAAGTAGTTGTCACCCTCCCCCAAATTAGAGATCTTATCTTGTTTTATTTAATTACTGGCATTTATGGAATCCCAGCCTCCCATAACATGCTAGGCAGTCGCTGGTGAGGATGGAGGTAAATTCAAGAAAATACATCATTTCTACCCTTTGGGAGCTTATAATCTAGTTTAAGGAATGCACCCTCAGAACAAGGAAAACCATATTTATGAACCAACATGCCAGTGAGAGCAAATTGATACAAAAATTCTACTAGTTTGAAAGAGATAACGGGCACAAATATTTTTAGTTGAAATTGTTTTCTGCTTGAGTATGGTCTACAGTGGTCAGTCACAATGTGTTTGCATGGTTGTCAAAAGCATGATTTGAAACTTTCACATCTTACAATTCATCTCTCTTTTATTCCCTTTCTTGTTACCTATACCCCATCAATTAGATAAATTATACATCTGTAGGGTAATTTATAGTCTAGCTTTTATATTTTCATATTTACTACAAAAAATTACATTTACTACTCTATTCTACAGAATAAAGAGGAAAATGTACTCTGTCAACCAAAAAGATAGCTTATTTTTCTAGAAGAATTATTATAGAAGTTATATTAGGTAGGAAGTCTTGCTATACAGCACAAAAAAGTTCCATTAGATTCTGTTAAGTAAGTAAATAACGTGATAGTCTCCAAGCATAGTATTAAAGTTATAGTTTGTCTATCCACAGAGCTTCACAAATGGCAGGTCTTAATGAGTTCTAGCAAATTATTCCTGGTGGATAGGATAGGTCCCCAACTTTTGGTCTCTGGTGTCTTTACTTTAAAAATTATTGAGGACTCCCAAAGAGTATTTGTTGAAGTTGGTTATAGCCACTAGTTTCTATTTCATATTAGAAATTAAAGAAAAAAACTATAATTTAAAAATAACAATAATAAATCAGTTAATGTTACCATAACATATTTTATGTAAAATTAGCAAATTTTCCAAAAACAAAATAAAATAGTAAGGAGAGTGTCATCACTATTCATTTTTTCAAATCTCTTTAACCACTGAATTCTTACATCAGCTCATTGTAATATTACATACTGTGTAGACTTTGGAAAACTCTACTTTGAACTTGTGAGGGAATAACCACAAAAAGGGGAAAAAGCATCTTCATACTATTATGAAATAAGTCTGACCTCCTGGATCCCTGGAAAGAGTGGTAGGAATCCCAGTGGTTCCCAAACCATACTCTTAGAACCGTTGGGCTAAAGTTATACTGTGAAAATATACAATCCTCAAACCGTAGGAGCTTAACTGTGAGGTTTTCTTTTTCTTCTCTTTCATTCTAATATTCATTGTGAATCAGTTGGACATTTTGCTCTGTGGCATTGTTGCTCTCACTCTGAGACCCATTTTGGTGAACAGAATCTCTTTAGAACATTGATGGCAACTGGCAAAACAAAAAGAAAGCATACAAAATATGGACTGATTCTTAAAGCTTCCCCCCTGCAAATGACACTACATCTGCTCACATGTCATTAGCCAAAGCAATTAACATGACTTCATGAAGACAGAGGTAACCCTCCTGTATGGACAGACATAGGATATTAGTGAACAGTAATATTGTCTATTATACCCACTAATATTTTTTAAGCAATTTTAACTCTGTTGTGTCTTTAAGTGCTCATAGACTTTAATCTTGGTCAGAGTTTAGTAAGATAATCTTTAACTTTGCCTCCGAACCTACTATTTTTCTAAGTTTTAAAAATTTTATGCCCCAGTACCAGTAAACAGAATTAAAAAAAAAACAAATAAAAATGAATTTTACACTGTCTGGTATAGTGTTTAATAAACAATCTGCCAAATGAATGGGCAAATACCTAATAAAATGTCATTTAGTCTTAGGCATGATACTATTTGCCTAAAAGTCCAAAATAATATATCCAAATACTGATCAGGTTAATTTTGAATCTTAAAAAGGTCTTATTGATAATTTAGTTCAACCTCATCATTTAATGATTCCATTTGAAGTATGAAGAAATTAAATAACACCATTTTAATTATAAAAATAAAACTAGAGTTAATGGTATCCAGTATTATGGTAATGGAATTGAGTTTGGAACAATGTCTATGTAAGTCCAGATAAATACTCAAGTTATATCATCTTACAGATATCATTTTCCAACATTTAAAATTTCTAGGACTCAAGAGAAAATTAACATAGTTTCAAAGCTACTGTAGCTTAAAAACTCATATTTATTTAGATTTCCTGGAGTACCACTGGAATAAAAATTCCTTTTGAATTTTTAGTTTTCCTATAGGCTTGAGCTTATTGTGAATGCTACTGTGTTGACTACTTCGATTACAAAGGCCATTTTCTAAAACTGATTATGCTCATCAAAATATCTTACAGATAATAATAAGGTTATATAATATAAATTGCCAAGATGTAGGTGATTGCTCCTACCTCCAAGAAATCCAATTGTACATTTGTATTTTATTTTTATTAATTCTAGAACCCAGTGTGCCAAATTTAAATAAGAGAGATTGACTGAATATAGATGAATAGAGAACACTGCATTTCCTCTACAATATAGTAAAAATTAGTCAATAGGAAAAAATAAATGCTTGCATTTATAAGAACAATGTATTATTCTTTTTAAAAAATATATTTTTATCTATTTCAGAGAGGAAGGGATATGGAGAGAGAGATATAAATATCAATGATGAGACAGAATCATTGATCGGTTGCTTCCTGCATGCCCCACATTAGGGATTGAGCCAACATTCCTGGGCATGTGCCCTGACCAGGATCGAACCAAGACCTTCTGGTTCATAAGTTGACTCTCAACCACTGAGTTACACTAGCTGGGCAGAATAATATAGTATTCTAATTAAACTTTACAATAGCCCAGTAGAGATAAAGAAAGGACATATATTCCCTTTATAAAGATGAAGAAAATCAAGGTGTAAACAGGTTAAGTGAAAGCCAGAGGTCACACAGTGAGTCATTAACAGAGGCAAGAAAATTTGATGATGCTTTTTTCTTCCAAGATAGTGCCCCAGACATGTAGCCACTCTATGAATATACATTTTGATAAGTAACAAAAATTGAAAAAGATCTTGGTTAAAATATCTGGCCTGGAACCTAAAATTGTACATATGGTAATTATCTTTGCAGGAAACAGGAAATTGCTTTCATTTTCAGAAGCATCCTCCCCAATATTTTATTTTCCCCGTTTTCTTTATATTTAAAAATATCTATTGTCTAACTTCAAATAAATGCAAATATAACTGTGATACAAAGTAGCATTTGTGCCACTAGTACCATTAAAAACCCTCATGTGTGAATGGGTGTTTAATTAGGCTGTATTAGATTAATTCCATGTCTCCATTGGTTGTAACAAATGAAAAGGTATTATGCACTGTCATGGGGATAGACATTTAAAGCTCAATGTAACTTTCATATTTTTCCACGTGATTGGTCAGCTAGGACTTCCTTTTAATTTGATGAAAATTTGATTTGTAAATCAGAAAACCTTTTAATTGCAAGAAATGCAAAGCAGGATTCTCTAAAAAAAGAATTGACATTACCTTTGTTTGATACATTAAAGTAAGACATATAAGGGAGAGCTCTAAATAATAAACTTCATATAAAACAGATAAAAGCTTGCTCCTTGGGCCTACATAGAAATTCCAACAGAGGCTTAGAAAGAGCAACTCAATACTTCTAATATGATAATATTGCCTAAGTAGCAGCAGAATATTTGTTATAAAATGTCTTAAATGTCATTTTCTAATGACATTTTGAGGTAATTTTAGCCATTTTTAAAATAATTGCATATAGATTATAGTTATTGTATAAGAAAGATTTGCTTCCAATTTAAACAATGTTGGGAAGTTAAATGTAAATTTAAGTAGTGAAACCTAATTTTTAAATCAGAAAAATATTTCACCAGACATGTAAGTTTTGCTTTGTCACTGTACTGTATTCCGTTCAGTAGAACAAAGACCGGATGCATAATGAGCTGATGTAAATGAAGTCAAATCAGCAAAAGCATAGTGGGGGAGGGGAAGGTGTAAAATATGACAGTCAGTATAATGACCAGGGAGTAGAGAATTTAAATGTTTAATGCCTACACATTCAGATTCATTTTTTCTGTCATAGCTTTAAATGGGTAGACTAAGGTGCTTGAAAGTCCAGAATAAAAACATCCAGTGGACCAGAAGAATTATTAATATTATTTAATAGCACAGATATGATCTGCACTCATATCATCATCTTTCTACTACTCCCCCCACCTACATCAGGAAAAAAAAAATTAAAAAAACAAGGTTGTAATTAGAGAATTAGGAAATGCTGTTAGTGTTTATTTGGAGCTTTCTCTCTTACCCTCCTGCACTGCATACCAGCTTCCCATCTCCCAGCCATGATGGAAGCACAGAACACAATAGGAACACAGCAACAATATGAATTGCAAATACATGTATATCTTTCTGCACAACCTATCTTATTGACTCTTAATAAAATGAGTATCTTCTAAAAAATATCCTGAGCTCTAGATTGCTTTGCTACTGATGACGGGCTTTGAAAAAATACTACACATGCCTTACAATCAACTAGACAGAGTTGTGTTAAACAGAATTGCTTAGCTCTTGTCTGTAAATTACTCCCCTCCCTCTCCAATAAAGAAATGAATCTTGCTTAATAATCTGTGCTGCTTAGCATGCGTTATAACTGTACATGTGAAAATCTTCATATTTTACATATCCCCCACTTTATAACTACAACAAGCCTTCATCATAATGCTCTCATATTTAACATTTTCACATATAGATAGCGTGAGTTTTCAAGAATACTGACATGACGATCCTTTAATGCAGGGTCCGCACCATGCCATTTTCTCTCATGTGCAGTTCTAACTATGGCTATCTTGAAAGAGGTTCATAAATTCATTTCGCTGTCTAGGCAGTTTAACACACAGTAATTAAACTGGAGCTATAAACAGCAAAGTATATACACGGACTTCTCCGATTTTAATATTACATTAAACTAGAGAATATTCTAAAAATAAATGCATTGATAATATGAAGGTGGAATTCTATTTTGGGGAGGAGATAGATGGAAAAAGAATTAAAATTTATTATAAAGGAATTTAAATTTCTATTTTTTTAAAGTAATTTAAAAAATTTGTCTTTACAGCTTTAAAAAAAGACTTCTTTGCCACCAATGATGTGTACTGAAACATTTCTGTTAAAATAGCTTAACATATGGGAGGTGTTGAGGATTGGGGGAACACAGGAACCTGAATACTTGTTTTGTAAATATTTAAGCTTTTTGCAGGCTAGAATCTAAGGAAGAAATAAAATGCCAACCTTTTACCTTTGAACTCTTTTGTGAAATATCTTAATGTTGCCAAATGTGAATATAGTGAACTTAATCAGTAAATTTGACTGAGATTTATGAACTTTTTCATTCTAAATGCATTTACATATACACAGGCACATATATGTACATAAATTTGTTTTATTACATCTATTTTACACAAACTGAACCTTAAGCAGTTGAAGTGCTAAAAAAAGCCAATCAAAGTACTCTTCATATATCCTTAAGTCCATAAACCTCTTTAAATTGTCTCTTTTAAAAAACAGCTAAATTATGGAAATGCAGACTGCATTACAGAATATTTGCCAGTTATATCTTGATTCTTATTTGAAATTCCCACAAGAATATAGGCATGACAGTAATATAAACCATAGAAACAGGCAAAAAAAAAAAGTAGAACACAGGGACTTGTAAATAAATCCATGAATATCAAGAAGCACAGATGCTAAGATTATGCATTTTTACCAGTACAGTTCGGTGCTTGTAAACTATAAGGCCAGACATTTGTAAGATGCAGTGTAACTGGCCCTGCAAAGGGAGGGAGGGGAAGGAAAGACACTGAAAAAGGTGGGGAGGAGGGAAGAAGGGAGCGAAAGTAAGTGAGAAGGGAGAGGGGGAGACAGACAGAGAGAGAGAGACAGTGACACACAGAGAGAGGAGGATTGAGAAAGGGGTGGTGGTGGGGGGGACACATAGCCAGACACAATAACGCATAATAATGTTAACATTCCTGCATGTCTAATGGCTTAAATATGCTGTGCTTGCCTCACTCTGGCCCCACACGGCAGCTGATGTCAAAGAACCATTTAATATTTTATCAATAGTCCTTCTTTGAACCAATTTTTTTTCTATAAAAAGGATTCAGGGGTTTCCAAGCATAAAAAATAATTAAATCTCTTGAATGGCAAAATTTTAAAACACAACGCATTTGTGAATACCTCAGGTTCAGCAAGATTCACACCATTCTCCAGCTCGTCTTACATTATTTACATCTTAGCAGTGTCCACATGTCTTATTTACAAAGGAAACAGTCATATTTTTAGCATCCTTTTTTCTTCACATTAGAAATGTATAGCTTTATTAATGTAAAAGAAGTGGGTTGATTGAATTATTATTGTAATATCAGTTGGACTTTTAGGGTTCTTTTTCTTTTCAGTGGAAAATATTGTTTTCTTGTTTGACGGATACAATGCCTGTAACAAAGAATGACTGAATTGTCTTAACAAAGAAGATGAAGGCTGTATGTGTTGGTTACAATAGAATAACCACCTTCCAGATCTCTTAAATCCACAATATATGTAGTGTGGGTCCTGAGTGGCTTTTGTTTTCAATGTCTTTTGTAAGCTTTTAGGGTTTTTTCTGCATCAAATGTCAAGTTAATTTACAGGGCGCTATTACTGATATGTTTCCTTGGTTTGTGGTTTTCTGTGAAAGGCAGGCAGCTGAGACCAAGTCTTAGGCTTAGGGGGGAGGGGCAGCCAGCGAGCCCATAACACATACACTGTGCCAGGGTCTGTAAATTGGCTGCCCGTGTGACAGCGGGCCCAGGGAAACCTCTAGTCTTCATTTGCATGCTGAAGAATATCCAGGATTAAACCGGACTGATTTTCATACAGGATTTAGACCTGACATTTATTATTCGGTTCACAGACCTCTTGAAGGAAAGTTTGTTTTCCACTCATAGATGAAAAATCTCCTAAGATAAATAAAGACTGGCTTAGCAGTAACAGTAAATAAATATCTTTCCTGTATTCCTTATGAATTTATCATATATGATTACCAGACAGATGTTTGCCATTAAATTATTATATTTTCCTCTTTAGCAATTCTAAAGAAAAATATCTATCAAGTCCCCACTCAGAGTTTATGAAATATATCCATTTAATTCTGAAAGTTGATTTTTCATAAATAAAATTTAGAGACAGACACTTGCTTTTTAGAACAAATTAAAACAATATTGGAGTAGTAAAATACTCTGAAATGCTTCGTTTTACATCTGCTCCATGTGTTTTTATGAGGACAGAGAAGATTTTGGTTGTACTGTAAGCATCAATTACTTACTTTTATATAAAACATGAAAATTATAAGTGAATGCTACACATGAGCCCTATCTACCAAATTTATTACATAGTTCATTTTCATTGCCAGATAGATCCATAAAATATTTCAAAGTCTTTTAACATTTAGGTATTAATTGTCCACACAAACATTTATAATCCAATACTTTGGCAATATTTTAACTAAACTGAGGTTTAATTTCTAATGTTCATACAAAACATCATTTGACATAGTACCAATATGAAGAAACATGGTAGAATTTTTTTGGAATGCATTTTCTATATGGACCAAAGCAAAGACTGAAAATAGTGATTAAGAAGGCCCAAAAGAAATTTAGCATTCCTTATGTATTAAACAACAGATTTTTCAAATGCATAGGAAATACATTTTATACATTTAATAAATGTAATATAAAATAACACAAATGCTAGCAATTAAATATATTATTGTTTCTGTCAGTACATATGTAAAAAAGCATTGTAAAATCTGCTACATATTTGAATTTTTAATGTGTCAATGGAACTTTTGAAAATGTGTCGCAGTTGATTTCTTTATGGATATTAACTTATTCATAACAAATCTTAAACATAAACACTATAGGATGTATCCTTTAAAAATTTTGTTTGCTTTAGTGTTTCATTTCATTATAAATATACATATTAATCATGTTTACTTCTTCAAATCAATTTATGATTATTCTTAGTAAGATATATATATATATATAAAGTTTTAAACAGACTATATTAATGAACTTTTCATAGAGAGATATCGGCATCATATATACAATTCAGATTATTAACCAAACATTTAATAAATGAACAAATGAGTTCATCTAGTTTTATCTTAATTCAATTATCATATAAATATGCACATGAATAATCATACTCTTTATTAAAAAGTTAGATAAAACAGAAGAGTAGAAATTATTGCTGTGAAAAGATTTTGGTCATTTTTCATGTTGAGATGTTTTTCCTTTATATGTATGTAAATTGTAAATGTTATTGTAAAATGTGTCTACACATGCAAAATGAAGGGAATCAAGGCACTTATTTGCACAATTCAGGCTAAACCCCTCAGTTTTGCTTGCAATAGATAATTGAAGCAAAAGTGTTTCCCCTGAATTATCTGGATGATTATATCAATGCTTCACTTTGCTTTATACATGTATATAGACACAACAATGTGTCTTCAGAAACTGCCACTTTAAAAAACATACAAATACAGAACACATTAATTTACGGCACTGCTACCTAGGCTTAATACACCACTGAACTTATTTGTTAATCAAATTGGAATCTCAAAAAAAGGGGAGGGATTAAATATATTTTCCTAAGTAATTATTTCTAAAGCAATATACAATGATATTTAGATGTAACATACAATTATATATGCATCATTCAAACTAGGTTTCTCCAACCTTCTCTGGCATACTAATGACCCAGTATCCTTGTTATTACTTCTATTAGCAGTCTACTTCCACAGTAGGCCCTGCTAATTGTATGGAGGGTATTCACAATGGTGTGTTACCAATAAAGTACTGAGGAACATTTAATTGTGAAAGTTTGACCCTCAACTCGAAATTCTGAAAGTATGTGCTTGAGAAAAAGGAATTCTGAATCCAGTTGGTTGGAATGGGAAGGACCATTTTGAATAAAGCCAATCTTTAATGACTTTATTGTTAATACACTTAAAAATATGGCTGATATAATGAATTCACACAGTAATTATTTTATCTTTTTTAGTGACTGTATAAGAAAGAGATATTAATTGTCTCAACCTTTAAAATTTGCTCACTTTAAACTTAAGATGTCTCTCAATCAAATGGTGGGCTCTTTATTTATACCTTCAATGTAATTAGTATTACTCAGTATTCATAACAAACATAAGAAATAAGGAAAAACATTTTTATTTGGTGATCATTGTAAATATGAAATTGTCATGCTATTCCTAATTAATCACTGATAAAGATAATATGCAAGTTTCTAAGAGGTGCAACAGACTTAGATCAAAATTCAAATATGCCACAATTAGATTATTGTTTCAAACGCATATGCTTAATAAAGTTGGTACATCATGTTTGCCAAATAATTCTGTCAGGCAAAGGTTCATAGTTTAAAAGTAATTAAGCAATTCAGCCTCATCTTCAGAGGATACATGCCCATGTTCAGAGTTTTATTGGTGTAAGATGATTGATAAAAAGTTTTACATAAGAAAAAATTCAGTAAGTTATACTTTTTAAACTTCAACAGGTAGAGGAACAGTTTTAAAGTTGCCTTTAAAAAAACATTTTAGTAAAGTATTTGAATGTTTAACATTTTTGTTATCCAAGTTCTTACCATTTTTCACTACTCCCTAGAGAAGGGCTGAGAAAATATTTAAAATACTATAGAAATATAAAGGATAAGATCTTTGTCACTCTCGTTTAAATTGATGTATGCTGCTGTCCTATAAACGTCACATCAGATAACCCTGAAAAATTACCATGAATCTCCATAATTACGCATATTCATGATGCTGTTTTGCATAGCGCTAACAGCAGACTGCATGTGGGGTGGGATGTGAAAGGGGGTAGGAGTGATGTGACAGATTAAAATTATTGCCAGTATCATGGAAATAGACATAGCAACAGTTCCATTTTGTTAGGTCTTATAAAACAAAAGCATATCATAAAATTGCATAATAATTAAATAACTAGAACTTTTTCTCCTACACACTTCACGCTAAAAAGTTAATAGCAATAGCTGACTAGAGATGTCATTGTTACTTGAAATGTGCTTATATGTATCATAGATTCCTAGGAACAGGATTCTGTCAACTGAAAACGGTGGATGCTTTTTAACTTGTTTTGAGAGGGGAGGGGAGCAAGTGGAGTGACAGAATTTTCAAACTTTCCAAGGTACATGGGTTTCTTATATGGTTCAAAAGCTCTTGAGGAGCTGAGTGCAAATCATGGGGGTACATTTTCTCTGATAAATATGAGGACTGAATCATATTTGATAAAGTGTTAAAAGACTCCAGGAGATAGAAAAGTTGTCTAGTGTCTGTCTCAATAGCTTTTTTGTGCTGAGGCAGAGAGCAGAGTTAATCAGGGACTCTAGAAGTAATTATCGACAGAGTTTGGGCAATACAAATGCTTGGGTAAACAGCGATTGTTCTTTCCACAAGATTTCAAGTAGAAACAACAATACTGGTATTGTCCTCCACTTCTCATTAAGAGGACTGGGAAGGGAGTGCTGCACTGGAAGGCGGATGGGAAACTGACAGGCAAACGGTACTCCGAAGGGCTCTCTCCTGATCCCACTACCACAAGCTCTGGCTTTTGGCATCAGGAGTGCCAGCTGCATCGGGAGAAGCCAAGCTTGTCATACCATCTTCACATCAAATCCATGGGCACAAGAGCTAGAGCATAGTTAGAGCTTAATGAAGAAACAAATACAAAAGGGAAGATTAGGCCTTGTTAACACTTGCATTCATTTGTTCTTATAGAAACTGTACAGGTTGGTTTGTTTTGTAGAACTCATTCCTTTTTCTCTTAAGCAGAAACATTACATTAAGGGTGCATTTTTAATACTGTAAATACACAGGGAAAAAAATTGTTCAGTTCCCCTGCAACTATCAGCCAGAAAATTGTTTTGTCAAAAATGCCACTTGAAACAGTGATGTCCATGACAACTGTCAAAATTGGTAAATAAATACTTTTCATTTTTAAAAATATTAATCATATTGTACTTCTTGTTACATGAATCATTTCTCTGCATACTTAAGTGGTACCACTGCATTCTTTTGAAAAATTGGGATGTGAAACTTTATCTTTTGTTATTAGATAACAAACAACCTCCTCTTTGGGGTAAAATATTTATACTTTATGGCAGCACATTACTTTTATCTTCAAATTAATTGCATTTGAGAAAAAAGAACCATATTTTGAAGTTCACTATAAACTAGCCAGAAAGTTTGACAGCAGTATGCTACAATTATTTTTTATTGTTGTAAGCAATCAGTCAACTGTACAAAAGTGTATTGTGTATAGCTGCAATGTAAAACCTATTTTTGTTTATGCTATCTGTCAACCACTTAATATGGCTAAGGTGCATTCTACATTATATTATTCCAAAGGAAGCAAGAGCACTTTAATGGAATAATATACTTTCTATTCTACACTTCGTGTGTAGGGCCTACCTAAGAAAAGTTCATAATGTGTGTCTTTGGCTCTTAAACTTTAGGTACATGTTGCAAGAAGATAGGCAATTTGTTGCAGATTCCAAAGAGAGAAATGAGTAATACATGTAGTGTAACTGAGATATTTGAAACTCCATGAGGAGACCATTCATGAACTTTGTTTTGCTTATGATGGAAAACATAGGAATATGGACAGCTAGGTATTCTTTCAAAAAGTAACTTTCTATAGATACATGAAAAGACAATATCTAGACACAACACAGTCTAATTAATAAATAATTTAATTTTTTATAATAAAAGCATTTAAAATAAAGTGTATTATAGAAATAGTGAATGTCCTGGCCGCTGTGGCTCAGTGGTTTAACACCCACCCATGCACCAAGAGGTTACTGATTTTATTCCCAGTCAGGGGGTTTGTAGGAGGTAGTCAATTGATGCTGATGTTTTTCTTTCTCATCAATGTTTCTGTCTCTCCCTCTCTTTTCTCTCTCAAAAAAGTCAATAAAAACATATTAAAAAAAGAAATGGTGAATGGCCAATGATCAAGTCATTTTATGTAAATTGAGTTAGCCTAACATAAATTTATATCTCTACTAACATAATAATGATGACAAAGAAAGACATTATACATGAAATTTTCTACAGTATGAATAATTTACTGTTTTTTATGAAGAGTAAGACTCTATATCTCAGGTATTACTAGCAAATTATTCCTTAATTTTTGAGAAATATTATTTGAATTTAACATTGGCCTAATATGAATGAGTCCATTTTTCCTTTGCATGTCTTAAAGAAAACCAATGTCTTCAGCATGGTGGGAATGAACCCTCTTTATTCTGTTGGTATCTGGAAATATAACCAAATTAGTGATGTGTACTGAGTTCCCCTGAACTTTTACTGCACATGATATTATATTTTTGTGTGACATGATTTTGCCCACATGTATATAAAACATCCAAACAACAGTAGGCCTTGAAATACTCAAAAATATCTCAGTCTTCTTAGTGCACATACTTCTCAGCATTCTGAACTCATGGATATCACCCATTTTAAGGTGACAGCATGTTAAAATGTGAGGTCATGTTGCAGGGAGCTGATCTCCTTACAAACACTTCTTGAGAATTTGTTACAATACATTTATTGATTAATCATTGAAATTACACTTAATATTTATAAATGGCTATTTTCATATGTTTTCAGTCCAAGAGCAGATAAATTCTGAATACTAAATATTACTATTTTTATTTGTCAGTCCTATTAGCAATTTTTTCAGTTTATAATTAAACATAACAGGCAGATTTGCATGATCTCCAAATGTATTTAGCTATACAGTAGTATTAATATAACTTTTTGAGATTACAAGTAAAATGAGACTACATTTTACTTTCTGAGCAATATAACCCCGTTTTAGAATTTTATTAATAATTGCTTCAGCATTTATGTGACTACACCATTATATTTATTTCTAAAACTGTCTATGAATTTTTCCTGATACAATCAGTTATGTATCAATAGGACATACAACAAGAGCATCTACAAGAGGATCTTAATCATAATATAAAATACATGTGTTTATTTGAATTATTTTAAGACAACAGCATGATAGAGTAAAATAGTTCATGTTCACAGAGCAAAATTTGAGCAAATATTTTTATTGTACTATAATCATCACATGTAAATATTACATATACTATATAATAAAAGCCTAGGTGGCATCACCCTCGTGCAACCCCGCCACAAGATGGCTGCCCTCATGTCAGCACAAGATGACCACCACAAATGGCTGACACAAAATGGTCTCTACAAGATGACAGGCAGGGGAGGGCAGTTGGGGATGATAGGGCAGGCAGGAGAGGGCAGTTGGGGGCAACCAGGCCTGCAATGGAGGGCAGAAGGAGGGAACAAGGTCAGCAGGGGAGAGCAGTTAGGGGCAATCAGTCTGGCAGGGGAGCAGTTAGGCATCAATCAGGCTGGCAGGGGAGTGGTTAGGGGGCAATCAAGTTGGCAGGCAGAAGTGATTAGGGGAAATCAGGTAGGGAGGCAGATGAGTGGTTAGGAGAAAGCAGTCCTGGATTGTGAGAGGGATGTCCCACTGGGATCAGGCCTAAACCAGCAGTCAGACATCCCCCAAGGGGTCCCAGATTGGAGAGGGCGCAGGCTGGGCTGAGGGATACCCCCTCCTATGCACAAATTTTGTGCACTAGGCCTCTAGTATCTAAATATTGTGCCAACAGAAATAAATCCAAGTAAGTTTTCTGTTTGAAAATGTCTGCAGTTGGATTGAAACTGTAGAGTTTAGAGTAGATAGAGCTATGACAATTAATATTACATATACTTAATTGATAGTAACCCAGCTCCATTTTGGGTTACAAAATATTATTTAAAGAAGATTATACTTCTATAAAGTTTAATGTTAATTTGCATAGATTTATAATTTAGGCGAACAAAAACAAAAGAATAAATTATACTTTCATTTAGATTAGGAGGTATCCACCATGAATTTATTTGCATTTTTCTTTAAAATGGGTTGATTTTAAGTGAAACATGATCTACAATTTAAGAATCAACTTTTCTCTCAAAAGTGTTAAAAAATTTGTTTGTTAAGAATTGAGCAATTGAAATCTCACTAAAGAAATTAAATATGTAGGAATAATGAACATTTGGGTACTGAGTAAACTTCGAGTTGTTTTCTTTTTTGAAAGAATAAGTCATCCTTGCTCAAAACTCTAATGAGAATGGCCTTGCTACACCACTGTCACCTATCCTTTGACCTCTAACATCGTGGAGCTATTATAAGGAAAGGGGCATGTATAGGAATGGAATCATGGCTGGGCCTAGTAGTAAGCCAAATTCTGTTGTCGTGTTCTAACCTAGCTAAAATTAGAGGCCCACTCCCACTCAGAACTCTTCCTGGTCTCCACCTCTGTTGCAGAGAAGAAAAGCATAGTTTTCTTCAATAGAGAACTGACTGAAAGGGTATGAGAGGGGAGTATGTAATCAGAGTTCTGAGCTCATGCTTGTATGTGCTGGGTAAGTGTACCTTTGTTCACTCTCTTTTCCACAGGCTTCTATATTAGGGCTTTAAAAAAAAGTCCATTCACACAAATTCTAGCTTGACCAATATTTCCCCTCAATATAGATGGTGCTTAGCCTGAGTAAATCATGTGGTGGTTAGAGGACTGGCCTTGGAGGGTGGAGATATGGATTAGAACTACAGCTGGTCAGTATTTGGAGCCAATTGCATCATCCTTCTGAGCCTTGGGAAATCCTTACATAGTGACTCTAAAGATTACATCAAATATCATCTGACAAAATAGCTAGTACTGAGTCGGGAACATAAGAAGTGCCCCAGAATAGTGGTTGAATTGAAATTTGAGTGTGCAGTTAGAATCCAGGATAAATTCAGAGCTGGGTGGCTCTTTAAGAACAGTTGTTTTATTTTGAGAGGCTCCTGAAGGGGGCAGGGGGAAGGGGGCACAGAGCCCTTTTATCATATGTGGGGCTGCTGCTTGATTCTCAGGTCAGACTTCCACATTTAACCAAACCATATGAAACTTCTAAGTCTGTCCTCATAGCTGCAATTTGAGAAGAGTTAAAAAACTGGATGCTTAAAAACAAACAAAATGAAAGTTGGCACTGAAATCCAGTGGTTTTTATTTTTATTTTTTCTATTTAACACAGAACCTGACATATAGTAGATTAAATATACAAATAAATAAGGATGTGTTTTAAATACTCAAGCCACTAAAATTTGAAAATGAATAATTCTAGGTTCACTCCTCCTCCTGTTCTTTGTTTTTTCTTTTAAGTTCAAGGGACTTTAAGAGAGTGAAGGACACTTTAAAATGATCAATCTTTATGTTCAAATATGTTGAAAAAGAACATATTAACATACTCCTTTAGGGAGTTTACCTTAAAGTATAAGAATACACACCTATTAATACATATTTTTATACAACATTTTCACCACAAATTCTAGCAGTCACATATTAATTCATGGAATAGTCTGTCATTTCTTCATAGTACAAACATTTGTTTAGAATATTTTATTAAATAACATAGATGTTTACTTAATATGTCCTTTAACCATTTCATGAAGAAGGATATATTTTCAGATACAACCATACACATTTGGGTTTAGTCAAGATTGCCAATGTATCTAGGCCAAAAAAAAAAAAAAAGTGTGCCTCAGCTGTAGGCATTGTGTTGACCTGTTAACCTGGATTTCATTTCTGACTACTTTTATATTTAAATGCGAATTCCATAACCTATATATGCAAGGGGCATTAATTCTCATTTGAGAATTATCATCCAACTTTAAAATAACTGTAACAGCAAAAATAGGTGTTCATTCCAACCATCCACTTTTTCAAGATTTGGAGCTAACGTCTTCTTGAGAGTTCTTTCATACAGCAGAGTGAAGGGGCAACTTGAAGTATGGTACCAACAGGAGGACTTCGCAGAGACCACTTCATAATGAATGATGGCATCTTTTTGGTCTGACCTTCATAAAAATTATGCTGCATCTATATTCATTTAAGTACTAATATAAATATAAAACCTTTGCAAATGATATTTTCACAGTGAATATAATGTACATAAGTCTCAATGATTCAAAATAAAAACAGGCATAGAACTTCTTTCTGGTAGAACTCATATATGGCAAAAATTATAAAAATACAGCACCTCAAACTAAATATATAAAGCAGATCATTATTTTACAGCTGCCAATTGATTGCATCACCTCACTTGTAAGTGCTAATACTAATGTAAAAAAAGGGTGCATTTAATGTTCAAGTTTGCAAATACATCTATAAAGATTAGAAAAGGCCCTACTTTTCTTCCTTTTCTTCCTCCCTCCCTCCTTCCCTCCTTCCCTCCCTCCCTCCCTTCCTTTCTTGCTTCCTTCTTTTCTTCGTTTGTTTCTTCCTTTCTTTCTTCCTAGGAAATATATGAATATACATAAAAGTTAATGCAAGAACATAGGTTTACTTCACAATTTTCTTCATTATACTTTGATTTTAAGGTCAAAATCAGAGCTTTAATGATTTTAGTCTCTATACATTAAATTTATTGTGCCCATTTTTTTATCCTAGAAAAATTGATTATGATTTCAGACCATTATTTAAATATCTGTTTTAAAAATGTTGATTGGTTATTTGGGGGGAGCGTAATCATCTTTATCACATTATTTTTTACATAATGAATATTTTAACTAAAATATGAAATCAAGATTATCTATTTACCTTTGTTTCTACAGCACTGTATGATCTTATACACTTTTTTGGGTTAATAAACATTTCTCACAGTTGGATGCTTATTTTAAAAATATTTTCTTATTATATTTCAAAACCTATGTTACCTTCTCTTTTTAGAAACTTATTAAAAAATCGTTAGCAGCATTCAGCTTTTTTCAACTAAAAAGCACAGATATATACTTCAGCTCCCCTCCCCCTCGTTTGTTGTAAAGGACTTATAAGGACAAATTTATTCAGGTAGTTCCCTATTTACAGTATATAAGAACTTGAGATAACCACAGAGAAACATGAGGATAGTTTACTGTGTTCCTCTTTTATTTACTTGGGAAAAGGATGTATGAAACCACAGATTTACTCATGATTAAAACTCAAATAAGTGCTAGTTAAATGAAGTGCCTGTGTCACACCTCACTCATAGCAACCCACAGTGGCATTCTAATAATACATTTGCATTTATAAGTCATCATAACTACAAAGTTCATATTTTCTTTATATTGCTCATTTTTAGCAAATGTTAGATTTTCTCCAGAATAAATTGCAAACAACTTATAGTGCTATAATTAATAACATATATTAATGCCAAAAATATATTAACTAGCCTTCCTACAATATACACACACCAATTTTCGAGTTACTGCTCTTTGCCACATGTACATGGCTATGTGTTTCTCACCAACCAAAACCTCTCTTTTTTTTTCATTCTACCTCCTATTATCTCTTTACCCTTCTCTCTCCTTTTCTTTCTTCCTCTGTTTCTTCCAGCCTTTCACTTACTCCGCCTAGGTCCCTTCTTTGCCTTCCCTCAGTTCCTCACTGCAGAGTACAGTGAACATATTAAGAACATTCAGTTGTGGTTGGGCTTCTAATCTTGCTCAACTTCAGCATTAGCAAAGGGATTCAGTTTCTTGAATTCATTAATAGTGCTTTGCCACAAAAGGTTTTGTAGTTCTCTCCTGAATATTGAGCCATGCTTAATAACGTTCCATTTATGTTAGAGACACATTTAATCTGTAAATGTGACCTTTAGAAGAATTCTCTTGTTTTCATTACAGAAACACTGCATTACAAATATTAATTATTCTTTGATGCCATATTTTAATTAACTAATCATGTGCTATTTGCAGCAATATAGTAATGTATATGCAGTAATGCTATGTAATGTAATATCGATATAAAAAAGTCCATTGCTTCAGAAAAGACATATTTTGAGTATCTTCTCTTGATGAGTTTGCTTATATAAAACATTTAGTCTAGGAGTATGCTTTGTTTTGCTTTGTATTTTTAAATGCCAATGCAGGTCTGATTAAAATGCTGAACATATTGTTAGCCCCATCACTAATAAGTGAACGTTCACTGATGCATATTAGCAGGGTCTAGCAATGTGGTGAAATTGTCACTTAAGTGCTTGGAATCTGAACACAGAAAATGACAGGCAATGCCGAAGGTCCGGCTCCAGTGCATGTCTTCACTGTAGCTGGAGTCACTGGAATGGTGAAACCAGTTTAGGTTCAAGGTCGCTGCTGACATTCAGCTGTCATGGCTTCATTGTCTGCAGGCCTTCTCTCCATTGACACATTCAAGTGTACTTTATAGCAACCACAAAGAGCCAGTCAATTGATACCATTACACTTTATGCACACACAAACCACAAGCCTGTTCAGGACTGTTGATACAGTCTAACATTTATTCATTAAGGGAGCTATTGAAAATGCAACTTGCCCAGCCCCACTCTTAACAACATAGACTTACTTGTTTAGTCCAAACATTTAGCTATGTCTTTTTCAAGTTTTGCACAGCATTCTCTAATTGAGGTAACAGTATCTGCATTTTAATGCCACGCCATTTATGTCCAATGAAAGATTACCTGAAGAACCCTGCCATTATACACTAGTTTAAATACGGGCAGTCGTATAGAAAAATATACACAAAAGATGTAAGCAGGGGGAAAGGGAGATATTTATTTGTTCTGGGAGTGCACGGAAATCCTATTGCTCAGAAATGAAGTAAGAATCTAGAGTGAAAGGAGGGAAAACCTAAGCTTGGGTCAGGGAAGAGGCAGTGATTTAGCTCCATTGTTAGGAGTTCTTTGAGCTTCGTTGGTTGTAAAGAAAAACCCACTAATGAATCTATTGAAGCTTGCCAGAACTTTGTGTGGAAGACAACTTAAGTTATGGTGCTTATCTAAAAACTGGTAGTAAAGCATGTGGATATATAAAACAGCACATATGTCTCTTTATTAACAGCTTGCCCATAAACAAAATTGTTTAAAGATTGTATGTTGTGCAAATAGCCTACTTAACATGTATGTGTTTAATTCAAAATTCACAGATCTTGAAAAAAAGTCACCTCAATGATGAGGAGATATAAGAAAATATATCTTATTTAATAGTTGAAAGGCAGTAATATAATGTAGCTAATCTCTTCTTTTTCTACTGTTATTTGTAAAGAAAGATAAGTTTAAAAGTTAAGTTAAAAGGCTGTTTCATGTTTTAAGTATGCAAAAACTACTTTATTAAGGAATATAATCACCTAATATTAAAAATAATAGACTTTGGGAATAGGTTTAATATGTCTGTGTATTGCATTTAGTAGAAAATGTTTATCACCTTTCATCATATATGGCATTTCCAGCATAGAATTGAGTTCTTTTTTTGTAGCTTTATATAATATTTATTACATATACTTATTTAACTCTACAAAATACATTGCATTATTTAAAATGCAGCTATCATTAATGTAGAAATTCAACTAGGCAGTAGTATATTAGAGAAAATAATTTGGCTAATCACTTGTCAAAATCATTGCTAGTTTCTAGAAAACTTATACTGTATAGTAAGTGGAAGTAGAACATATTCTTTTGAAAGTTCTGCCTTAAGTTGAAGTTTGCCAAATACTTTTAAATTATGTGTGGTGTGTGTGTGTGTGTGTGTGTGTGTGTGTGTGTGTGTGTATTCAAATGCTGAATGAAAAAACTTTCTCACCCTTCCCTCATCGCCCTCCATTGTCAAAATCAGACACGATTCCGTGATTTTTTCAAAGAATGATGGTTATTATTTGGCAATTTGATCCTTTGACCTTGAGAATTTGTCTTATAAATACATGAGAGTTAGGTCAGTGCATTAACTCATTTTTTTTCACGAGTAAAAAGCATTATTCTTCCAAAGCATACTGTTTTGAGGCAATGAGAGTAACCACTAAGTATATTGTCTCTTATGATGCCAAGGGTCTATTTACTTTTGGCATCTCTGATTTCTCACTGAGGCCCAGGGAGACTTTGAGGAGATTATCTTGTAGTTATTATGAAATTGTCTCTTTAGACCCATGTCTACATAAAGGCAGACACCATTGACATGGTATTGAACAACCTTTATCCAGGTCTTTATTAATTGCTTCAGGGACCAAACTAATGTAAGCAAATGCTAAATACAACCCAATAAAAACTAGTTATATGGCTCTAGTTTTTCTCAAGTCCAAACCATCAGGAATTCATTATAAGACTTGCTACCAAAAATGTCCCTATTTTAGGAATTTTGACTTACTATTGACCAACAGAGTAATTTGAGGATAAGAATTGCAAGAGTTATATTAAAAAATTAAGGGGAAAAGGAAATAACTATTTGTAGAATAAATATTTAGGATGTTATATTGGGCACTTTTGTTGTTCAGTCTCTATAACAACTCTCTATATTTTGGGATTATTATTATTTTATTTTATGAATGGGAAGGAAGAAGCTCCAGGACTTTTCAAAACTTAATTGAGGCTACAAACAAGTAAGTGATAAAGCCATGATTTAAACTCAAAGCCTTATTCTCCTAAAACTTACACTGTCCTGAATACCTGATTCAGCCAAAGGACTTTGGCAAAAGTTGGCTAATGTTGCTGACGCCATTTATAGTGAATGCCGCCTTCTCTCTTTCTTCTTTCTATCACCTCACTTTTTTCCAATTTCACTCCCTGTAGTGAGTTCTTCATGTTGTCTCTTTTTCTTCCCTTCTTTCCTTGACTCGTAGAAAACTTGAAGATTGATTATCATCTGTATCATATTTCTTGCTTATCAGACATCTTGCTTATCAGCCTAATAGAAGCAGCTTCATTAAGGAATGAAGATGATCTACCTATTCACAACCATTCCTACTGAGGATGTTTTTCTCAAATAAAGAATATTAATATAAACCTGTCAGTCCAAACTCCAGGGTCTGTAAATATTACATAAAACCATTATAATATATTTTAATCTTTCAAGCTTCCCTCCAAAACTATCTTTCATATCTTTTTGTTAATTTAACATTTTTTTCTAGGAAATTTCTTCAGAGATGAGGAAACAAACTTATATTCAATTACTCTGTTTCCAGATTCCAGATGAGATGTATGTTAGTTTTATAGTCTATATCAGTGGTTGGCAAACTGCGGCTCGCTAGCCACATACGGCTCACGAGCCATGGTTTGCTGCCCTGTTGACTAAGGAATTGCCCGCCACTGTATAGGGGCTTAATCACAAGGAACAACAGTAATTATTGGAATCGAGATTCTAGGTTAGTCGTCGGCAAACTCATTAGTCAACAGAGCAGCAAACTGGGGTGGCTCGTGAGCCGTCGTTTGCCAACCACTGGTCTATACTACAGTATATTTTTGAACGTTGTGCTCCTGTGTGAATAAACTTTCCAGGTGTGAGTGTGTGTGTACCCTTCCTGACTAACATCTGGCCATTCTCTGTTCCCATTAGTTTTGTATGGAGGAATTTTTAATATGCTTAGACATTTTTTTAAAGAATAAAGATGGTTTAGATGCAAAATTAATACAAATATATCTTGGCAATTTTTTGGAGTATTCACTCATTTGATGTTAAATAAATTATCCCTTTGAAAATTAGGCATGGTATAGTGCTTTTTTTTCATAGACACATTTACTTTCTCTCATAATGTAATTTTTCTTTGTCCAGGTCTATTTCCAAAAACTATTCTGAATAGGAACTTTTAAAAAATGCCTTACTGTGAATGACACCAAATAATATTCAAATATTAACAGAAGGAGAGTGAACAGTGAGCAAACAATTTGACTTTCCTTCTCAAACTTTGCTGAAACTAGATACATATTTCTATTTTTAATGATGTAATTTGGTCTGAGACATTTTGAAATTATATTATGTTTTCTATTAGAAAATATAATTATTATCTGCAAACTCTCTCCATGTATAATTTTTCTTTTTACTGTTAAAGCAAATGTTATGTGGCCTGGTTATTGTTCATATGTCATGTTTTTGGTGATGAAAAATTTTAGCTTACCAAAAATAATGAAATATTTTAAGAAAGTGAAATATATCCTTGAGATGTGCTTTGAGTTAATTTCTAAACTAGAAGGAGGCTTATTTGATGGCTATACCCTATAATTAGGGAGATCAGTAATCAAGACAACTGTGATTCATTTTATTAGAAGAGCTCTGAGACTGAAGACATCTGGCCTGGACGACTCTGATGGCAACATTCAAAATGCACCCAAATTTGCTTTGTTCCATGATTCTCTTCAGGGGGACAAGAGAGGAGGTTATGTTCTCTGCATGAGGACAATTCTGCAGTGTCAAAATCAAATGATATTTGTTTTCTGACAGCAGACTGTTGTATCATATTTCTAAGAACAGTAAGCACTTGCGTGGAAGTCAATGAATACTAAACACTAATTGATGTGATACATCCATATGCACACTCAGAAGGGCACATGGTGGTCTGTAATGGCTGAAAAATTACATTTTGCTGCTATGAAAAGATCTGTCACTTTTAGGTCAGAGTGGAATTTTGGAGGGGTAATCTCCCACAATAGAAGACTATACCAGACAACAGTGGCGTTTTAGGGCTGTTTGTTGTTTGGCTTGTTGATGATGTTTAGTCAAGGAGACACTTCCTTTCAGATTCTGTCTTCCAAACCCCAGGGCTCTGTTCTGGGCAGTTCAGCCTAATAGAATTAAGCCTGACATGTTTCAACTCTATTTCTTTATAAAATAAACATAAAACAATGGTTTAGATTTCTACTAAAACTCTTGAAGTATGCGGGACTCCAACTTTCCCCGTTCTTTACACATCTGTAAATAAAGCGCATAAAAGAGGAGCACAACGGGATGAATCCACATAAATTTGAAATCCACTGCAGCATATTAAATGGTGCAGTCTCAGTCAAAGAGAGGCTGACCCCATGGCTTCGTGCAGTTTGAAGCTAATTGTTTTCGTCAGGATGGGAACGTCTGGAAGTCCATGGCTGTATCCCACCAGTAAGGCTCCAGTAACTGAGCCGGCCCACAGAGAATGGGCCCACTTTGTAGCGACACAGCGGGCTCAGACACCACCTATTCTGCTCTCCAAACTGTCATGCATAACAACTTTATTGTGCTAAATTGAACTTGAAAGCAACCAAAGGCTATGAGAAGGAGAGGCTATGAGAAAAGCGTGCTGTCAGCGCTGGCAAAAGCTGACCTGGAAAGTAGGCTCAGAGACAGGGGAATAAAAGACCAGGCCCCATGAACACAGCATATTGTTTCATTTTAAAGTATGATTCCCATACCAGAGAAAGTAGCAAATGTGATGTAAATTTATTTAAATAGATTCTACCGCTTAAAAGTTTGCCAGCCGCTCTTATCCAACTTTCCCAGCTCTCTGATTCGTTACTTACAGTGGGAATATAATGACATATAGTCATCATTGTAACAGCTTCTTTGCAGGGGCACAATGATGATTAATGGCCAGCAGCAAATTTTCACATGGGCTCTGAAGCACTATAGCATTATGCAGCCAAACAGTCCCAAATCCCCCTTTTCTGTTCCACTGAAAAGTCTCCTCCTTGTACCTTGCAGATAGGAACAAAGCCTATCTTAATTCCAATCAGCTTTTCCTCATTCAAAGGGAACTTCTCTTTTTCATAATTGATTCATGTGCATTTTTTAGTATTTCACTGAGCTGAAGCCACTTTTCTCCCTTTCTCTGTTCTGCCCCCATACCCACACTCCTCTTTTTTGAGGCGGTGAGGATTGGGAAACATTTCACCAACAGCAATAACAACAACAACAAAAAATGGTGTGTTTTTTCTTCCCCAAATATTTGCCAAATAGATTTCTCAATTAGTATTCATTTGTGCTTTACAGTTAAAGGATTTAAGACTAAAATTAACTCCTGGATTTCTCCATCCTTAGAAATGGTTTTAGTTAATAAAAAGTATGAGCTCACTGAAATGACTGAGCCCCCAAGGATGCCCTGTTTCATGGGGCAGGGGTGGGTGGGTTGTGGGGAGTCTGAGTAGCTCTTGTTCCCATGAGAGACTCATAGCTGGAACAAGGGCAGAGTCTGTTGCTCTGGACAGTCTTGTGCTGGTAGCCATCAAAAAAGGAAAAAAGTGACCAGAGCAGAAGGCAGCAAAGGAGAACCTCCTAACTTTCTCTAGCCTTCCTAGGTACCATTTTACTCTGCAATCATCTCACATTATAATTATTAGCAGGAGCTCGTGTGCTAGTTGCAGAAGTGCTCTCTTTTACCTACACTTCCCACCTCCTATGATAATGACACCAATGACACCAAACAGTATTGTCTTGGAAAGAGATTTCTTCATGTCAACTCAATTGTGTGTCAATAGAATTGACAATAGAATTGTGACTATAGAGTGATCATAAAGTGCAGAGTTTTAGTATATTTGTTTGCATATTTTTTAATATTTTTTGCAATCCTGCCCTTGTTTATACCTATAAGGAGGATTATCATATGCCCCTGTTTGCTCAGGGCTTATTCATTTCCATCTATTGTCCTTACATAACTATATAGCCTCTGCCACTCTCAATTTGATGTGAGCAATTTGCAAACTCATGCTTTTTGCTATTAAAACTATTTCAAATTACTTCTATAAAGCAAAAGGGCTGGTTGACTCTTACCCAGGTGTCTATGGATTGATTTACCCTATTGGATTTCAAGGGGAAGAATCTGACGTGGAAACTCTGTGCTAAGTAGCAGCACTGACTTTTGTCTTGCCTACTTTTAAGAGGTCAACTGACCCTACACAGCTTCTTTGATACGTGGCAGTAAGGAAGTAATTTGCTGAAATGAAAGACATGTTGCCAACCAGATTTTAAATATGACATTCTCCTTTGGCTGGGTCATGATTCTCACTGTGAACCAGAGCTACACACTGTACTGGTCAAATTAAAAATACTAGGCCATGTTTTTGATAACCTTTCTCCTGCTTTGGTGTATTCAAATGGTTAAATGAAGAGTATGTTGAGTTGATAGGAGGGATTCAGTTCTTCCTTTTCACTATAGTTTTGGTATATCCTCTGGGGGGAAAAAACCCCATAGCATATGGAAGTGATATTATATATCTATATTCCCTTTTCCCCCAAAATCTCATATGGGTGAGTCTTTGGGTTATAGAACCAAAGTGTCTAAGGAGTGTTACAAATCCATAAGACAATGTCCCCAAAGTCTGCATTTTATATTTGAATTTCAGAGTTAACTGAGAGATGTGTATTATCATCTATAGACAGAGAAGTCCCTATTGACTAGGACACTGAGGAAGTTCAAATGTGTTGTTTATTCCTGAAAGTGTATGGAATAAATGTGCTAGTTTCAGAAAAACTTTAGCAAGACCCTAAAATATCCCCCTTTCCATAAAACCATATGAGCACAGTCCTTGATGAAACCATCATTCTTAGCCAAATTTGGGTCTATCTGATCTTTATTCAGGCATTTAATCCTTCTGGTAGGTAGTGAAATGAGCAGAGTACATGAAAGATGTTTTGTAATGTGCTCTTATGCCCTAATTTTCTCTTAATATCACTACTATGAATATATATAAAGTAAACTCTCATATGCAACATCTGATCTGTTACTTTATAGTTAAGGATCTGTCTATGAAACTCCCACATTGATGAAGAAATCTGTTTTTTTACTGAATAAGGTCAGGACTTTTGTTTATTTGAAACATTTTAAACTTTTTTTCAATTATAGTTTACATTCAATATTATTTGTATTAGATTTAGGTGCACAGCATAGTGGTTAGACAATCATGTACTTTACAAAGTGTTTCCCTTGATATTTCCAGTACCCACCTGGCCCATACATAGTTAATAACATATTATTGACAAATGCTGTAGTTTAATCACCCTATTTTGTAACAATCAATCTCTGAACTTCTCAATCCCTTCACCTTTTTAGGCAGTATCCCAATCTCCCTCCCCTCTGGCAACCATCAGTGTGTTCTCTTATCTATGAGTCTAAAATAGGATTTTTAAATGCAATGAGCCTGGGTTACTCTTGGGTGCCTTCTCAATCCTGATATCCTTTCATGAATTGCTAGGGACACAATCTTTATCATCTTTAAAATGCTATAAATCACTATTCTTAAGGTAGAAAAATTTCTTTATACAAACTATGTAAACTGAGTCCCACTGTCATTACATGGGCAAATCTTATTCCTTTCCTACCAAAGTCTAATTCTGTCTGGATGCCTAAGATATTTTTTTAAATTAAATCTTTATTATTCAGATTATTACATTTGTTTCTCTATTTTCCCCTCCATAGCACCCCTCCACCCAGCTCCCACTCTTCCCTCTGCCCTTACCTCCCTCCCATTGATCTCATCATAGGTGTATGATTTTTGTCCAGTCTCTCCCTGTACACCCCTCACCCCTTTCCCCCTGAGAATTATCAGTCCACTCCCTTTCTGTGCTCCTGATTCTATTATATACACCAGTTTATTCTGTTGATAAAATTTTTAATTCACTTAATTTTTAGATTCACTTGTTGATAGATATGTATTTGTTGTTCATAATTTTTTGTCTTTTACCTTTTTCTTCTTCCTCTTCTAAAAGAGTACCTTTCAGCATTTCATATAATACTGGTTTGGAGTTGATGAACTCCTTTAGCTTTTTCTTATCTGTGAAGCTCTTTATCCGCCCTTCAATTCTGAATGATAGCTTTGCTGGATAGATTATTCTTGGTTGTAGATTCTTGCTATTCATCACGTTGTATATTTTTTGCCACTCCTGTCTGGCCTGCATCGTTTCTGTGGAGAAATCAGCTGACAGTCGTATGAGTGCTCTCTTGTAGGTAATGAACTGTTTTTCTCTTGCTGCTTTTAATATTCTCTCTTTG
The DNA here is from genome assembly GCA_011751065.1 of Lasiurus cinereus. Taxonomy (NCBI): domain Eukaryota; kingdom Metazoa; phylum Chordata; class Mammalia; order Chiroptera; family Vespertilionidae; genus Lasiurus; species Lasiurus cinereus. The sequence goes on from JAAGEH010002531.1 coordinate 32,303,785, forward strand.
TCTTTTGCTCTTGGTATTTTAATTATGATGTGTCTTGTTGTGGTCCTCTTTGGATTCCTTTTATATGGGGTTCTGTGTGCTTCCTGGACTTGCAAGTCTATTTCTTTTACCAGATGTGGGAAGTTTTCAGTCATTATTTCTTTAAATAGGTTTTCAGTATCTTGCTCTCTCTCTTCTTCTGGCATCCCCACAATTCTGATATTGGTACGCTTGGAGCTGTCTCAGAGGCTCCTTACATTATCTTCACATTTTTGGATTCTTTTCTCTTCTTGCTTTTCCAGTTGAGTGTTTTTTGCTTCTTTATATTTCAAATTTTTGATTTGATTCTTGCCTTCCTCTAGTCTGCTGTTAGGACTCTGTATAATAGTTTTTATTTCAGTCAGTGTCTCTAGTTGGTCCTTTTTCATCTCCTCTTGGGACTCACTAAATTTATCCATCATCTCTAGCATCTCTAGTTGGTCCTTTTGCATCTCCTCTTGGGACTCAATAAATTTATCCATCTTTTCTAGGATATTTTTGAAAAACCTTATAAGTGTGGTTTTGAACTCTATATCCAGTTGGTTTTTTTCCTCCATTTCTTTTGTTTGTGATCCCTTCCCTTGTCTCGGCATTTTCACTATGCCGGGGAAACTTCTGTGTTGAATTCAGCCTTATGATACCAGACTTGCAAAACCAAAGAAGCCTCTTGAGTTTTGGTTGGGTGGAGTCTCAGAGCTTAAGGGACCGCCTTGCCTTCCAGTTGGCCCCACCCTCCACTGCCCCTGAGTCTCACGTGACTGGGTAATTGCTGGAGCAGTCCTTGTGCATGCGCGCCCGCAGTGCCTCTAGACCGCTGCATTTCCAGCTCCCCTGCACACCAGAACCACAGAAGTCTAGGTCCCCGGGGTTTCGCCCGAAACAGGGGCTTAGTGGAGTCAGAAGTGGCACAGTTGGGAGGGTCTGTCTCCCACCCACTCGCGAGAGCCAGAGGCACAATCAGCAATCTGGCCTCTGCGCAGTGCCATGTGTGCCACCAGACCTCTGATCTTTTGCGACTCCCCTAAATTTCTGTGCACCTCTTCTTTTCACAGTCCAAACTCCCCCCGTATGAGTTTCGGCTGGATTTGGGGTTTAGTGTCATAAGATAAGGGGTTCAGGGCTATTGGGAGTCTCTGTTTCCCTCCCGCCAGAGAAAGCCAGCCAGGTACTCCGGCACCTGCTCTCTCAGCCCATGCGTCTCCATACCTCAGCTTTTTGCAGCTCCTCTGGGTTTCTGTGAGCCCCTCTCTTTCCTTCTAGCTGTAGAACTTCCACTTAGCCAGCTTTCCTGTTGTTCTGAATGATGTCCGTTCTGTCTTTTAGTTGTAGTTTTGAAATTGTTGTGCAAGGCAGCAGTGTAGGTGTTTACCTATGCCGCCATCTTGGATTCTCCTAAGATATTTTTTTATGTACTGTACTATCCTAATTCTAATCCCAACCCAGCTAAATAAATGTCATACCAATGGTAATTATTTTTTACGACATGATGATACATGTAGAAGTATGAGATCTCTTCATTGATTTCTGTCCTGTTCCTTTATAAACTGAGATTTTCAAGTCTTTACTCTGCCTTTTCAACTGTTTCTTTCCTCTTTTTACTTGCTAAAAAAATCCAATTTCTTTTCTAGGTATCATGCAAAAATAGCTCAGAGAATGTAAACATATTTCCATAAGAGGGGTCATAGTTGGTCTAAATCCTTCATCATTATTCTATTCTCTTTTGTCAGGGACTGAGTTAGATATAGTCATGCAACTCACCACACTAAGAACCATCATGATAAAATTGCTCAAAACCAGTGATAAAGAAAATAAATCTTAAAAACAGCTAGATGTAAAGATATATTATACAGAGGAAAAAGGTAAAGATGACAATAGATTCCTCATTAAAAATAATGCAAGCTAGGAATGAAGTAACATCTTAATAGTTTAAAAGACAAAAAAACTGTCAGCCTAAAGTTCTATACCCAGCAAAATAGCTTTAAAGATAAAAGAGTTTCATACAAAATGATTCTCAGACTCACACAATAAAAAAATGTTAAATTTCTTAAGAAAATAAGTGAGACCACATGAAAATAAAAATCACTGAAAATGGCAATTTTTGTTATTTATATCTCTTTTAAATGTAAGTGACCTGACAATTGACTTATATAAAGAACATGTAAAACTCAAAAGTGAAAATAAAAATCCAATTAGAAAAGTTGCAAAAGATATAAATAGACATTTCAATGAAGAAGGCATGCAGATGACAAGCACAAGAAAAGATGTTTAACATCATTAGAAAAATGAAATTAAAACCACATGAGCATATCTATCAGAATGGCTAAAATAAAATAAATAAAAAAAAACAGTGATAGCATCAAATGCTGGTAAGGACATAGAGAAACTAAATTATTCATTCACTGTTGGTGGGAATGTAAAATGAAACAGTCTGAAAGAATTCCAGAGTACCATAATATTTTATGGCAGTTAAAAAAAAAACCTAAACATACTCTTATCATACAACCCAGAAATCACACTCCTGGGCATTTAATCCAGGGAAATGAGAATGTACATGCATGCCAAAACCTGTACACAAATGTTCATAGCAACTTTGTTTGTAATAGCCCCAAACCAGGAACAATTCAAATATCTATAACATCTGAATAAACAAATTATGGAACATCCTTTCAAGGAAAAAACTATTGATATGAATGATAACATTGTTGTGAACTATTAATATATACAACATGGGTGAATCTCAAAATAAGTATGGTGAAGGGAAGAAGCCAGAAAAAGAGTACATTTTATAGGATTCAATTTATATAAAATTCAGAAGATGTAATCAGTAGTGACAGAAAGCCAGTTAGTGGTTGCCTGGAGTTGGGGGAAAGATAAGGAAAGGGATGGTTACCAAGGGGTATGAGAAAAGCTTTAGGAGTGTTGGATAAGTTCATTATGCATGTCAGTTATTCTTTAAATTCTAAAATAAATAAATAAATAAATAAAACAATAGAAATGCAGTTGGTTTCCCTCCCCTTTGAGACTGCCTTAATTTAGAGAATGTGGTGGACTTCATGTTGCATTGTCTCTGAGATTAGATAAGGAAAGTCTTTGCAGCTTCTCCCAGTTTACTTTAGGATACTTACCTAAGATATTTACTAAGCTACACTCTATCCCCTCTGATGGAGAGACTTTGTGGTGAGACCACATGGAAAGTCCTGAGACTCTGAGCAGGTAAAAAGCAACCCAGCCTCCCTATGACAAGTTGTCTGAGCTTTGGCCTTCATCTTATTGCAACTTCATGAGACAGATCTCAAATCAGAACCATCCAATTGAATAATGAAGAATAATAAAAGAATGTTGTTGCTTTCTACCACTAAGTTTTGGGGCGATTTCTTGAAAACCAATGAATGACTGGAATGCTATCTGTTCTGTATTTTCCATGTTAATAGTATGACTTTCATTCTTTTCAGGAAACATTGTTTTGAGTTAAGAAATGACATCTGATTTCTGTTTTTATTTGTTTTGTTGTTTGTTAATCCTTGCCTTAGGATATTGTTCCATTGATTTTTTTTTTAGGAAGAGTGGGAGAGAGAAGGAAAGACAGAAATTTCAATATGAGAGAAACACTTCAATTGGTTTCACAAGTGCTGACCAGGCCTGAAAGCAAGGTATGCGCCCTTGACTGGAATCAACCTCGGGACCCTTTGGTCCACAGGCCTGGGGTATTTTACTCATTTTTATGATTTTCCATAAAAAGAGATTTACAAATCAGAAAAAATTATTTGTCATTATATATATCCTAGTTTTAGTTTAGAAAAAAATAGACAAACTTTACCTATGGATTCAGAAAATTACTGGTATCAGTCTAAAACCTTCTAATTTAGCAAAATCAAACAGCCAATTAGCAAACTATAGAATGTTGGATTTTGTGGAGGATATAAGATAGCTGGCCTGCCATGTTCTCCAAGGGTTTATTACCCAGGAGGTGAACAAGGCCTTTTTGCAGCAAGATGTGGTAGAATGTCTTCATGAAAGAGGAAGAACTTGAGCTATAAATGTTAAATTATGAACTTCAAAGCTATTTGAATAACTTCATTCTGTCTCAAAGGAAAATTTATTGTGCATGATTATTCTATTAATATTAACCATCAGGAAATACAACCTGAGTGCTCTTATTTGCTAATCAGCCCATTTCCCTCCCACAATTTATCCACTTTTTCCAACTCAGGGTAATTCCTGAGTGTATATTTTGCAAAGAATTTGTCCACGTTAATTTCAAATAATCTTAGCCATGGGACAATTGTAATCCAGTTAATGTGAGGATGAGCAGAGGTGTTGCTTAATGAGATTATGTTGAAGGGTGATAGACTTGCTCTAAATAGTAGCTAATAATATTAACCTGTATTAGGTCTTGAAAACAATTTGAAACATTTTTGTATTCAAAATTTAGGGAGCAGAAAAATATCTGATTTTCTACTCAGGTAATGCATAACCATTGCAAGAAGCAAGAGTAAGAAATGAAAGTGACGACTCCCAAACTTATGAGTGAGTGGCCACATAAGTATTTCTCTGTTTTGAAACATGTTATACACATTTAAAAAGTTTGAGTCTAGTTAGTTGAGTGTTCCAGTGGTGTGTTGGAGCCTACCTGTATTGGGTCGAATGAGACAGTTGTTATCACCTCTTTCTAATAAGTGACATCATATTGCAAGCTTGAAATCAGCCAGGGTTGGAGTATTTACACCACAGAAATGGCATAATGCTACATGGTAGGCCTCCCTGTTACCCCTATTTGTCCCACTCCAGAACAGATTGTTAATATTTATTGGCACTAGTTATACTTCCAAGTCCTTTGATGCAAATTGATTTCCATAGGTTTCTCTGATTTGGAATTGGTTTGAAAAGTGACAAACTGTATTTGCAGGTGATGCCAAAGCCAAATTGGGGGGAAGGGGTTAAGAATAAGTTATTGAAAAACCAAGATGGCAGCATAAGGTATACACCTGTATGTGCTGCCTCTCACAACCACAACAAAACTACATCTAAAAGACATAACATCTATCACCCAGAACCATGGGAAAGCTAGCTGAGTAGAAGTTCTACAACTAGAAGGAAAGAAAAAAGAGCATTGAGACCAGGTAGGATGTGCAGAGGCACAGAAAAGCAGAGGTACAGAGGGTGCACGGAGAGGACTGGTGACTGGGTTCACTGTTTTTTTCAATCCTAAGGGAGACACAAGCTCCCGACTGCTCTGAACTCCAGCTTCCAGCAAGACTCTGGGGACCCAGACTCCTATGGGGAGAAGCAGGACTGTCTGTAATCAGGTTGGAAAGTGAGGGTGGCTCTCTTGCAAAGATACATGCAAGAATCATTGTTTACTGTGCTGGGGTGGGGAGGGAGTACATGGAAAAGCAGAGACAGAGAGGGCTGACTGGCAACCATCACTGGTTGCCACACTCTAGTGATTTCCTGAGATTCCCCTCCCCCACCCAATTTATATGTACATAGCAGTTTTTGCATATGAATGGCCTAACTTATCACAGCTTAACCTAACAAACTGCAGCTTGGTAAGAGAGCTCCAAAACCTCCCAACCCCAAAGAAAAAGGAGAAATCTGCAGATCTTGTTATAGCTCCTGCTGGGTGGCCTCAGACAGTAGCTGACCTGCACATCCTTGGAAATCCAGGAGCCAGTGTACCTAGTGGTCAGTGTGAGATAATACCAGATTTAAACTCCTCACATCCACACTCAAGAGGTACTCTTGCCGAAACTGGATTGCTCAGTGGTTAGAGCGTTGGTCTGCAGACTGAAAAGTCCCAGGCTTGATTCTGGTCAAGGGCATGTACCTTGGTTGTGGGCACATCCCCAGTAGGGGGCGTGCAAGAGGCAGCTGATCGATGTCTCTCTCTCATCGATGTTTCTAACTCTCTATCCCTCTTCCTTCCTCTCTGTGAAAAATCAATAAAAAATAAATATTTAAAAAAAATAAAAGAGGCACTCTCAGTGAGCACCAAAGCCCCAATGAAGCAAGTCCTGCCCCATAAGGGTGTCTCCAGCACAGCAGTTCTTCCATTATAAACACAGCAGGTCCTCATAGTCAATTGGCCTGGAAATCAATTCCTCCCAGTGTACCAATAGCAGTCAAGACTTAACTACAATAACACTGTGCACTTAGCCCACAAAGGGGTGCATCAAGAGTGTCCACCTCAGGTGATTGTGGAGGCTGAGCCACTGGGCCCTATAGGTCACCTATCACACAAAGCCACTCCATCAACACAGGGAAGCAGCCAAATTGAAGAGACAAAGAAACATGTCATGAATGAAAGAAATGGAGGAAAGAACACTACTGGATATAGAGTTCAAAACCACAGTTATAAGGTTACTCAAAAATCTTCTAGAAACCTCTGAGGAACTTAGTGAGACCTTTAAGGATCTTAATGAGAATGCAAAAAAAAAATAGGGAAAAGGACCAGTCAGAAATTAAACATACACTGTCTAAAATAGAGAATAAAATACAGAGAATCAACAGTAGACCAAAGGATCCCAAGAATCAAAGCAAAGATTTGAAATATGAGGAAGCAAAAACACCCAACCAGAAAAACAAAAACAAAAAAAGAATCCAAAAATATGAAAATAGTGTAAGGAGCCTCTGGGACAACTTCAAGTGTAACAACATGAGAATTATGAGGGTGCCAGAAGAAGAGAGGGCGCAGATATTGAATACCTATATGAAGAAATAATGACTGAAAACTTTTTCTACCTGGTGAAATAAATAGACTTACAAGTCCAGGAAGCGCAGAGAACCCCAAACAAGAGAAATACAAAGAGGACCACACCAAGACACATCATAATTAAAATGCCAAGGGCAAAAGACAAAGAGAGAATCTTGAAAGCAGTAAGAGAAAAACAGTTAATTACCTACAAGGGACTACACATACGACTGTCAGCTGATTTCTCAACAGAAACTATGCAGGCCAGAAGGGAGTGGCAAAAAATATTCAAAGTGATGAACAGTAAGAAGTTACAACTAAGATTACTCTACCCAACAAAGCTATTATTTAGAATTGAATATCAGATAAAGAGCTTCATAGACAAGAAAAAGCTAAAGGAGTTCATCACCACCAAACCAGGATTATATGAAATGCTGAAGGGTGTTCTTTAAGAAGTGGAAGAAGAAAAAGGTAAAGATTAAAAACTATGAACAACAAAATGACAACAAATACATATCTATCAACAAGTGAATCTAAAAATCAAGTGAATAAAAAATCTGATGAACAGAATAAACTAGTGAATATAATAGAATCAAGGACATAGAAAGTGAGTGGATTGACAATTCTTGGTGGGAAGAGATTGGACAAAAATCCTACACCTATGGATGAGGACAGTGGCGAGGGTTAACAGTATGGGTTGGGTGGGGAATCAGGTGGAGGGGAGCTATGGGGGGAAAAAAGAGGAACATCTGTAATAATCCTACAATAAAGTTTTATTTAAAAAAATAAGTGATTGGGAAGGAAAAGAAATAGGTAATCCATTTTCAAACATATAAATAGCTTGTTCCAGTCCTTGTGGGTCAAAATGTTGATTTCCTAACTTCTTCAAGAGAAGAAAGAGGGAAATAATCGATAGTGAGGAAGTGAGAGTTTTCAGTGCCACCTGCTCCCAGACACAACAAAAGCAAGTCTAAAGCTTCTGTAAGGAATGAGCCATACAGATGAGATCCTAAAGAAGTGCACAAGTTATAACTAAACTATAAAATAGTTATCATTCAGAATCTTCTGAAATTTAACTGAATGGAAGTCCTACAACTAAGACTAAAGTAAAAGCCACATTTGGACTGGTAGAAGGAGTGGACATCCATGTGTGACGGATGAAAATCAAGAGGAATATTTACTGCAGAAGTCCCCTTGAGGAGCAATGAGTCACAGCCCCACACCCACCCCTCCACCCAGTGTTCCAAAGCCAGGAAGAGAAGTTCCCATAACTTTTGGCTATAAAAGGCCTGTGCAAAGACTTACTGAAACTCACTTGCTCTGAATTCCAGCACTGGGACAGCAGCTCAGAGGGCACCAAGGAGAAACTGAAGTGTCATGGAGATAGCTAGGGGGCAGCTTTCTCCCAGACATACAATGGATTCTTGGGATCCTTTGGTCTACTTTGGCAGGGGCTATTGTTCCTTTTCTGAGCCCTCTCCCCACAGAGCCAGCAGGCAAGCTCCAAGTCTGAGTTTCCATCAACCTGGATATCACTGTTTGCCCCACCCTGATGACTCCCCGAGACTCTGCCTCACTCAACTTCTGGGCCCATCCTTTTTCTAGTGGCTTTTTCATATAAAAGGCCTAGACTGGTGCATGCTTCACATTTTTCTAAAATCTCTAACAAGCAGCATCTGGCTTCAGTATGTCCTATACCTCTTGTAAAGTGGCCCCAGTCTTGGCACTAGCAGCAGCACACCTTGATTCCCAGCTTGACTCCACCTGGGCACCTCCAACCCTAGCACAAATAGCTGCTATGTGCAGGTCACTTTGTAGCTCATGCTGGCTGGCCCAGGGAAGAATACAGATAGCAGATGACCTTGGGCTGCACTTCTTTGAAGAGAGTTTGGGAAAGGGGTGAAGATGGTGAAAGGACTAAGAAGTACAAATTGGTAGTTACAAAATAGTCATGGAGATGTAAAGTACACCATAGGTAATATAGTCAATAATATTCTAATAACTGTGCATGGTGTCAGATGGGTATGAGATTTATTAGTATGGTCACTTAATAAGTTATGTAATATCTTATCACTGGGGTATACACCTGAAACTAATATAATATTGTATGTCAATTATAATTGGGGGATAAAAGATCCCAAAAGCCAATCTTAGGAGTTTCTAACACCAGGATAAGTTATAGGTATTTTGATGTAAAGGTAGAACCAGTGAGTATTAAATACTAAAGGCAAGAATTGAAGATACAAAAAAAAAATGTTACTTGTATCTTGATGCTAATACATTTTTGTATTTTTTTGTTTATTTAATATTCCATTAAAATACAGTGCCCTTAGCCAGTTTGGCTCAGTGGATAGAGTGTCAGCCTGCACACTGAAGGATCCCAGGTTCCATTCTAGTCAAGGGCACATACCTCCCTAACCCAGGCCCTGGTCAGGACTCATGCAGGAGACAACCAATTAATGTGTTTCTCTCACATTGATGTTTCTCTCTTTCTTTCCTTCTCTCTAAAAATCAATGGGAAAGTATCTTCAAGTGAGGATTTTAAAAAATACAGTCACTAATGAATAAAAGTTAATATTTATATATTATAATTTTAGAAAAAAACTATTTTTAATAGAGAAAACAAATTGTGAAAAAATGTGTACTCAAATCACCCCAGTGGTAGGCCATGATGGGAGAAGCACTAACCACCAGCTTGTGAAATGCTTTAATACTGCCTTCTAGAAAAGAATTGGTCTCTATAGTATACCCAGACACCCACAAAGTGACATATGATAGAGGAAAGAATTTAAGCTGGCATGCCTACAAAATTTGATGTCACAGTTAAAGAAAACTTTGTGGGAGAATTAGTCCAAAGGAAAATAAACAATTTGGGAGAACTGTTGCTGTGTGAGTCTTTCTCTAAGAAGGGGATTGGGATTTGGGATTTTAGAAGCAGATTTGAACCATTATCAGAGATAAGCACTTATAAATGTAAAATCCAATGATATCCATTGTATTGCTCTCCAATTCCCTTTTAGTTAGTTCCCCATTAACTATCTCCATCTCAGTATCAGGATCCTTGAATAAACATGTCTGTTGCACTATTGAAATCTGTTTATCTGTGAAGACTTTGAATAGGAACCATATCAGAAGGCTACAAATCTTGATCATGAAAGTATATCCAGTGCAGTAACAACTGTACAAGAGGGGTTATGTGGTTTGCAAACCGTTAGATATAGTTTTCCAGTTGACAGGCCCAGCAGACAGCATGAGTCCTCCATCTCTGCATATTTTCAAGCAGAGTTTCTCTTGCCTGCTGATACACACTACTTCCCTATACCTTGATACTATTTTCTCTTCTCATTGACATTTATAACTCCCAAGTTTGTATCATTTATGAATTTTATTCATGTGCCATTTACCTTTTTCCCCAAATAATTAAGCCCAAAATTACATTAGCGCTTGCTTAAGCTGCTTGCCACTTGGATAAATCGTACATCATGGCTTCTCCAGTCAATCACCATCTAGCATTGGCAACATTCTGCATATTGCTTAGCTTTATTAGTTGTTTTCTCTGGCAGTCCTTGGGAGAATGAGGCTTACCCAGGGAATTACAATAACAAAAATGTGCAGTAGTTGATTTTTGTTTTAAGATTTCAACTTTAAATTCTTTCAGTGTACGTGTGGGTGTTTGTTTGTTTTTTAAACAATATTATTTTTTTATCCGACTAGTATACTGGTCAACACTACCGTTTTGGAAATCAGTAAAATAAAAAATAATTTCATTAATATTTGGCTAATGTTTAATAAAGAAATATGGAAATCATTTTCTTACATATTGTACTTTTATGATCAGTTCAAGTTTTAAAATTCAGGTAGATAACAGTTCTACTAGGTATGTCCAAGTTATTTATTTTTCCTTATTAGAAACTTTTCTAAATTGTGGTAAATGTGGGAGTATTTGTTTACTGCTATATTCTCATTACCTAGAATGTTATCTGATATAGAGGCACTCCATTAATATTTGTTAAATGAATGTTAATAAAATTAATGAAGGGCAAGTTTAAAAATTTATCATTCTTTGGTAACAAAAATTGGAATACAAATTTCATGAATATAGAAGCCTTGTCTATATTGTCTACTGATGTTTATTACTTAGCAAAGTGCTTTGGCAAACATAGTACACACTTGTTAATGATTCTTGTCCAATATTCCAGTAGAAATCACCCAATTAAAGCATGAATGTCAATCTTATTATGAGCTCCCTTGCAATTTACATGGTCAGTTACCTGAATCACTGTCACCGTTTTTCCAAATATTTCAGTATATTCAACTGGAGGCCCAAAATTTATACACTTTGGGGCAGGGGGCTTCTCAGGCCGGCTTGTGCCCTCTCACAGTCCTGGAGCCCCACAAACAATCTCCCCAAGAAGGGAGACCCCACCCACCCAGCCGGGTCTCTGCTATGGATTGCCCCAAAGAGGGAGGTCCAGGCTACCCACCACAGGTAGTGGTGGGTAGTCTGGGCCGCCTTCTTTGGGGCAGTCCATCGTGGGTCTCCACGATGGATTGCCCCCACAAAAGGAGGCCCTGCCCACGGGCTACAGCTCACTGGTTGGGGCCATCTTGGAACCCCCTGATTGATCTCCCCACGGGCGGCCTGGGCCTCCCTCTGTGGTGCGATCATGGGATGATGGCAGGCCCCCCGACCAATCACATCGCACTCACCTTGGCTGGCCTGGTTCTCTTACTCGCCCCCACCCACACTCCCCAAACATCCCCTGCCTTCCCTCTGAAGTTTGACAGTCTGTTCAATGCTTCTGTGTCTCTGGATCTGTTTTTGTTCATCAGTTTGTGTTGTTCATTATATTCTACAAATGAGTGAGATCATGTGATATTTATCTTTCTCTGACTGGTTTATTTTGCTTAGCATAATGCTTTCCAGTTCCATCCATGTGGTTACAAATGGTAAGAGTTCTTTCTTTTTATAGCAGCATAGTATTCTATTGTGTAGATATACCAGTTTTCTAATATTTGTTAAATGAATGTTAATAAAATTAATGAAGGGCAAGTTTAAAAATAGATATACAGTTTTCTAATCCACTCATCTGCTGATGGGCATTTAGACTGTTTCCAAATCTTAGCTATTGTAAATTGTGCTGCTGCAAACATAGGGGTGCATATGTCCTTTCTGAATGGTGTTACTGATTTCTTGGGATATACCAAGTGTATTGGTTAATAATGAGGATTTTTTTCAATAGATGGACTTACACATACATTGATATATATGCAATTTGATATGTATGCTATTTTGTTGTATTGACAATAAGCTTCAAAACTTCATGTCAAATTTGCTGAAAGTGTAACATCATAGACATTTTTACACTTAAAAATGTCAAATTTCTTGCAAAAAAAGCATTTGCAGGAAGTTTTAATTTATTACTTTATTTTGAAGAAAAATGCTGCTGAATACTTTGGGAAGCTTATAGTGAACATGATTCATCTCAAGATATCCTTGAACGCTGATTGGAATGCTTTAAAAGTGATGATTTCAATGTGAAAGACAAAGGTGTCCAGATCAACAGAAAAAGTTTGAAGAGCAACAGTTACAAGCATTATTGGATGAAAATGCATGTCAAACTCAAAACCAACTTGCAGAAAGATTAAACGTTGCTCGGCAAACAATTTCTGATTGTTTACAAGCAATGAGAAAGATTTTAAAGGAAGGAAAATGGGTGCCACATCAACCGAATGAAAGACAAATAGAAAACTGAAAAGTCATCAGGAAAATGTTGCTTCAACGGCACAAAAAAAGACTTTTTTTGAATCAAATTGTGACTTGTGATGAAAAGTGAATTTATTTTGAGAATCCCAAATGGACAAAATCATGGGTTGATCAAGGTCAACCATCAACATCGACTGCAAGGCCAAACAACTTTGGAAAGAAGACAATGCTCTGTGTTTAGTGGGATCAGGAAGGTGTGATGTGTTATAAGCTTCTAAAACCAGGTGTAACCATTAATACTGATCACTATGACAACAAATAATCAAGTTGAACCACACTTTGATCATGAAATGACCAGAATGGGCCAGAAGACACAGCAAAGTAATTTTACTTCATGATAATACACCATTACACACTTTAAAGCAGTAAAAAACATGTTAGAAGATCTTGCCTGGGAAGTATTAACCCACCTGGTGTATTTACCAGACCATGTTCCTTCAGATTACCCCTTGTTCTGATCGACGGCACACACACTTTCTGAGCAGCACTTCAAAACATATGAAGTAGAAAATTGGATCACTGAAGGGTTTGCCTCAAAACAAGAAAAGTTCTGTTGGGACCGTATCCACATATTACCTGAAAGATGAGGAAATGTGTAGCAGGTGATGGACATTACTTTGAATAAAGCACTTTTGATCTTTCTCTTGAAATTATGTTTTCTTTGATTACAAAACCAGCTATTAAGCAGTACACCTAGTATTTTTAGAAGTCATATAATTGGGTCAAATGGGAGTTCCATTTTTAATATTTTTGAGGAAACTCCATACTGTTTTCCACAGTGGCTGTACCAGTCTGCATTCCCACCAGCAGTGTACCAGAGTTCCTTTTTCTCCACATCCTCACCAGCACTTGTCATTTGTTGATGAAAGCCAATCTGACAAGTGTGAAATGATATCTCATTGTTTTGATTTGCATTTCTCAGAGGATTAGTGACTTTGAGCATGTTTTTATATATCTCTTGGCCTTCTATATCTCCTCTTTCAAAAAGTATCTATTTAAGTCCTTTGCCCATTTTTTCAATTGAATTGTTTATCTTCCTTTGTTAAGATGTATGAGTTGCCAAGACCAGTTTGGCTCAGTGGATAGAGCGTCGGCCTGCGGACTAAAAGGTCCCGGGTTTGATTCCAGTAAGGGGCATGTACCTTGCTTGCGGGCACATCTCCAGTGTGGGGTGTGCAGGAGGCGGCTGATCAATGTCTCTCTCATCAATGTTTCTAACTTTCTATCCCTCTCCCTTCCTCTCTGTGAAAAATCAATAAAATATATTTTTTAAAAAAAGATGTATGAGTTCCCTATAAATTTTGAAGATTAGGCCTTTATCAGATATAACATTCGCAATATATCCTCCCAGGCAGTGGGCATTCTTGTTATTTTGTTGATTTTTTTTTTCTGTGCAGAAGCTTTTTATTTTGATGTGATCCTATTTGTTTGGTTTCTCTTTACTTTCCATTGCCTTAGGAGCTGTATTTATAAAGATATTGCTATAATATATGTCTGATATTTTGCTGCCTATGGTTTCATCTAAGAATAATGACAGTTTTACTTCTTTTCCATTTTGTATGCCTTTCATTTCTTCTTGTCTGATCACTATGGCTAGCACTTCCAGTACTATGTTGAACAGTACCCCTCCCTCTACCCTTAATCTCCCTCTCTTTGAAGACATCCATAGAGATTTATCAGTTCACTCCCTTTCATATAATACTGGTTTGGAGTTGATGAACTCCTTTAACTTTTTCTTATCTGTGAAGCTCTTTATCTGCCCTTCAATTCTGAATGATAGCTTTGCTGAATAGAGTATTCTTGGTCGTAGGTTCTTGCTATTCATCACGTTGAATATTTCTTGCCACTCCCGTCTGGCCTGCATCGTTTCTGTTGAGAAATCAGCTGACAGTCATATGGGTGCTCCCTTGTAGGTAATGAACTGTTTTTCTCTTGCTGCTTTTAATATTCTCTCTTTGTCTTTTGCTCTTGGCATTTTAATTATGATGTGTCTTGGTGTAGTCCTCTTTGGATTCCTTTTATATGGGGTTCTGTGTGCTTCCTGGACTTGTAAGTCTATTTCTTTCACCAGATGTGGGAAGTTTTCAGTCATTAGTTCTTTAAGTAGGTTTTCAGTATCTTGCTCTCTCACTTCTTTTGGCACCCCCACAATTCTGATGTTGGTACGCTTGAAGTTGTCCCAGAGGCTCCTTACATTATCTTCACATTTTTGGATTCTTTTCTCTTCTTGCTTTTCCAGTTGAGTGTTTTCTGATTCTTTATATTTCAAATTTTTGATTTGATTCTTGCCTTCCTCTAGTCTGCTGTTAGGTCTCTGTATAATAGTTTTTATTTCAGTCAGTGTATATTTAATTTCTAGTTGGTCCTTTTCCATCTCTAGTTGGTTCTTTTTCATCTCCTCTTGGGTCTCTCTAACTTTATCCAACTTTTCTAGGATATTTTTGGAAAACCTTATAAGTGTCGTTTTGAACTCTATATCCAGTAATTTGTTTTCCTCCATTTCTTTTGTTTGTGATCCCTTCCCTTGTCTCGGCATTTTCATTATGCCGGGAGAACTTCTTTGTTGGATTCAGCCTTATGATACCAGACTTGCAAAACCACAAAAGCCTCTCTGTTGAGCTTGGGATGGGTGGAGTCTCAGGGCTTAAGGGACTGCCTTGCCTTCCAGTCGGCCCTGCCCTCCACAGCTCCTGAGTCTCACGTGACTGGGTAATCTCTGGCATGGTCCCTGTGTGCGTGTGGGCTCTTGTAGTGCCTCTAGACTGCTGCCCCTCCGGCTCCCCTGCGCTCCGGGACCATATGAGTCTGGGTCCCCAGGGTTTCACCCGAAACTGGGGTTTAGTGAAGTTAGAAGTGGCACAGTTGGGAGGGTCTGTCTCCCACCCACTCATGAAAGCCAGCGGCACAATCCGCAATCGGTCCTCTGCGCGCAGGGCTGTGCGTGTCACCAGACTTCTGATCTTTTGCAACTCCCCTAAATTTCTGTGCACTTTTCCCTTTTCACAGTCCAAACTCCTCCCGTATGAGTTTCAGCTGGATCTGAGGTTTAGTGTTGTAGGATAAGGGGCTCAATGCCATTGAGAGTCTCCGTCTCCCTTCCACCAGAAAAAGCCAGCCAGGTATTCCGGCACCCGCTCTCTCCACGCATGTGTCTCTGTACCTCAGCTTTTTACAGCTCCTCTGGGTCTCTGTGAGCCCCTCTCTTTCCTTCTAGTTGTAGAATTTCCACTCCGCCAGCTTTCCTATGATTTTGGATGATGTCCGTTCTGTCTTTAGTTGTAGTTTTGAAATTGTTGTGCGAGGCAGCAGTGTAGGTGTTTACCTATGCCGTCATCTTGGATTCTCCTCAGGGAAATCGTTTTAGCTTTTGCCCATTGAGTATTATGTTGCCCGTAGGTTTTTCATACAAGACCTTTATCATTTTGAGATATGCTTCTTCCATTCCCACTTGCTGAGAGTTTTTATCAAGAGAGGGAATTGGGTTTTATCAAATGCTTTTTCTGCATCAATAGATATGATTCTGTTATTTTTATTTCTCAATTTCTTTATGTGATATAACATGTGTATTAATTTGCAGATCTTGTACCACCCTTACATCTCTGGACTAAATCCCACTTGGTCATGGTGGATCATCTTTCTAATGTAATACTGGATCTGATTTCCTAGGATTTTTTTTGAAGATTTTAGCATCCATGTTCATCAGAGATATTGGCCTATAATTCTCTTTCTTTGTAGTGCCGTAATCTGGTTTTAGGATTAGGGTAATGCTGGTTTCATAGGAAGAGCTGAAAAGTGTTCCTTTCTCTTGAATTTTTTGGAATAGTCTGAGGACAGATTTTAGTTTTTCTTTGAATGTTTGGTAAAACTACCCTGTGAAGCCGTCTAGTCCAGAGCTTTTGTTTACTGGAAATTTTTTGATTGCTGCTTCAATTTTTTCCACAGTTATCAGATTATTAGATTATTTATTCTTCCTGAATGAGTTTTTGTATTTTTTTGTTTTTTTAAGGTTGTATTTTTCTAGGAGTAAGGCCATTTCTTCTAGGTTGACCAGTTTGTTGGAGTAGAGTTGCTCATAGTATTTTTTTTACAATTCTTCATATTTCTGTGGAGTCTGTTGTTATTTCGCCTCTTTCATTTCTGATTTTGTTTATTTGGACCCTCTCTCTTTGCTTCTTGGTAGCCTGGCTAGAGGTTCATCAATATTGTTTATCTTTTCAAAGAACCAGCTCTTTTGTGTTGTTTTTTGTTTGTTTGTTTTTTGGTCTCTATGTCATTTATTTCTGCTCTGATCTTTATCATTTTCTTCCTTCTGCTCACTCTGAGCTTTTTGTGTTGCTCTTTTTCTAATTTTTTAAGTTGTGGAGTTAGATAATTTATTACCAGTGTTTCTTTTTTTGTTTTGTTTTTTTGAGGTAGGCCTGTAATGCTATGAACTTCCCACTCAGAACTGCTTTCATTGTGTCCCATATATTTTGGATTGTGTTTTCATTGTCATTTCTTTCCAGTTTTTTATTTCTTCCTTTATTTCTTTGGTAACTCAATCATTGTTTAATAACATGCTATTTGGCCTCTAAGTGTTTGAAATTTTTTATTATTTTAATTAGATTATTATGCCATTGTGATCTGAGAAGATGCTTGATATGATTCTAATCTTCTTAAATTGAAGAGACTTTGCCTGTGTCCCAATATGTGGTCTATTTTTGAAAATGTCCCATGTGCACTTAAGAAGAATGTCCTAGCTGTACCAGTCAGTAATAGCAGATTTTGTAATCAAAGAAAACATGATAATTTCAAGAGAAACATCAAAAGTGCTTTATTCAAAGTAATATCTATCACTAGCTACACATTTCCTTAACTTTTAGGTAATTCGTGAATACCATCCCAATAGAACTTTTCTTGTTTTGAGGTAAACAAACCATTCAGTAACCAATTTTTCACTTCTTCATACATTTTGAAGTGCTGCTCAGAAAGTGTGTGTGCCATCGATCAGAACAAGAGGTCATCTGAAAGAGCAAGGTGTGGTGAATATGGTGGGTGGTTTAATACTTCCCATGCAAGATCTTTTAACATTTCTTTAACTGGTTTTGAAGTGTGTGGCTGGTGTGTCATCATGAAGCAAAATTACTTTGCTGTGTCTTCTGGTCCATTCTGGTCATTTCATGATCAAAGTGTGGTTCAACTTGGTTAGTTGTTGTTGGTAGCAATCAGTATTAATGGTTTCATCTGGCTTTTGAAGCTCATAATATACCACACCTTCCTGATCCCACCAAACACAGAGCATTGTCTTCTTTCTAAAGTGGTTTGTCCTTGAAGTCGATGTTCCTATTTTTATACAGTTGGGTTATTTACATCTTTTTATATTATAAACATCACTTTGTTATATTTCTCTGGGTAAATACTTTCACACATCCATGATTATTTTATTAGTTTATGAAAATTGCTGGGTCTAAGGATAACTAAAATGTTAAAAATTTTAATATGTATTACCAGAATAAATTTCTTTGATTGTTATAGTTAATATATTATTATTTTAAGCATACAATATTTTTCATATGCTTATTGGTCATTGTCATTTCTTATTTTCTTTTTGTAAATTGTCTATTAATGTGTTTTGTCAATTTTATATTTTAATTGATTTATAAGTTCATTATACACTAAGAATTTAATTTCTTTTATTTTTTACTTTTTTTCTTCATCTTTAATACCAATAATATTATAGATTTCTCCCTCCCATTTTACCCCCCTTCACTTAGACCCAACCTACCCACCCAGGTCTTCACCACCCAATTGCCCATGTCTATAGGCTATACATATAAGTATATAAGTTCTTTGGTTTATCTCTTATCTCCCTGTACCCACATGAAGGTATATCAGTCTGTTTCATGCCTCTAGGCTTCGGTTCTTATTTTGTTGATCAATTCATTTTGTTCGTTAGATTCCACAAATAAGTGAGATCATGTGATATTTGTCTTTCTCAGATTGGCTTTTATACTTCACATAGTAGTCTCCAGGTCCATTCATGCTGTCCCAAAAGGTAAGAGATCACTCTTTGTTATTAATTTTGCAAATTGATGTAATTCTAAGTGATTTGAAATCTAAAGTGATTTCTAAAATATACACAAAACAGTAGTGATGACACATATATAATATCCATTTGTTCATCATCCAGCTTCAACAAGTATCAACTCATGACTACTCTTATTTTAATTCCTTCCACTCAATTCCCTTACCTAATCCCTATCCAGCTCTTAATTATGTTGAAGAAAATCCCATAGGTAGTATCATTTAATCTGTAAATATTTTATTATTTTTTAATTTTATTTTTATTGTTGCAAATATTACAGATGTCCTCCTTTTATCTAATCTGTAAACATTTTAATATGTATCTCTAGAGGACTACCCTTTTTCTACATAACCTCAAAACTAAAATTATAGCTTATGATATAAAATAGTAACTTTAATATTTTTCTTAATGGTTTTTGCTTTTTTTAAAAAATAAATCTTTATTGTTCAGTTTATTACAGAGGTTCCTCTTTTTGTTCCTCCATAGCTCCCCTCCACCTGATTCCCCACCCCCCATCCTATACCCTTACTCACCACAACTGTCCTCATCCATAGGTGTAAGATTTTTGTCCAATCTCTTCCCGTACCCCTCACACCCCCTTCCTGCCAAAAATTGTCAGTCCATTCCCTTTATGCCCATAATTCTATTATATTCACCAGTTTATTCTGCTCATTGGATTTTTTATTCACTTGGTTTTTAGATTTACTTGTTGATAGGTATGTATTTGTTATCACTTTGTTCATAATTTTTATCTTTACCTTTTTCTTTTTCCTCTTCTTAAAGAATACCCTTCAGCATTTCATTTAATCCTGGTTTGGTGGTGATGAACTCCTTTAGCTTTTTTTTTGTCTGTGAAACTCTTTATCTAATCTTCAATTTTGAATGACAGCTTTGCTTGGTAGAGCACTCTTGGTTGTAGGTCTTGATATTCATCACTTTGAATATTTCCTGCCAATCCTTTCTGGCTTGCATAGTTTCTGTTGAGAAATCAGTTGACAGTCATATGGGTACTCTCTTGTAGGCAACAAACTGTTTTTCTCTTGCTGCTTTCAAGATTCTCTTTTTGTCTTTTGCCCTTGGCATTTTAATTATGATGTGTCTTGGTATGGTCCTCTTTAGATTCCTTTTGTTTGGGGTTCTGTATGCTTCCTGAACTTGTAAGTCCATTTCTTTCAATAGGTAGAGAAAGTTTTCAGTCATCATTTCTTCAAATAGGTTTTCAGTATCTTGTGCTCTCTCTTCTTCTGGCACCCCCATAATTCTGATGTTTGGTGTGCTTGAAGTTGTCCCAGAGGCTCCTTACACTATCTTCAAATTTTTGGTTGCTTTTTCCTTTTTGTTTTTCTGGTTGGGTGTTTTTTGTTTCTTTATATTTCAGATCTTTGATTTGGGGTCCTCTAGTCTGCAGTTGGATCTCTGTATATTATTCTTTGTTTCAGACAGTGTATGCTTTGACTGATCCTTTTCCATTTGTTTAGCAATCTCATTAAGATCCTTGAAGTTCTTACTAAGTTTCTCCGAAGTCTCACTAAGTTTCTCAGCAGTTTGTAGAAGATTCTTGAGTAACTTATAAATGTGGTTTTGAACTGTATGTCCAGTCGTTTACTTTCTCCATTTCTTTCATTCATGACATGTTTCTTGGTCTCTGCATTTTGGCTGTTTCCCTGTGTTGATGGAGTGGCTTTGCGTGCTAGTTGTCCTTTATGGCCCAGTAGCTCCTCCTCCCCAATCACCTGAAGTGGACACTCCTGGTGCATCCCTTTGTGGGCTGGGTTCTCAGTCTTATTGTAATTAAGCCTTGATTGCTATTGGTACAATGGGAGGAATTGACCTCCAGGCCAATTGACTGTGAAGATTAGCTGTGTCTATTAATGGAAGAACTGCTGTACTGGAGACACTCCTATGGTACAGGATTTGCTTCAGTGGGGCTTTGGTGCTCACTGAGTCTGCCTCTTGAGTATGTTGCTTATGTATGTGAGGAGTTGAAATCTGGTATTGTCTCACACTGACCTCTAGGTACTCTGGTTCCTGGATCTCTAAGGAGGTGCAAGTCAGCTAGCGTCTGAGGCCACCCAGCAGGAGCTACAGGGAGATCTGCAGATTTCTCCTCTTTGCTTGGAATTTAGAACTTTTGGAGTTGTCTGACCCAGTTGCAATTTATTAGATTAAGCTGCTAGAGGGCAGGCCATTCATATGCAAAAGCCACTGCGCACAGCTGGGTGGGTTTGTAAATTGGGCGGGATGGGGTCTCAGGGAAGCACTGGGCATGGCAAACAGTGCTGGCTGCCAGTCAGCCTTCTCTAGTTTCCGTGTTCTGTTCTGGGCTCCAGAGCAGTAAACAATGATTCCTGTGCGCACATCTGCAAGAAGGCCACCCTCCCTTTCTGACTCAATGGCAGACAGTTCAGTTTCTCCCTGTATGAGTCTGGGTTCCCAGAATCTCGCCAGAAGCTGGAGTTCAGAGAGTCAGGAACTTGTAACTCCCATCCAATTGAAAAAAACAGTACACACCAGCCTGGTTCATGTGCATCTAGGTACCTCTGCCTTTCTGAGCCTCTGCACATCCTACCAGGTCTCAATGCACTTTTTCTTTCCTTCTAGTTGCAGAACTTCCACTCTGCTAGCTTTCCCGTGGTCCTGGGGGATAGTTGTTTTGTCTTTTAGTTGTAGTTTTGGTGTGGTCATGAGAGGCAGCACGTATAGGTATATACCTTATGCCACCATCTTGGTTCTCAATGTTTTGCTTTTATTGTTATTCTTAGAGAAAGTTTCCTTAAATAAACTTAATTTTCCTTAAACTTACTTATTTTGTTATAGAATTTTAATACAAACTATTGTAAAAAGTTTTGAAAATACAGATTAATAAAACCTTATTAACTTATACTTATCACTTTTAATATTATAGTATAGAATATATTCTGGAAATATTTGAAAAGTTATTTTTACAGAATTAAACTATATTACTTTGTAACTTTACAATTAATTTATTGTAAATGTCATTCCCTGTCATGAAGTATCGACTGATATTATTTTCTAAAGGTGCATAATATTCCATTGGAAAACTAGATCATAATTTATTTTACTTAATGCCTCAATACTAAATATTTAAATAGAATAATTCATAAGTAATTAATTAAAAAAATATTGAATTCTTATAGTATGCCAGACACTTTATTTGGCACTAAAGATACAACAGTGAGAAAATACTAGTACACACACAGACACACACACTCACACACATAATGCAGTTTCCTGTCCAGAGTATGGCTTAATGTAGTCATGAACATTTTCATTCAAATAATTTTGCACCATTTTTAATTGTTTCCTTTGGATAAATTCTGAAAAGTGAAAAATACTTTTTAAAAAGTGTTTTTGTTTTTTATATATATTGTCAAATTTTCCTACAGAATTATTGTGATATTTTAGATTTCTATGTGCACTATATTAGTGTTAATACTAGATATTATTGGTTTTTTTCAATCTCAGGTAAATGATTTGTATTGTTTTATTTAGTATTTCACTTATTACTAATGACATTAACTACTTGTTCCCATGCTTATTGAGCTTGTGAATTACCTGTTCATGTTCTTTGCACATACTTTTTTCTCGTTGAGGTGTTTGCTTTTTCATCTTTTATAATTTTTATTTTTAAAATTTAAATACTATACATCACAACAGTGGTTACATGTAGAGGTCATATGTGCAAAATTACAAAAACTATATAAATTGATAGTAATCCCTTAAGTTTGAAGTCTTCTATGATAATAGTATCAACACAATTTAGAGTCTTTCCTAAATTGCTCAACAGGTCTACATAAATATTCTTATACTGGGACACTCAATTCCAGGCACCAATCCATGAATAGGTCAAGTGCTACTTTAGAATTAAATGTAAAACAATTATAGTTTTGTGTTGAAAGAAAGAAAAAAATGGGCCTTTGGTGGTTGTGGAATTACTGATGGTTTATAGTCTTTGAATCAAAAATGGTAGTACTGGCAGTGATAAAAAGTCATTGCTATCTGCCAGCTGTTTAATTATACAAAATGATGTTGAAAACTCATAATAATTTTTAATGTGAGTGTAACAAAAGTCACCAATGCAATTAGCACCCTTGTGGGCAATCTCAAGAGAAAAGCTAGATACTGAGTTATTATGGAGTATAAAATACATTCTCACCTATGAGACAAATTGGTTTGGAAATATAGACTTCCTTAGATTAGACTCTCTTTAGTTGGTAAATAGGGAACTGATTTCAATTTCTAGGACCATTAATCTCCTACCTTTTATGGATAGTAAATTATCTTTAAATTAAAACAAATAAACAACCTACCTGTCAGACTGTGTGTCGGAATAAACACAGGCTGCCAACAACTTGTAATTAGGACCTCTAACCTGATCTACTTAAATGGCTTTGACAAGGAGAGCAACATAAAACCAATTTTCATTTTCAAAGAGGAAAATAACTTTTAATAAAAAAATTGAAAAAAAGACATATTTTCAATTTTT
Source organism: Lasiurus cinereus (assembly GCA_011751065.1). Lineage (NCBI taxonomy): Eukaryota > Metazoa > Chordata > Mammalia > Chiroptera > Vespertilionidae > Lasiurus > Lasiurus cinereus. The sequence continues at coordinate 32,326,832 of JAAGEH010002531.1, forward strand.
TTCTGCAAATAGTATATCACATTGAGTTTCTTTAACCACAACATTTTTATTTATAAGCTGAGTGATATCTCTCATGCTCATGCCACATTTTTTGTTGCTTTCCTTTACACTTTTGTTTTAATGTCTCATACTCCAGTTAAGATGAGTGGTTATCACTCTTGGTTTTTAGCACAACTGGGGTAGTAAAACCACATTTAAAATCATATAAATTATCAACTTGAATGAGCAATGTCTTGAGAATGTTCAGTACCCTATCCAGTATGCTCTCATGGAAAGAATCTTTAATCTATGAAAGTCACTAAACAAAAACTGCTAGTATGAAAGAGTGGTAGAAATCATTTTTGCTATTTTGGAGAACTAGATTTATTGTTGTTGTTTTTTAATTTCTTTATTGATTAAGGTATTACATATATGTCCTTATTCCCCCATTATCCTTCCAACCCCCCTTCCCCACTCATGACCTCACCCCCTGTTGTCTGTGTCCTTTGGTTAGGCTTATATGCATGCATACAAGTCCTTTGGTTGATCTCTTCCCCTTACCCCCATCCTCCCTTACCTTCCCTCTGAGGTTTGATGGTCTGATTGATGCTTCTCTGTCTCTGGATCTGTTTTTGTTCACCAGTTTATGTTATTCATTATATTCCATAAATGAGTGAGATCATGTGATATTTATCTTTCTCTGACTGGCTCATTTCACTTAGCATAAGTTCCATATTGTTGTTGTTTTGACCTTGCAGAGGTTGGCCATTTTAATTTTTCCTGTGTTATTATTTTTAAAATTAAGGAAATAAACAGAGACTAGAATAGGGAATTAGTTAAGATCATTTATGTAACATGTGCTGGGATGAAAAACTTGCCTTAAGTTCAGGTCACATAACACAACGTTCCAGAAGTACTCTGGCTACAGGTGCAATTTAAGGATCAAAATTATTTCATTAAGATTCTATTTATCTTTCCCAGGCTTTATCTTTTTTTCAGTGTATTGACCTTGACCTTATTTCCTTTCAAAACTCTTGGTCTTGCCCAGCCGGCGTGGCTCAGTGGTTGAATGTCAATCTATGACCCAGTTATAGTTCGATTACCAGTCAGGGCAAATGCCCGAGTTGCTGGCTTGGTCCCCAGTAGGGAGCATATAGGAGGCAGTGATCAATGATTCTCTCTCATCATTGATGTTTCTATCTCCCTTCCTCTCCCTTCCTTTCTGACATCAATAAAACAAACAAACAAATGAAAAACCTCTTGACCTTTACATGAAAAGACTGGCTTAATTCAGAAGCCCATTATTGAATTATCACTGTGGTTAGGGAAATATTTTACTAAAACTGAATCAAGGGTTCTAATCATAGAATCAAAGGGCTGAAGTTCCTTCCAGTCAGTGTGAAACCAGACTAGGGGAAGGAGAATATCCAAATAAGTGATGTAGGGAAGTCAATGTTGTAGAGGCAAACCACATACTATAGTCTGGGGTGTTGAATTTTTCACTGTTGGGATCTTGTTCTTTCATATTTTGGGTGCTCTCTAAGCAAACAAACATAGCCATAAGAATAAATTCACATAAGGTTTCTTGCCATGACCCCACAAAGGAGTGGTCAGAGATGTAGTGGAAACATTAAGAGATGAGACTAAGAGATATGAATAGCTAGAAAGAATTTCACACCTGTTGATGATGTTATCTAGATCATCTTAATGTTCATCCTCTATCCAGGAAGGTTGTCTCCTGGAACAGTTACAGTTTGGGAAAGGTTGCACATGGAACAGTGAGAGAGGAAGCAAGATCAGTAGAATCAATGAAGTGACAGATGTTGTAGTCAGAATGCCCTTACATTCAGAAACTTTTGTTTTAAATATTGGGAGAAAGCCAAATACACAAAATAGGTGAAAGCAGAGGTGCTGTGGTTAATGGGGAGGTATGGTGCCCAGAATTCTACCAGCTCAATCACCCCTCCTCATCTTGATCTCCTAATAGCCTGTGAAAGGGCACCAAGCAAATCCCAATGACTAGAAGAATTTAAAAACCAGTTGCCAATTCTCTGCTTTTCAATAAAAAACAAACAAACAAACAAACAAACAACTAAATCCAAAAGCCTGCATTTTCCAATCATTAATGTGGTTTGGAGGTCTATGAACTCCAAGTGTCTTTGCTCTATGCCAAACTACCCAATTAATTCCCTACTTAAAATACCTGAAGGACAGAGGAAAAATCTGAAATGTTGAGATATCTATCCAAAAAATAATCCTTAAAGCTGTGTACATGAACATGAGAAAATTCACAGCCTGTACTTCAACATCACTAAGCAATTCTGAAAACCTCATTTTCCATAGGCTGCTTTTGGTATTTGTATCAAGCCCCAGATATAAGCATAGAGATAAGACAGGGTTTTAAAAAATGATTTTGAAGTTAAAGCACTCAGAGTTTTTGGGGACCCAATGCAATGACTCTCATTGAATTATAGGTGGAGAGAAGGAATTAAGTTCAATCTAGACTTCTTGGTACTTTCAATACTAATTAGAACCTACTAAAATATATTTAACATAAAAATTAAAAAAAAATCCAATTCAGGTTATTTGTTATAGTGAAAAGAACAAAGAAATGAGGAAAGATTATAATAGTATGTGTTTTCAGATTGTAGAGTCAAAGGCTAAAAGCTGAAGCTCATGAGACCTCAAAGGATAAAGACAGAGTGAACATAGATTGCACAATAAACCCAAACATGTGAGAAAGAGGTGGAAATTCTTAAAGCTTGAACCAGGTAAATATAAGACTAATAAAGGTAAAACCAGTACATCTTCTTTTCAGGTTGTAGTTTGACTAAAATATTTTGAGAATGTGCCCAGGGTATGGCACAGTGATATGTTCTCATTTTCTATTTTTAAATGAATGTCTTTGTTTTATACTCACTGAACAAACAGAATTGTGATTTGGATCTCTCAACTAGCATAAGTGATTTAAGATACTTGGACAATGATTTCCTTTGAAATTTTGGAGCGCGTTTGTCCCTTTGCTGCACTCCTCCACATTATGCTAGGTAATTTGGAGAGGCAATGCACCCTATATAAAATGCTTCCAGTAGCTGCTGACTTTCAAATCTATTTCTTTTAAAATTTTTAGTCTTTCTGATTATGCCAGGAAGAAAATATCATTTTGGTGTTAATCTGTCTTTAACACCTAACACTTGATAATATGCCTTTTAACACAGAAAGGAGTTCAGTAGTCAACTGAATCTATGATAAACTTGGGTGGGTTTGACAAGCCTCTATGGAAGAACAGGAATCAATTAACCTCCTGCTAGAGAAAACTAGATATTTGCAGTAGTAGGCCTGGAAGCCATAAATTCAAAGACTTTCCTTTGTTAGTTTATTCAAACGGTAGTATATATGTGGAAATTTATGTCATGAAAACCTAAAATATAAGCTTCAAGAAAGATTAATCTAAATGCATGGAAGTCAGAAACATATCAAGAAGTCTAGGGTTGTATCCTTAACCTTTGAGTTTCACATGATAGAAGACTACTATCGTGTGATATGCTCCTTTATGCTCCAGAAAGAGACAGAATATTGGATGGATGATGGCTCAGACCCACTCCACTAATTCTTGTCTTTTAAGTAAAATCCTCTATTTCTTTGAAAAGACCTCTTTTAAATTGCAGATGAAGCTGGTCTGGGGAAAGGTGTCCCTAAAGAGAAAGTAGCGTAAGTGCCCATGTTAGTACTATCTTACTGTGTGCACAGGATAAATCTAATGCAGATTGAACTAATCTAAAGTTCAACATCTGTTTCATTCCAAGTGGAACATTTGAAATTCAATGCAAAGAAGGACTTTCATGCCTAGCTTTTATTCTGAGCAACTAATTGCAGTAGTCAGTTTCCAGTTTTTAAGTTCATGAAGCTTCTTAACTAGTCCCAATACAAGTCCCATATAGTAGCATTATAATATGATTAATGTTTTATAGGTTTTATTCATTATTTTTAAAAAAGAACTATTTTATAATTTTATAAAAATTTTAATTTAGTAGTATTAAATATTAGCAATATTGAATACCATAGACTTTGGAGCTAGATAGATGTGGGTTAGAATTTCACTTGTGCTACTGAGTGACTGTGCAAGTTAGTTAGCCTCTCTAAATTTCAGATTCTTTTATATAGGGATATAAATAATATTTATCACACAAGTAATATCAATGAACTAATGCTTATTGAGCACATTAGAATAATTTAAGTAAGCTCAGCACAATACCTGGCAAAGAGTAAGGAGTCAAACATATTACCATATCACCACAGTAGTAGATTTATGCAGCTCTGATCTTTTGATTTCATAGTTTGTTTATAGAACACAAACAGGTTAAACACATGTTTAAAAACTACCTTGATGTTTTTAAACATGCAAATGTTTAGCAGAATGAATATAAGAAGAGTAAAAGAAATAAAAGCAAATAATTTTTACTTTTTTTCTGAAAATTTTGATTTTTCAACATCCACAACAATGGGAATGTGTTCATCTCAGTCTTTGTTACTCACATTTTCTGTGACATCCTCTTTAGCTACCTCTGCTCTGGGCTGTTTCCTGTTCTCTATGCCCCTAAGAAGTAGGATGCTTAGAAATGGAGGGCAAAAGCTCAGTAGTTTGCACAAGTTCAACTGAGTCCCAATTTAAATTCTGCTTCTCATGCTCATTTGATTGCATAATATTAGCCCTCAAAACTAGAGGTCTCTGCATTTTTTAAAGTCATTGTGATCTGTTTAAGAAAGGAAAATGAACTTGAAGAAAAGTGCTGCAAATAATGAAGGAATAGGAACATATTTTGGTCTTCTGGAGTCAGTAAATTATTTCTTTAGCAGTCTCTGAGGTCATATCTCTATTTCTAACTCTAGCTCTAGCTCTAGCTCTAGCTCTGTCTCTACTTCTAACTCTACCTCTACCTCTACCTCCACCTCTAGGTATAGCTATAGCTATGTCATATCACCCAAAAATATGTACACACTTTACAGCTGATAGCTCAATTGATGTTTTTTTTTTTCTTTTCAGATTTAACCATTGGAATTAATAATGACTCAAAAATGTGTATACATTTTTGGGACACCCTATATATACAACTATAATATACTAATATTTCTTTAATGTATTAGCTAATAATATAATTATAAGAATAAAATAGCATAGTAATCATTGTTAATATTATTAATACTTATTTAATATTTAATGAATTACTATATATTTTAATATTGACTTTAATATAAAAATTTATTTCTAGCTTTATAAAGCATTATTGGAATGTTACCAAAGGCACAAAATTTTTATGAAATTTCCTATCAATATTTAGTTGGGAAAATATATTTTTATAATGCCATACTAAACCTTTAAAATAAGAAAAAAATAAAAAAACTCAACCCCCAAATTGTGTGGAAAATACTCCTGTGTATGTTGCTGGGATTAGGCAAGCAGCTGATGGCTTGATCAGTTAGGGGCTAACCTGAAAACTGCCGACTTCCTGGATGTGAGCCAAAGGTTGCCCTTGGGGTTAAAATAAGCCAGTTAATCTCCTGACTGAAGCAACTAGTCTAGACTTTGAATTGCTCTGGCACAGTACTTGTCAGGATGTTGTGGATTGACTACATTCTAATTTTGCCCACTGCTTCCTTTGCAAAGGTGTTTTGGGCAAGAATGTGACATTGTTGCTATAAATTTAACTAATGTAGATGCGAAGAGGTTATATAAGGTGGGTTGTTGGGTTTACATAAATGTGTTTTTTTTAGGTCAGTTCTCAGTCACCAAAAGAGAAAAACAGCTGCATAATAGGTTTAACTTGTTTTATTCATGCGTAAGGATGTAATAAGGAATCTGTAAGCTGGTATTAGCTTGCCTTCTGATCCCCTGAGAGGTTCTTCTGGTTATGAGGATCCTTAAAAGTTGTTGAGAGAGTCATTTGGGACTGCTCTATGCTGATGACTCTGAATTGGAATACACATACAAAATGAAAAGAAGACTTTGTAAAGAGCCAGCACAAAATGACGGCAGTCATTGGACACCAAGCAGATATTTGGTGCAAAATTCTACCGTTATCTGATATTTTGATATAACAAATACTAAAACAGTTTAAGCAGCAAAATGTGTGTTGCACAGTCCTTGAAGTCTGCAGAGGAACCATCTTCATCCTAGAGAGAATTGATTGCAACCTACAATGGAGACCTGCCCCATTTTGATATTTGTACCACATCCCATTCAATATTGAGCCCCTGCTTCATTTAAGATGTTTTGGGCTAAAAAGAAATGAACAAAATAAGTCCTTTTTAACAAATTAGTTTGCATTCCAGTACAGATGATAATATCACATAGGAAAAGAACATCACCAAGAAAAAGATAAACAGCCATCCTTACACAGTTACTTGAAAATTGAAATTGCAAATGAAATGACTGAAGGACCTGCTAAGGAATCTGTCTTATTTCACTTCTTAGTTAACTGTGTATATTTTACTTGTACTCATCTACACCTATAGTTATTTACTTATATTCTTTGAACACCATCATTTTTCTCTCTAGCTCTATTTTTACTCATGCTCTACTAGCCAAATGTGTGTGTGTGTGTGTGTGTGTGTGTGTGTGTGTGTGTGTTTGTGTATATAATTACAAAAATGTCCCATAGGAACTTTGATCAGACCATAGTCTTATCTTCAAAACATGCTCTTTGGATGTGACCCACTTGAGTTGGCTACCTCATATTCCACTAAGAACCAACCTGAGCTCTGGAATCCTTTGAGATTCCTTCATTTCTCTTACTTCATATCTAACTGGCTTCTAAGTTTAGTTGCCTATATCCTCTCTTGAATCCCCTTCTGATATAGGTTCGGTTCTCTTGGATGCTGATTCTGCTTTGAAGGGAGGGGATTGAAATAGGAATGGGCACAGGGGGAAGTAGAGCTGTGATACAGGCTCTAGAGCCTCAGCCAGGAGGATCTTGGGAACTAAAATGGCTCCTGAGTTGTTCCACATTGTACAGACTGTCAGAGCCTTTATCCTTGAAGAGGTTCTGGACTGTGCATCCATGTCTGTTATAACTGTCTTTCTGTTTCCTTTATAACAGACTTATTTTAGGTTTTTAAAATTGTTAGTTTGAACTTTTTCCGAAATTTTCTATTTCCCATTTCTTCTTCTACTCCCCTTTAATATAAAAGAAATTTATGTCACTCCACTTCTTAAAATTTTTCAGTAACTTCTCATCACCTGCAGGATAATGTCCTGACTTCATAGTAAGACTTACAAGGAATTTCATGAGTTAGACCTATCTACTTTTTAATATTTATTGCCTAAACTGCTCATGGATCAACCCTACATGCCATCATTATAGAACTCCCTATAGTTCCCTAAATATACCACATTCTTCTATTCTATTTACCTGGAAAATCTTTTTCATTTCTTACCTGTCTGATGAATCCATTGTAATCATTCCTTAAGAATTAACTCAAGTTCATTTTCTTAAAAATGTCTCTCCCAACATTTCTAGACAAAATTAAGCACTTTCATTTCTGTGGGCTTTTATCATGAGCATTATATATTTATTTTTATTTATCTCAACCACTGGTGTGAAAACACAAAAGGTCAGTAACATGTGTTTGTACATGCATATTAGATACAAAAATTCATCTTGTATTTCCTATGCTTAGCAATTCCTAGCTCAAAAACATATGTTTGAGAATGTGAAAGAAAAAAAAAGGAGAAATTCCTTTCTATACTAACTATAAACTGTATTCTAATCAACACCTATAACAACTTCATTAAGATTTTCATGAATTCTATGGCTAATTATTTTGTCAACATAACAGTAAAATTTTGGGAAATTTATTCTTTATATTCTTTGGCTTCTGTGTAATTTTTGCACCTCTACAAAAAAACCCTGCATGTTCATAATTATCAACCACAACTGTTTGATCAGTGGTAAAACAGACCTGCCTGGTAGGGCCCAGAACTGAGAACCCAAATGGCTTACTCTCAGAGTAAGCTCCCAGTAGAAGTACTTGGAATAGATACTCAGAGGCATTTGGGACAGTTGAGCAGCCAGTGTGAGACTGACCCACATGTAGACAAGAAATGTACATGTCAGGGGGTGACTGGGATGGGGCATTGGCAGAGGAAGAGGACAAAGGCTGGTTTATGACTGCTGGTGAAAGAAGGAGTGATTTTGGAGGACAGAAGGAAAGCTTCTTACCAGAGATCCAGCCATATGTAGTGACACTCAGTCACAGCAACTGGCATTCAGATGCAGTTGACAAACCTTGGGAAGATGGGCATGAGGGGCACATCAAAGTACCAGCTAGGTAGGTGCCAGGGTTGGAGCAGAGAACCGAGCAGAAGATTGGTATATCAGGGTGGAATCCCAGACTATTAGGGCAGGGCTGTGTGGCAAGTGCTTGGCCACTGTAGGAAAAAGAGGAACTCACTGGGTAAAGAAGGGGCAACATCACAGCAGGCTGGCAGTAGTGTTGGCTCAATGCAGAGGCACTGAATATAGCCTCGGTTGTTTCTTTGTGTGCAGGTTTGGGAGCTGTTTGGGAAGACTTGAAGCTATACCTTGTGAGAATTACCCTCAATAGAGTAGAGATAATAGACAATAAATCAAACTTCATTTTAGCCAGGATCTTGGGAACTACACTGTTAAGAGTTTCCTCCATTAGTAACCATTGGTTATTAAGAAATACTCTATAATGTCTAAATTAAAGAATTTATTCTGTGACTGCATTGAAAACGAATTCCTCAAATAGCCCAGCCTTAATGTGGGGCTGTGTGATGTTGTTGTATGTTCACCACAAGGCATAACTAGACGCAACATATTTAACACTGTAGAGCTCAGGATGGCTGACAGAGGAAGAGGAACAGAGAGTCTCCTTCAATGCGCACCCGTCCCACTCAGGACCAATTAATCACATAGATGTGCTGCTTGTCAGGAAGAATGAGTGCAGAAGATTGAGTCTAGGGTGAGAAGGGATGAACAAGAACAGAGAATGGATACGTGGACCATCTTTGCATTTTGTGTGGTAAGCTGCTTGTATTTCTCTTCTAGCTTGTGAGAATTTCACTCAGTACAGGAGAGATAATAGACAATAAATCAAACTTAATTTTAGTCAGGATCTTGGGAAACTACACTGTCAAAAGTTTCCTCCATTAGTAACCATCGGTTATCAAGAAATACTCTAATGTCTAATTAAGAAATTTATTCTGTGACTGCATTGAAAACGAATTCCTCAAATAGCCCAGCCTTACTGTGCTTTGACCTGTATACGACTCCAATTCAGAAGAGTAAAGAAAAAAATAGTGGAAGAGAGAAAGTCTTAGAAAAACACTTTCATCTAGGATAGGAATTACTCCTATTGATCCTGGGATGGCTTTGTGATGTATCCTCTTGGTTGAACTACCTCTCCCAGAATTCTCCTTTTAGTATGTTTCCAGGGAGATTCTTTCATGAGAGTTGGAGAGCAGAAAGGAAGTAGCACATACATACCTTCTTCTAGACATTCAGTCAAATACTAGTTTAAATGCTGCAGTAAAAGTGTTTTTCTGATGTAATTAAAGTCCCAAATCAGTTGATTTTAAGAGGAGAATACCCTGGGTGGTTTTGACTTAATCATGTGGAAATCCTTTAAAGAGGAACTGGGCTTTCCTTTAGGTGTGGTGACTCCAGGTACCATACTGGAGGGAAGGGTGTGTGGAGGGAGATTAAAACAGTTCTACATTGACCTCATTAAAATGAAGCAACAGGTGGGCTTACGGTGGCCTTCCCTCTCCCCATATCCTTATTCAGTTTCTCAAACGTTGAGCCAAGTGTGCACCCAGCTCCATAATAAGGGGCCCCCAATTCTGCAGACAATCCTTGTACCAAGGTCAGAGGCAAAAAAAAGTAAACAAGTTTTATACTCTTTCTGTTGGGTTCCAGCTTGTTTGTGATCATCACTCCTGCCTGCCTGTCCACCTTGGGCACCAGCGTTTGATAGGCATGCGGCCTTACAGAGACTCTTAGCCAGGAATTCCTTGTAATAAATACACACACATATGCATAAATATTTATGTGTATACATAGTTACGTATATGTGTGTAAATACATAAAAATTAAAATACCTTCAAACATGTATACTGGTCTGTTTCTCTGCCTGAATCTTGATTGAAACAATACTTTATTTTTATCTTATTTTGTATATCACTTTAGAGTTTACTAAGTAGCTCCATATAGTTTATCATATTATGGCACAGATGAAAAAACTGGGGCCCAGAATACTAAGTGGCCTTCCCAGTGCCACACAGTCAGTAAGTGACCTAATCAGCACCCAGGTCCCTCCCAGCCAGCCATGGGGGTGGCAAGGCCCTTCCCAAGCCTAAAACCTCCACACAGGCTTTAGGCTATTGAAGGAGCTGAGCCTGCGATCGGAGTGGGGTTGCCTGCTTCCCAAGCCTAAAACCTGGGGTGGAGGCTTTAGGCTTGGGAAGGGGCCGAGGCTGCAACCAAATGCAGACCATCGGAAGTCAGCACTGGGTTGTTCAGCTGCAGCCTGGTGACCCAGCACTGACTGCCCAGGTAGCTGAGACCCAGAAGAAGAGTCAGGATCTGATCTGCAGCCTCAGTGGAAGCTGTTGATCAGTGTACTTATCTCTCTCTCTCTCTCTCTCTCTCTCTCTCTCTCTCTCTCTCTCTCTCCCCCTCTTTCTTTCTGATCCTTGCCAGCATCAGGCTTTTCTTTCTCTCCCAGCATCAGTGGGGCTTTGCTGTTAAGCCCTGAATCCAGAGATAGGCCTGGAGATGCTGACTGGCATAGGAACCGACCAATCAGAACCAAAGGTAGGTGCTGTGGAGAACCAATGGCTGCCTAGGAGGCGGAGCTTCTGACACTGACTGACATAGGAACTGACCAATGAGAATGAAATCTGGGTGCTGTGGGGAGCCAATGGCTGCCTAAGAGGCAGATCTTTTGATGCTGACTGGCATAGGAACTGACCAATCAGAACCAAAGGTGAGTGCTATGGGGAGCCAATGGCTGTCTAGGAGGTAGAGCTTTTGATGCTGACTGGCATAGGAACCAACCAATGAGAACAAAATCTGGGTGCTGTGGGGAGCCAATGCCTGTCTAGGAGGCAAAGCTTTTGACACTGGCATAGGAACTGACCAATCAGAACCAAATTGACCAGCAGAGGAGGGCACTGGGGGGTGACATCAGGCCTGCAGGAGAGGGCAATTTAAGGGTGATCAGGATGGCAGGCAGAGGCAGTGCTGGGCAATCAGGCAGGCAGGCAGGTGAGCAGTTAGGAGCTAGTGGTCCCAGATTGTGAGAAGGATGTCTGACTGCCAGTTCAGGCCTGATACTTGGGTTAGGTTTAGGCCTGATTGGGCCTAAAACCCACAAGGATATAGCTACCCTGGTTTAGGCCTGAGGGGTACCCAATTGGAGAGCATGCAGGCTGAGTTGAGGGAACCCCTCCTCCATGAACGAGTTTTGTGCACTGGGCCTCTAGTAAAGAAATAAAATAAAAAAACACCACAGAGAATTTGGCAAAGGATTTGCTATTAATAATTATTACAGTTCTTGGAATGGGAGTGGAGTGGGTAGGAAAGTCTGGGTGAGGAGAAATCTTAAAGAAGTAACAGATATATAAAGTCAAAGAATAAAAGAATACAATAGGAATTAAGCATTCTATCTTTTATCATTTATTACTTAGCTATAATAATCCTTAATTTAAATTCATCAATAGGGGCATCATCTCCCAGCCTGTGGTAATGGGGCAATTTTCAAAATAATAGTAAATTTTAAATTGAAGGACAAAGGGCTTAAAAAGATGTGATTGGCATTAATATCTAATACTTTACTGCTTTCTTCTCTTCTGGCTTTCATGTACACCGAGGAAGCACATTCCAGGTAGAGTGGAATATGTTGCAATCCTACTTAGTGGTCTTATTTGGACCACTAATACAGAGCAATTTCCCTGGCTATGCTGGGTGGTGAGTGAGGAGGGCCCATGAGAGGGGAGCATTGCCTTAAGCAGGACCAAGGAAGGTCCTCCCTCTGGAAATCTTCTGCCTGCATCTAAGGCAGAGAGCCATTCTTTCCTTGTTAGAGAAGCCTTTGGAAGAGTGTTGGTAGCCTCTGCACCATGCCTTTTAGAGCTTGCAAAACACCATACAGTAGGAGAGCATAAAGCTATGTTGTAGAGATGAAGGAAAAGAGCCAGTGAAGAGGGAAGCCTAGTGGTGGGTGGTTTCACAGTCTCTGAGGCCTTCTAACTTTTGGAGCATTATAAATTGCATTTCAAAGAGCTCTGGGCAACAAGTCTCTCTCTTTCTCTCTCTCTCATCTCTCTTTCTTTCCTTGCATTACAATATGCAAACTTGGTTCAGGTTATGTTTGCCCTAGAACTTGCATCTTTGTGACTTGCAAAGACTTAGATGGAATGGGACAGCCTTGGTTATTGATCCTTATGCAAAATGGGTTGGGACCACAAGAACCAGAAGTGAGAACTAATGTGTACTTGCTGTAAAGTTCCACATGTCTTTTCTTGAAGAGGAAGGACAAAAATTGGGGGAAAATATAAAAAGAGACAGTATTTTGAGACAAAATTTAATGGCTTCTATTATTTTGTAGTTGTGGGACCCTGATTTAATTTGAATCAGTAACCTTTCAGAGGGCATCTGTAAGCATTTAGAAAAGGATGGTTAATTCTCAGCTTTTGTGCAAAGGCAGAAAGACGTACTGTAACATATGATGCGGATCAATAGAGTAATTGAACCATGGCTTTTGCATGCTTTCGGTCCTAAGCTTATCTCTATCTGAAGCCTGTAGAAAGTCTTTTCCATTTATATAACAGGGCCAGAGATTATTACAACTAAAATTAGATCCACGAATTGCTATGCATAGTACTTTGTAGCATAATCGAATTATGATAAAATAGCTTTTATTTCTTTATAGCTATATAATATAGTTAGGTTCTTCAGTAATTTGTTTAGAAGTAAAAGGAGTGGCAGTACTATCTTATTATATTAAAGCATCACTGATTTTTGGCCAAATCGACAACCTTGCTTGCTTGATTTTTTTAGAGATGCTTATTTGAAGAAAGTGAGGGACATGGATAAAATCTAATTTATTTCCCTTTCTTTGCTCCGCCCTGCCTTTCAAGAATATGGCCAGAGCTTGTGAGTTCTCCCTGCTCACCCTTATCACTTAGCCTGATAATGCCATCCTGATAAAGTGTTACTATTCATTTGATATGACCTGATAAAATAACTAACACTGAAGAATCCTTAGCTGCTGTTTTCTCTCAGATTCTGAACAGGGCAAAACACAAAAACCTTGACTATGTTTATGAATATGTAAATATGGGAGGAGAGGAAAAAGAACCAAGTAGTTTAGGAAAGCAGGGCACTTGGGGAGAAGGGGGAGATGGACATTAAGACTGTCATGGGGGAGACTAGCAGAAGGAAGAGAAGATGAAAGAGACTACAAGGATATGGCTATGCAGGAACAGGAGGCTAGAAACAGCGCAAGATATAACCCCATGGAAGGTTATAACACGGTGTAAGAAAAATTTTCCACACCATTTCAAGGCTCTGAAAGTTTCTCCATGGCTCTATTGAGCAGAAACCCGCACCCCACCCCATTCTCTATTACCATTAATGCTGAAGGTAGCGCTAGCTGCAGATGTGGCATTTTCTTCTAATTTAATTTTCAGTTACTGAACTCAGTTACTGACTCTTCAGAGCCTGAGGGAGGATGAGCCTTTGTTGAAGCTGTGGCCATTAACTTCCCTTTTCTTTTTAACCTCATTAGATTTCCTGAGGTTTCATTCTAGACCTAAAGCACTGTACAGTGGCTAACCTATGTAAAATAGAATTCTTGGTGGAAAGCAACACCTGCAAAAATATCAAACAAATTCTGACTTTAGTTGTATCCAGTGACATCACCAAATGAAATCCTGGTGCAGACGTCTTGAGTAATAGGGTATTAAATTTGTCACAGGCTTCATGACAGCCACAGCCCATGACTTCCTTCATGGCATCCTGCAGCGCAATGATAAACCAGAAAGGCTCTTTGCCGGGTGGCACCTTTGCATGCATATTCAGTGGGTAGCACAGCCATGCAGACATTAGCTTTGTTGAGGCAGAATTTGAAAATGGGCTGCTTACCTGTGTTAGACCACATTGGGCATCACATTACATTCTGACTTAATTGGTGTGGATAACCCATTTCCAGTGTATGGGAAATTCATTTAAAATGTCATTTTTTAAAATTTCTTGAGAATGACTAAACCCTGGAATGAGAATTGTGTACTGAGCAATAATGTAGTTGGTATAAAGGTTATATGGTGATACTGTGGTCTGTCTTTGCTTCCCTGTTTTTCATCTGGCACCAGCCAGGTCCATAGTGCCTGGGTTGGTGACTGCCCCCTAAATGGGCAGACACAGTAAGGAAAGGTTTCACTGCCCCAAGACTCACTTTACCACTCAAAGAGTCTCTGTGCCTCTGGTCTTTGGGACAAGATATTTTCTCTCCTGTGTCCTTGACTAGACATAGAAAGAGAAGCTAAAGCCACATACCAGGTGTACCTGTTAATAATGTGATTTTGTAATAAAAGAAAACACGATAATTTCAAGAGAAACATCAAAAGTGCTTTATTCAAAGTAATATCCATCTCGAGCTACACATTTCCCTATCTTTCAGTAATTCGTGGATACCATCCCAATAGAACTTTTCTTGTTTTCAGGCAAACAAACCATTCAATGACCCAATTTTCCACTTCTTTGTACATTTTGAAGTGCCGCACAGAAAGTGTGTGTGCCATCGATCAGAACAAGGGGTAATCTGAAGGAGCATAGTCTGGTGAATACATCAGGTGGGTTAATACTTCCCAGGCAAGATCTTTTAACGTGTCTTTAACTGGTTTTGAAGTGTGTGATGGTGTGTCATCATGAAGCAAAATTACTTTTCTGTGTCTTCTGGCTTATTCTGGTCATTTCATGATCAAAGTGTGGCTCAAATTGATTATTTGTTGTTGGTAGTGACCAGTATTAATGGTTCCACCTGGTTTTAGAAGCTTATAACACATCACACCTTCCTGATCCCACCAAACACAGAGCATTGTCTTCTTTCCAAAGTGGTTTGGCCTTGCAGTCGATGTTGATGGTTGACCTTGATCAACCCATGATTTTGTGCATTTGGGATTCTCAAAATAAATCCACTTTTCATCGGCACTCACGATTCGATTCAAAAAAGTCTTTCTTTTGTGCTGTTGAAGCAACATTTTACTGATGACTTTTCAGTTTTCCATTTGTCTTTCATTCAGTTGATGTGGCACCCATTTTCCTTCCTTTAAAATCTTTCTCATTGCTTGTAAACAATCGGAAATTGTTTGCCGAGCAACGTTTAATCTTTCTGCAAGTTGGTTTTGAGTTTGACATGCATTTTCATCCAATAATACTTGTAACTGTTGCTCTTCAAACTTTTTCTGTTGATCTGGACATCTTTGTCTTTCACATCAAAATCATCACTTTTAAAGCATTTCAACCAGCATTCATGGGTATCTTGAGATGAAGCATGTTTCCCAAAAGCTTCCCAAAGTATTCAGCAGCACTCTTTTTCAAAATAAAGTAATGAATTAAAACTTCCCCCAAATGCTCTTTTTTTTGGCACAAAATTCGACATTTTAAGCGTAATATATCTATGATGTTAACACCTTCAGCAAATTTGACATATGACATTTTGAAGCTTGCTGTTGATACAACTAAATACAATACATATCAAATCACATATATATATTAAGATATGTGTAACTCTATCTATTGAAAAAAAATCCACATTATTAACCGGCCCACCTGGTATTTGGGACAAGTTCCCCCTTGGAGTATATAAATCTAACTGGTCCAGTGCCATAGCACTGCCTGGGTAGCACCAATAAACTTCCTCTAAGCAGCAGTTACTTGGGGTGTCTTATGGATCACCTATTGTCTTATGTAATAGACACTTGCTTTACTTGAGATACAGCCACATAAGAACCATTATAAAGGATATATAATGATATAAGAGTTAATGAAAAACTTGGCTTGATATAAAGCTGAAACATTTTATATTTTATTACTTTTAATTAAAGAGGTGGTATAATAAAATCAGATATATTAGTTGTAGGAAAATGTGCCAGATTTCATTCTGGGCTTGTTCTAGAATAATATTATTACAAACTTTTTTCTAAATATACAGGGAGAAATACATTTTACATCATGATCCATTTATTTCAATTGTGCATAGTTCTTGCTAAGAAACCGTATGATTTGTCCTAATTGTTTCTAGTCTATTCCATTTTATTTATTTCCTTTAAAACTCCTAGTTATAACCCACCACATTTATTTCATTGTCCACTGAAGGGAAGACATGCACAGTTTGTAAATTCCTTTTCTAGAATTTTGACTAAAATGAGCACAAGAGATAAGATAAAAATTCAACTTAATGGAAATTAAGTATATAGACCCACGGCACTAAATTCCAGACATATGGTAGCAGTTTTGTTTTTGTTATTTTAAGTATTAAATTTAATTGCTGATCATTATTTTTAAAGGTCTTGATAGTAACTTGCCCTGCTGACTTCAATATGAGGTTTCAGACCAGTTGCGAGTAAACACAGCATTAAGGTTCTTTATGGTTATTATTTTATTAAACCTTCAAAACAACACCAGGAGATAAATGGCTTATCAGATGAAGAAGCTGAGGCTAAGAGTTAGGCAATTTGCTCCAGGTCATGGTAGAATTAGTAAGTAATTGAGCAGAGTTCTCCTCAAGTCTGTGACTTCCCTCCAGTACACAGGCCCTTCGGAGTGGGGAGAGAGGCATGGTGTGGGGACAAATTCTTTCCAATCACACCGTCTCCCTCACCAGCCCTCCAAAGTCCATACTGCACTTGGCTGCTGCTTAGACTAAAGGGAAAGGAAAAAGTGGTTGACCTATCTCTGTACACTAAATAGATTTCATCTTCACACCTCCTCAACCTGACATTTTTATATAACTTTCCACTAATGACTCAATACATATCATAGGCAGATTAAAAAGAATATCAATTAGTTATGGACATTTAAAAAATTAAACAAAGGCACAGCTGTATGGCTTTTTTGGCTACTGTGCAGTCATGAAGTAGCATGAAAGAGCCTGTGTAGGATTCTTCATGTTTTCTCTTTCCTATTCATGTTTTCTTTTCTTTTTTTTAAAATATATTTTATTGATTTTTTACAGAGAGGAAGGGAGAGAGATAGAAAGTCAGAAACATCGATGAGAGAGAGACATCGATCAGCCGCCTTCTGCACGCCCCACAGTAGAAATGTGCCCGCAAGCAAGGTACATGCCCCCAACAGGAATCGAACCCAGGAACTTTCAGTCCGCAGGCCGACGCTCTATCCATTGACCCAAACCTGTCTCAGCCTATTCATGTTTTCTTAAAAGGGTACATGCTTCATTTGGTAAGTCCTTTAGCCCATCATCCATGGAGGACAGATTCCCAGAACCTGCAGAAGTAGGATGAACAAGAAATATTTGTAGGGTTATTCGCTGAGACGTGGGGGTCTTTGATACTAAAGCATAGCCCAGACCATTCTATTATAGTTTGTAACTCCAAAAATCTGGTTAAAATACAGAATCCCAAAGTATAGTGCATCAGTCGGCAAACTCATTAGTCAACAAAGCGGCAAACCGTGGCTCACGAGCCGCAGTTTGCCGATCACTAGTATAGTGCATATATAACTCTAAAAATAATTTTTAACTTCTAAGTAGATATATACAAAATAGTCAATATTTTTTGTTGTTATTAGCCAAGGGCTTTTTTAAAATTAAGTATTTGTTGACTGAAGTTCCATATTGGCTTTTGTGGATTTCCATATAGATCATGCTTTAAATAACATTTTTCTTGAAGCAAGAATGTAAAGACATGGATGAGGCAAAGTGAGTGTGGATTCTTCTGTCTTTTTTACATTGCTCCTTGCAATTCTTTTACAATTACCTCTCTTAGTAAACTTATTTTTATAGAGACTTAATTTTATTAAGTCTTTTAAAAAACACTCTCCTTAGTTTTCACACAAGTACTTCTCATTCTTTTCACACTCATTTGATCAGTTTTTGTTGCATTTTATTAAATTGTGCAATTCTAATAACGAGTACGAAGAACAGAAAACTTGGGAATAAACATAATTGATTCTTAACTAACATATAATTCATCTGATTAGAGTAGAAACCTAGAGAATAGTCTTCTGGTCATGAGCTTTGATGTAGAGCACCAGTCCAGCCTTTCACACAAGAGCCTAGAAAACCAATGTGTTGGACAATGTGTTTTGTGCGTCTTCTCAGGTTTCCTAGATGACCTTCCTCCTCTCTCTGGGGAAGCATCCACTCACATCAAGTCACCTTTCCACTTTGGATGAATGCTATACCACATTACGTGCATGGGATACGGCTTCCTGAGTGGTTGGTTACCAAGGGGCTGAATGATGCAACTTGGAAATGTTGGGAAAACATGTCCTTGTCAGGTTGTACGGTAAATTAGAAAATGAGAAGTTGCATGGATCAGCAGCTGAATATCCCTTTTTTCCTCCTACGGATGCAATAAAATGAGTGTCTTCTTGCATACTCTTAAGCAAAGTCCTTTGTGTTGAGTAAATGTATCTGCATAGTGAACTGCTGTGGATCGCTTTTGAACTCATTGTAAAGTGATAGCCATCATGATAATAATCTGCATTACTCCACATCTCTTATTTTCTCACTTCTCCCTTTTTCTTCCTCTTCATCACCTTGGGGTGACCAGTCCTTAGTTTCAGCATTTAATCTCTGTCTTGTGTTCTGCC
Source organism: Lasiurus cinereus (assembly GCA_011751065.1). NCBI lineage: Eukaryota > Metazoa > Chordata > Mammalia > Chiroptera > Vespertilionidae > Lasiurus > Lasiurus cinereus. The sequence continues at coordinate 32,345,671 of JAAGEH010002531.1, forward strand.
TTCTAGAGACAGTCTGGTGTCAGTTAAACAGAGGTGCATCTTAAAAGCTTCTAGGGTATAGTAGTAATGCCAGTTAAAGAGGGACTAGGATTCAAAAGAACTGGTGGAATATCTATAATGATTTACAATCTATAAGGTGTATACAGGGAATATGACATATATTGAAACATCCTGAAGGACAAAGATGAAGAAATAGCTCATCGCAGAAAACAAGGTTCTACTCTGGTAGATAAGCATAGGCATACATAAGGAATCACAATACTCTTAGTTAAAATAATAACTAACACTTAAGAGTTTCTTACTATGTTCTAGCAACTATATATTAAGCACATTAAAAAAGTGTATTTAATTGTTATAATAACCCTCTGAGCTAGACACTAGTTTTCACCTGAAGAAATTTAGATTTAGAAAACATAAGCAGTGTTTACATAGCCATCTAGTAGGAAATGGTGGATGAAGATTCCAGCCCAGGCAGTTTGACTCCTAACCACAGGGTAAGAGAGGATAGAAAGGCCCTTCAATATAGCATGAGGCACATGAGTGCAACAACATAAAATTTTTTTTTGCAACTTCTTAGGAGAAAGTCCTGTGCTGAGTAAACATATCTGCCCAGAGCAGTCCAAAGAGCCAGCAATAACTCAGACTCCAAATAGGAGGATGACTTCATAACATAGGGCAGCCTGGTGTGACTGTTGATGCAAGGTCAAAGGATCTCTAACAATTGCTCAAAAATTAAGCAGCCTCCAGGTAAGTAAATCAGAGCTAGCTGGTATAAGCCTGCTCCTTTTGAAAGAGCCTGTTTCTGGATAAAGAAATCAAATGGCAGCATAGGTGAACACCTAAACTGCTGCCTTGCCCAACAATTTCAAAACTACAACTAAAAGACAGAATGGACACCAACTAGAATTTAAACATACAATGACAGAACCACAGGAAAGCTTGCTGAGTGAAAGAAAATTCTACAACTAGAAAGAAAGAGAGCGGCTCACAGAGACGCAGAGGAGTTGCAAAAAGCTGAGGTACAGAGATAAGTACATAGAGAGGATGGGCAGCTTCTTGTGGGAGGGAGACAGAAACTCCTGATTGCACTGAACCCCAGATCTGATTGCACTGAATCCTAGTTCTGGGCGAGACTCATACGGGGGAGTCTGAACTGTTGTGAAAAGGGAGGAGTGCACAGAAACTTAGGGGAGCCATGAAAAGGCAGAGGTCTGGAGACGTGCACACCACTATGCACAGAGAGGATGGACTGCTGATTGTGCTACTGGCTTTCTCTAGCTGGAGGGAGACAGAACCTCCCAACTGCACTGAAATCCACTTCCAATTGCACTGGACCCCAGTTTGGGTGAGACCCTGGGGACCCAGATTCATATGGGAAAGGCAGAGATCTAGAGGCGTACATGTGCGCACAGAGAGGACTGCAGCTGAGACCCAGGAACTGCATAGGGCAGGGCTGACCAGAAGCCAAGGCTGTCTCTGCTCAGCCCTGAGACTCCGCCCCATCCAAGTTGAACAGAGAGGCTTTTGCAATTTTGCAAGACTTATAACATAAGGCTGACTCCAGCACAGAAGTTCTCCCAGCATAGCACAAATGCAGAGACAAAGGAACAGATCACAAACAAAAGAAATGGAGGAAAACAAATGACTGGATATAGAGTTAAAAACCATGGTCATAGGTTTTTCAAGAATTTCCTAGAAAAGATGGATAAATTTAGCGAGACCCAAGAGGAGATGAAAAAGGACCAACTAGAAATTAAACATACAATGACTGAAATAAAAAATATTATACAGAGACCTAACTGCAGACTAGAGGAATGCAAGAATCAAGTCAAATATTTGAAATAAAAAGAAGCAGAAAATACTCCACTGGAAAAGCAAAAAGAAAAAAGAATCCAAAAATGTGAAGATAGTGTAAGGAGCCTCTGGGACAACTTTAAGCAAAACAACATCAGAATTATGGTACCAACATCTTCACAGCCAAAAGAAGAGAGAGAGCAAAGTACTGAAAACCTATTTGAAGAAATAATGACTGAAAACTTCCTCCACGTGGTGAAAGAAATAGACTTACAAGACCAGAAAGTGCACAGACCCCCAAACAAAAGGAAGAATCCAAAAAGGACCATACCAAGACATATCATAATTAAAATGCCAAGAGCAAAAGACAAAGAGAGAATATTAAAAGCTTGTTAACAAGAGAAAAACAGTTCATTACCTACAAGGGAGCACCCATACAACTGTCAGCTGATTTCTCAACAGAAACTATGCAGGCCAGCCGGGAGTAGCAAGAAACATTCAAAGTGATGAATAGCAAGAACCTACAACCAAGATTTCTCTACCCAGCAAAGCTATCATTCAGAATTGAAGGCCAGATAAGGAGCTTCACAGATAAGAAAACTAAAAGAATTCATCAGAACCAAACCAGTATTATATGAAATGCTGAAAGGTACTCTTTAAGAAGAGGAGGAAGAAGAAAAAGGTAAAGATAAAAATTATGAACAACAAATACGTATCTATCAACAAGTGAATCTAAAAATCAAGTGAATTGAAAATCTGATGAACAGAATAAACTGGTGAATATAGTTGAATCAGGGGCATAGAAAGGGAGTGGAATGACAATTCTCAGGGGGGAAGGGGTGAGGAGGGTTCAGGGAGAGATTGGACAAAAATCATACACCTATGGGTAAGGATAATGTCTGGGGAGGTAAGGGGTGGGAGCCAGGTGGAGGGGAGCTAAGGAGGCAAAAAAGAGGAACAAATGTAATATAACAATAAAGATTTACAGTATTTTTTTTAATGTATATCAGGGAAATATGTCAGATCCAAGAGTTTCTGGTAACCTCTGCACAACAAGATATTGAGATCTCATATCTCAATGAATGGATGGGATTTACCTTTTGCTGATGTTGGAAAATTGAGGTGTGGGGAGCTATCATTTTCTAGCAGACTGGGGTTAAATCACAGATGGTTTAGAATGGGAAATTCTGACAATGTTCTAAAATTGGGTTCTCAAAATGTGATTGCAGACCAGCAGCTTCTGAGAATGTGAATTTGCTAGAAATGCAAATTCTCAACCCTAAGTAGACCTACTGAATCAGAAACTCTGGGGTTGAGAGTTCAACAATTTATGTTTTGACCAGCCTGCCAGGAGATTCTCTTACACACTGAAATTTGATAATCACTGCATTAACTCAAAAGTATATAAGCATACCTCAGAGATATTGTGGATTCAGTTCCAAACCACTGCCATAAAATGAGTTGTAATCTTTTTGCTAGTAGTGTCTTTTTTTTAAATAAAAAAAGTCCAGCATTTGTGAAGTGCAATAAAGTTAAGTGCAATACAATCAGATATGCCTGTACTGCAGAGCTAAAAATGAAGTGGGAGATCAAGGTCAGTGAATCAGAATAGTAATGAATACATCATCAAATTAAGGGAGAAATAGAAGTAGACATTAAAGTCAAAGAATAAAGTGAGAGATGTGGAGCACTAGGGAGCAAAGAAGAAGGAGCCCTAATTGAGTGAATAAGCCATTAAGATAGTCTTGGAAAACACTTAGACTATGCTTTGTAGCCTATTTTGATTTTTTAAGACTGCTGTAATGATTTGGGTGGCTCAAAAAACAGGATTTATTTTCTTACACTTCTGGAAGCTGGAGGTCAGAAATCAATGTATTTGATTTCTGGGTCACATCCCCTCTGAGGCTCTGGGTTGAATTCTTTCCTGCCTCTTTCTAGCTTCTGAGGATAGACATCCCTCCTCCATGGTCCTTAACTTGAAGTTGCAATATTCCTATCCTTGCCTCTCTCGTCACATGGGTCTTCTTCTCCCCATGTCTTTCCCTCTGTGCCTCTTCTTCCTGTTATAAGTATACCATATCATATTATATGCGACCTGCTCTAATGACTTCATTGAAATTAATTACACTGGCAACATCCCTATTTCCAAATATTTTCACATCCTGAGCTTTTGGGGGGTTAGGACTTCAACATGGTCACATTGTGAGGTGCTTGAGGTTAGGACTTCAACATATTTTGGAGACAGAGCAAGGGACATAACTCATTGGTTCTTATTTAACTGACACTGCAGTTTAGGTTCCCCCAGAAATAAACTCTAAAACAGATATTTGTGTTTAAATAGTTTATTTGGTAGGTGACCCCAGAAAACACCCTACAGAAGTGATAAAGGGGAGCAGGCTAGAAAATGCATGCAAAAAAAAGGATGCAGGCAATTGGGGCTTAATTACACTGGAAAGTTCTGGAAAATGTGTAGAAACCAAGTTTGAGCGGGAGTGGGGTAAGGGGTGTGGGGGTGGGGGAAGGAGAGAGGCAGCTCAGGTGTTTGTGTAGCCTTGGATGAGTACTACTCAGGGAGCCCATTAATTCTTAGGCATTTTCAATCTGCTCCAAGCTGAGAAGAAACAGGCCACACAGACCAGGAAAGCTCTCAGAAGAAGAGATACTGGAAGTTGTAAGTCAGACCAATGTACACACAAATGGTCCAGATGAAGGGCACAGGGTACCAGGAGCATCTGTCGTTGTTGGGAGGGCTGGCTTCAGGAATGCAGAGAACAGGAAATAAATAAATGCAAAGCCCATGTACAAATCAGTAAATTAATTCTGTCAGATCTATGCTATATGAAATGGCTAATTTGACTTTTTAAATTTCTCACTCAATTGAGTTGATTTTGGTTACTCTAGGCTGAAGCTTATGGCCACTGAAATGTCGAATAAATTATTGTATTGCCTGATTTTAGTTGTTGTGAAATTACTAGTGAGACTCTTTGGAGCATTTTAAGGGACTTTATTAGTGAGAATTTAAAAAAAGAAAGAAAATATGACAGCTCCCTGATACCATAGATTAACAAACCTGCTCAGAGAGGCCCTGAACAACTTGCCATGGTCACTCAGTATGGCATAGGAAGAGCTGAAAAGAGCACTTCCTGCCTTGGCCTCTTCTACTCAGCTGTGTCTAACTTGTCTAGGAGACTAACTTAAACTGAGTTGTCATGTGGCGCTCTTCCTAAAAGGTATAATGAATTTCTTTGTATTAAGGTGGGTTTTTTTGTGTGTTTTTTTTTTAATTTGAACATAAAGATAGATGGCAAAGCTATCTTTATCTTATTTTTTTTAAGGAAACTGAGGCTTAGAGAATTTTCTTGTGTAAGTCATGCACAAGTTTTTGATAGCATCAGAATTACAATCCAAGATTTTTTTCTGTCTTATCTGTGTTATTTCTTTTCACACAAATACAACTATTTTCTGGTTACTTAGGAGATATGTACATAATGTGATCTCACCATAGATATTGCTACCTACCTTAAAATACATTTTACTGGAGATAGAGACACTACCACATAATTTACCCTCATATTTAAACTGTGTGTCAAGAAAGTTGGCATGGCTAAAAAACAAGTGTTTTCCCCCTTAAATATTGTGCTTTGTGATAAAGATTTTGATATAAAATGATGTTTTTAAATCTAAAATAGTAATATAAAATTACAGTGTGGTTAAAACACTATTAACTTTGGATGATAACCTAACTGAAGTTATATGTAAAAAATTTAGCCAACAAAGAATAATTTTTAACATTAGCTAACTGATCCCCTAGAATAGCCAAGAGAAGAAAGGGACCCAATTATTACTTTCCCAACATAATATCTAATAGGGAATCAAGATTTATAGGCTCATAATTTGTAATTGTCTCATGCTAAAAAAATCATAAAAATAAGACTAGTGAGAAAAGTCATAAAACAAATGTGAATTTTATATTTTCTTTTGGCAACAATTAAAGTTGGAAGGAAGATTTTGTATGGATTATTTCTTTGCATTCTCATGGGTGTGGGTTCAAATCCTGTTTTCCACTTATTAGTGGTATGGCTGGAAAATGCCACTTGTCCTCTATATTGACTTGTCCTCTATTTTGTCACCTGTAAAGTATTCTCTTAATTTCATCCCTGTTAATCTAATGCCTGCAATATGTCATGTACACATATACTAAGTGTAATTAAAGAGTCTTATTATAAATAAATCTACTTTAAAGGGTTATCATTAAAATAAGTGACGAAGTCTGATACGTTAAGTAGTTAGTCAACAAAAAATATTTTTATTCCAAGTCACAGTATATGCTCTTCGTGCTACATCATGGCACATGTTGGAAGAAGTCTGGAAAGACAGAAACTTTGGAGTTGGACAGACTGAGATTTGTAACCCCCAATTGTGCTGCTCACCAATTTAGCAACCATGGACATGTTATTTAATAGCTCATATTATATTTTATTTCCTCTCTGAGATATAAACAGGAACAATTATCCTTCAGTGTTGAAAAACAAATGAATTTATTAGTATATGTGGTTTTTCTATTTTAGTTTTTTCACCTCTAAAATGAGAATTCTACTTATTACTTATCTTAAAAATATCGTTGTGAAGACCAACTTAGATAATGCATTTGGAAGTAAATTTTTTAAAAATTTTGTTAAATATTATGCAAATGTTAATTTTTGTTATTAAAATGTTATTAAATATGTCATTAATACCATTAAAAATTAAAATGTAATTTAAAACAATTTATTTATAATGAATAATAATTTACCTGCAAAAAGTATTTGTTTGCCTCCCAAATTTAATCAAATCATGAAATGGTTGAATATTATAAATCATGGTCCAATATTAAAAAAAAAACATTTGTAATTATTCGAGTTTACAGCAAAACAAATAAATCTGCTAATAATTACTATTACAATTTTGTTTTCACTTTTAAAATGATATAGTCAGCTCTGCTGTATGTTAAATATATGATATAATTCGTGAAATTTTATTTTACATTACTTTTTAAGTTCTCACTGCTTTTTAAAAAAATTAATTTATTTTTTCCTTTTCCCTATTGCCCTCCCCTGGCCTTCCCCATCCCCCAGTACATGCCCTCATCTGTCTCTCCCTGCCCCCCCCCCAATGCCCTGTATCCATTGGCTATGCTTACATACATGCATACAAGTCCTTCGGTTAATCTCTTACAGGCCCCTCCTCCCTCCCCCCAACTACCTCCACCCAACCTCCCCTGCCTTCCCATTATAGCATGACAGTATGTTCATTGCTTCTTTGCCTCTGTATCTATCTCCCCCTCTCCCAATTCTTGTCTTTAAAAACATCTTGTCTTTGTAGGCTAGAAATAAATTTATAAGAGCAAAAAAATGTGTGAGTCCTAATTTCTATGTCCAATAGTTTTGAGTCCCAATTTCAATGTCAAACAGTTCCTTATGTGTACAAATCATCAATGGTATTTGGATAGTGGACAAATGGTGGCAATGCCGGTCTGACCCTCTCTGGTTTGGTCCTAGGCATCCTGTAATGATATACAGCTGCTGACTGCTCGCATGGCAAGGCGTCATCAGCGTCTTCCATCTCTGGACTGTTTCTCCTCTTGTCCTCATGGGTTGGAGCAGACCTGTCAATTCCTCTCTGTTGCAGGAGTTCACTTGGTCATGGAGTTGTTTTCTGAAAGTATATAAACATATTCTTGACCAAAAGTTAATAAAGGAATCTTTTCTATAAAATTGACTTGGGGTCCTTTTTATTTTTGCCTACCCGCTTTTCCTTTGGCTTATTTTGACACCATGTGTGTTTTTCATGGTTGTCTTGCTTTTAGTATTACAAATGAAAATTAATTTTCTAGATGTAATTTACTTCCTAGATATTTTTTCTTACATGATATTATCCTACTCTCCCCCCTTTTTTTGATTAATGGGGAATTTTGTAAAATTTTTTAATGCAATCTTGATAACTTTAAATTTTAATTTTTTGCACACAAATATGCCTGTTTTATGTTCACTTCATGTTAAGCAGTTTTACCATGAGATGAAATATCATAATGTGTTTTCCTGTAATTAAAATTAATAAATTAGAAATACTGATTAATTTCTGGGGGTAAAGCCCCACAGTAATATCTGAATTGCAAGTTCCCTGCCCTGATGAAACTTAAGTATGAAGTAAAATTGAAGACAGAGGGGACTGATATTGCCAGTAAAATATCCATGGCCTAGCCGGTGTGGCTCAGTGGCTGACCAGCGACCTATGAACCAGGAGGTGACAGTTTGATTCCTGGTCAGGGCACATGCTGGGGTTGCGAGCTCCATCCCCTGTGTGGGGCATGCAGGAGGCAGTTGATCAAAGATTCCCTCTCATCATTGATGTTTCTCTCTCTCTCTCCCTCTTCCTTCCTCTCTGACATCAATAAAAATCTTTAAAAAAAAATCCATGGAAGAATAAGTGTTGGAGTAAGATTTTGCAGGCAGAAGGATGGGAAAGAAGAGGCAGACACCTGTGTAAAGAAGGAGAACTGGGAATGGGTAGACACTTTTAGAGACAGGTCTTGTGAGTTATAGTCAGGTTATTGGTGATGAGAAGATATCAGAAATAAGTTGCTTGTGGGAGTCATTTTTCCCAGATTTAGGAGGGAGTGAACAGACATTGAGGGTTTTTAGCAAAAGAGTTGCCAACTGAAAGTGAAGTTCCAGGGGATTAATTTGTCAGTAGAGTCTAGAGTTGAATAGAGTAGAGAAAGGGAAAGAGAAATGTCTTAGAGGAATATCAATAGTTTGGGTATGACTTAAGTATAATGACAGTCATGTATAAAAGGTTAGGAAGAAAGCTATATGAAAAAAAATTAAAAAACATTAATTGTTCTTGCCAGGTGATCCAACTGGAATACAGGGAAATCAGACAAGGAAGGAAGTTTGAATTTTCTTTTATTGGGGGTTAGGAGGTAAAGGAGGTAGGGGCATTGTGGATGGTATGACCTACTCAAGAACAGTGATATTGTGTTTAATTTTATGGAGAATCCAACTAGACCTAGTGGTGTGGCACACTAGAGCTGGAGTCTTGAAAGTGAACTCATTCTGTGGAGGAGAAGTTATGGGCTTGTATAGCTAACCCTGGTCTTGGATACAGTGCTCAGGGAAGTCCATGTGGTATGCCATACATCTTCCACTGCTAGTGTAGTCCCATTGTATTGAAGGCTTTTCTCTAAGAAGCCCTTTTGTTCAAATTATCAGGTAAACTTTCTAGTTATGAAAGTTGTTTCAACCTTCACACTATCAACCAATATACTTACATTCTGTTAAGTTAAACACCAAGAAAGTTGTAAGTTTTCACATTTATTGTAATGGAAAGTTCTTTGCAAAGCTTTAGCTATGGCCACTTAAATGTCAACATTGTTAACAATACTGTCTCTAAATTAGATACCTACAGGAAAGCTCTTTTAGTTGGAAGACCTTGCATGTTATAATGCCTCCTATATTTGAATGTATTATTAATAAGAGGTAGCTTCCAAAGTATATGTGCTTCCAGCCTGGGAAAGACATTTTCACTATTCTAATCACTGGGGTTTAAATTCAGTTTTGTACCGAAAAACTATGATTTGTTAGGAAAATCACCCCAAAGGTGAATGCATCTAAAAATTCCTTTTAAGCATTTAAAATACCTTTCATCAATTTTTGGATTGACTGAAAGAGTTCGTTTGAACAATATATTTGTAAAAAGGCTTTTATCTAAAAATGACATGAAGTATGGATCTGCATTCTGTATCTTCATTAAAACATTCTCACTTGCTACTGGCTTCAACTATGAAGAAAAGGGAATTGAACAGTTTTTTCACTATATACATTGGGGCAACTAGCCCCCCAAAAGCAGTTGCTAAAATCAGTCTCAAATTGAAAGTATAGGACAACTTTTCCTAAAGTGCATGCTTTATCGCTTAAATTTCACCCATGTGAGATTCATTTTATGATGTCAGTCCTTTACTTTCACTTTCTCTTGATAGACTTTGCAGGATTTTTTGCTAGTCCCCCAAAACTTTTGCAACTTTTCTATGCAATTCTACAGAATATCTCCTCCCCTACTAATAATTCCTGTGATGTTCCAGCTATTGTAAACTGAGCACAGCATCATTGATTCGGGAAAGCTCTCCTGGCTTGTGCCACGTTAGCTAAATTGTTCTCTCTGGCAGGTAAAACTAATCCTATAGCTTTTTAAACTTTAAACCTAAAGGAGAAACACCCACAGCCAAGACACACACAGATATAGTTCATCTGGCTCAAAGGGCCACGTCGCCTTTATTACAATCCAGTCAACAGTGCTACCTCCTGTTCCTGGGCTTCCCTTCTCTTTAGAAGAACTATTTTCACAGACTAACATTCCATGCCAAAACCCAGCCTGTGGCTGGCCCCTCTGACAGAATTGTGGGCAGAGTTGTCATTTTGCTTAGTTAGGTGTCTGCTCCATTAGACGTATATGAGTCACTTTTGTTCTGTTCTTTTATGCCACAAGGCTCCCATCCCTTTACATTTCTTTACTCTGTTTAAAGTGGAAAGTCTTCTGAACTGTTCCCACAGTGTCCACAGTCCAATAGGTTACAAAAATACTAACACACTAAATAGAAGTGGTACCCTTGGGAAAATCCATTTCTTGTAAGGTTGTCTCTGTTCCAATGAATGAAGACTTTTTTGAGATTACAAATATGTTTAGCAACATCTCCACACAAATGATTGCAGGTTGTTTCATTCAGACGCCAAGGGGAAAGCTTCCTATCCTGGATGTGCATGAGGTGATGAATACACTCTTTTGCAATACACTCATTTTAAATAAAGGAAGCTTTATTTAAAAGACTCTTTGTATTCTGCTGAGTACCCTAATGAGCTATCTAGGGTGGTGCATCAGTGTGGGAGCAATCAGAGAAGGCGTACTCTCTTTTCACCAGTGCTGCTCTCCTTTGTAGAGCTGTGCTTGCTGTTGACTCAGAGTCCTCATCATTCCCCTGACTAAAGAATAAAAACATACATGACTTTCATTTTATGGCCCAAATCACCAAAATGATCAAGTTTTATAGACAGCAAACACTACACATAGCAACCTGATCTTTTACCTCTATGCTTATGAGAGAGTCTCTCCTGGCAAGGATTCTGTTACTTCAAAGACAGATGCAGAAAATACGAAAATGAAAGCTTGAGGGAGATGCTTGTTTGTTAAATTCATGATGTTTAATGATCCCCAAACTACTGAGAAATCAATTTAGATATAGACAGTCAGTTTGGATTTATATAAATAGAATGAATAATTAAGACACTTATCCCGATAACTTGGGCCCCCAATGCATATTTCAAGATTAATTCAGATAATGCCATAATTCTTCATTTCATGTAACATATGTAGATGTGGCCTTAATGGGCATGCTTTCTTATCCTAATAGTCATGGACTTAAGTTCATACTGCAGTTCATTTATTTGAGACATAGTTTATAATTACACATATGCAGATTCATAAAATTTTAGTAATATAGAGCCTGTGGAGAAATAAAACCCAAAATTAAATCAATTTTTTAGATAAATAAGAAATAAGTTTCTTACTTAAAATATGCTGATATTGAAGGCCAGATGTAAGATTTTTTTTCCATATGATTTACATTGATCATTGCCTTGAGTTTCGATTTTCCTTTGTGTAAGTAATAATAGATGAAACTATACACTGGCACCATACTTAGAGGCATTGTTACACCTGCAGAGATCCAAAAAATATACATATCTTACATCACATGAGTACATATATTTATTTTTATAGAGTGCCATTTGTGCCAAAATATTATGAAACATCTCATGATTGGTTTGATTTCAAGAAAAAGAAGTGTTCTACTATTTCCTTCAACTGGTAGCTGCACACAGATGTAGGCAATTCAAGGCAGGAAGAGTATCCTCAGTTCTTGAACATTATTTTACTCGAGGAGCTGAGAAGCTCAGTGACTTTGTAAGGCACTAGCCATCTCTTCACTTTTTGCTAGCCTTATCTGTGTCATATGTTTCCTTTCAAATGACATTTTGAAAATTTTTGGTGGAGAATATAAATGAGTTAGAAAAGTTGTATACAGATAAACTAAAAAATGTAAAACCCAATTCTCATACTTTTCAAAAAAGAAAACTACATTAGGGTTCACTCTTTGAATATTGGTTCGTCAATTGTAACAAGGGTACTACACTAATGCAAAAAGTTAATAAAGGAAAGTGGGGTGTGGATAAGTTGGGTGTGGGAACTCTGTACTTTCTGCACAATTTTTCTATATACATAAAATGGATCTAAAATAAAAGAAAACTGCAATTCTTATACCAATATGAGCCAATCAGGATAAATTACAGGATTTTTTATAATATATACCTAAAACCTGTACTTTTTGAGGCAAGAAGACAAAAGCTTTGTTTCTGCCAGCCCTCCATTCCATTTGTGTTTAATTGAAATCTCAGTCATAATTAAATTGTTGTGAGTGAGGGTAGAATGTCACTACCTGAACCCAGATCAATTTGCCTGGAGTTCCTGTGCAGGAGTATATTGTGAAAGATCAAGTGTCACATTCTGTACTAGTGCTAGCCCTGGTAACTATGTGCCCCCTGTTTAAAATTTGAGTTCGTGATTTAAACTTTTGCACTTAAAAAGACAACTTCCTAAGCAAATAAAATTGTGTTTGAGGTTAAAGTGAAAGAGGCAATACCAAAATAGGCTCAGAAAGAAAAATTCCTGTGTGTATTCCTGTGTTTGTGACCAAGGTGCTATTGCACTAGAGACAAGAATTAACGGGGAGAAAATACATGACCCAGAGCTTCAAGTGAGGCCTAATTGCTATTACACAGACAAAGAGAGGCAAGATGAGAGGAGAAAAGAAACAATGGGTAAAAAGTTCTCCATTTATTCTTTGTAATTAGTTAAGAAACATTTAAATTAATAACACAATCTGAGTAATGCAGTATGTGTGACATATATCACATTTTAAATTAATTCTTGAAATAGGTACTGGTGTCCTACTTTATTTCAATTTTGATAAATTAGCTTACAGTCACTTTTTGATGAGTGTCCCATAAAGTAAAAATTAGCATCTCACCTGCCATTAACAACTCTTCTTGTAGTACAATAATGTTAACCTATATAATATCAGCATATAGGATTTAAAATAGATATTGAAAGGTGGTCCTATTAATTTATAGGTTTAGCTATGGCATTAGAAGGGGAGAAAGGAAGAACACATTTTGTGAGCTTCCTTGTATAGCCCTGCAATAGAAAACCCTTCCATTGTCCAGGTTTGATATAAAATTGGTCACTCACATTCATTATTCTTCGTTGATATGATGCAATATTCATTTCTGGCATTTTGGAATTTGAAGAAAAGACCTGAGATTATAGAACTGCTTTTAAATGGCTAGCTTTTGTGCTACAACTATGTACAAATTTACCATCTGCTGATTACACTACTAGGTGGCGGCAGCCTCATTGACCTGATGTCATAGTTGCCTTTGGAAATCTTAATATCTGCAGGTAGACTTTCCATGACCAAGGGTTATACTTCTAAAAATTCTCTGATGTGATTTTGCCTGGATCTATGTGTGTGTGTGTGTGAGCACAGGTACATGTGTACACTTAATTTTGAGCAATTAGGAAAAATTACTTTTGTATGACCTACTCTGAAAAACCATGATCTCTCAGCCAAGCACTGAATCTAGCTATTTCCTTTATGTTAATTTTTTTTTATTTTGTTCACTTTCCCACCCAAAGAGGTAATTAAACCAAGCATATGTAACAACTGTAGAAGACTCAATACAAACTAAATAGTGATCATCTCTAAAGCTCAGACAAATGATCGAGGAACAATAAAGTGAATTTGAGAAGTAGCTGCAGGGATTATCACTTCATTTCTAAGTTTTCTAATTTTTGTCCCTAAAGGAAAATATTGCAACTAGAGAGTATATAAGCACATTTTTATTAGAGTGATGAAAAATACATCAGAAATGTTTCCTTTGATTTACAACTCTGTCATCAATGCATATATGTTCATCAGTACATTTGTTTTAAAATATTTCTTTAAGGACAGGTTCATTATCTCTCAAACTGCTCTCTTCCTTACGCCCCACCCCCTCATCTTTACATTAATCTGTCTAGCCTAACAATAAGCGTACGGTTTAGTCATATATATATTGAACCTACTCAGCCTTTTATAAAGGACATATTTATGTCTCAGAAAGCCAAAATGATTCCACTTTGTTTTGACAGAATAACTTACATTTTATCCAAGTGTCTCTTTTTAGGTGATATTCTTAGCAAGGGAATTTATTTACTAAGTGACATTTCTGCTAACCTGGAAAGGAAGATATCCATTCTTCAAATACTGCCATTACCCAGCTTTGAAAAGACTTGATTGAACCATGTTAGGGGAACAGTGTTGGATTTTCCATCCAACTTTCTCTGGCTATAATAACTGAGCGTGGCAACGCACTTCGAGGGATGAAATGACTACAAAGCAAATTAATGCAATCAAGTCTTTAGTACCAACTCTGTCCATATCTGTTAAAATATTTTCAAACTATTCTAAAAACCACACACCCAGAAGGCAAACTAACAGTGAATGGAAACAAAATGGTCAGCAGCGTGTGTCGCATGTTATTTGAATGGAAAGTAATTTATCGCGTCTGAAATAAAAGCTGTTTATTCTTGTGTTGCACTGTCTTGTAACAATCTTTACCATTTATCTGTGGAAAAAGTGAGAAACTGTACCGTGATTAGCATATGAATACTTGACACGTCAAATTGGCTGTACAATAACAGAAGGGCATTTGCGGTTGGTGTGTGCACACAGACAAAGCAGCCATGTTGAAAAAAATTGAGATGCTGTGGGTGGGTTAACCCTTCACTTCTCTCTGAGGTTTCCTACTCCTGACTCTGACCCAAACAGTCTGGCAGTTAGAATCAGAATATTTTTATAACAAAAAAAGTAATCAGGGGCCATTATGCTTATGATAATTCTATTGATACATTCACTCTACTAGAAAAATAGAAGCAGAGTGACAATTAGGGAGTTTGTGAGAGTGAATGTATGTGTGTGTGTGTGTGTGTGTGTGTGTGTGTGTGTGTCTGTGCGCGTGTGTGTGTGAGCGCGCGCGAGTGTGTGTGTGCATGCACAAGGGGGAAGGGACAGGCGACTGGCAGTGCAGAGAGGGTACAGAAATGAAACAATGCCTACATACAGTTTTATTTCATGGCCACAACATAGTGGTCCTTGGGTCAGATGTGTGAAACTATTTCTCAAAGAAGCTGCATACATAATTGAGGCCCTCTGAAGGGTTCCCAGTTGAAGTTGCCAGGCTACATTCATTTCAAAAGCAGAACCATTTGTTATCAAATTTAAATTAACTCTCTGCACACTGAACTTGAATTTTAGAGCCCCGCTTTCTTACAATTCTTAAAAATAGTTGGGAAAAGGCAAAACATGGATCCGGAAAATGGAAATAAGGAAGTCCCCACAAGGAACTGCAGTGGCTCTCATGCAGGCCTTCGGGGTAACAAAGTTTTACAGATTAAATTTAGAAACATCTATTTTAAATGACTGGAAATAAATCAGTATTTTCCCCATGTAATTTTTGTAGATCCAGATTTACTGCAAAATCTTTCCATATGTGCATCTGTACTTCAGCTAGATTTTTACCTTCATCAGGGTATAAATCTATCCCCCCCCCCTCCACATGCTGCACAGATTAATTACTCTTTGCTCTGAGACTTAGAGTAAGATAATATATGAAGTTGTAGAATATTTATACTGTTTTAATCTAATATGTCAATCTCAATATTTTGCTATAATAGAATGCATGGCTTCATGCATTATTTTAAATAAGTTCATGCAGCTAAGTAAGCGTGTTGGTAATGTTGCCAATTGTTGGTGTGTTAACTCAAACAAACAAGCAAGCAAGCAAACAAAAAAACCAACCCAGTGGAATGTGTAATATGACTTGTGTTGGTATCTTCCTACAACTACACAGAGGGAAAGCTTAAAAAAAAAAGAATGGTGTGCATATTTTTCTATAAGATATATACAGACATAATTGCTCATTATTCTCTGTATCTGGCAAAAGTATTTAAAGTTTAAATGATCTCGATTATCAAAACTTTTTCATCACATAGGAGTTGGAAAAGTTGATTATGAGGCAGACTTTTATTCCTGTTAAATTTATTATACAGAACTAAATACCTCATTATGAACAATCCATGTGTTTTTTTCTCAATTTTGAAACACAACTTTAAAGGTTTTAATTACTATTCCTTCATCCTAATATGACACTATGATCAACCAACCTATTTTAATTGTTTGTAAAGCAATTTTAACTCTTTAGTCTGAAATGAATAGCAAACTCTGCTTTGAAAGAAATAAAACAAAAGAAAAATAAAAACAAAGCAATTAAAAACACAAAAAGTGAAATACCATTAAAGGCTATGATGTTTAATGTAATCTGAATACCTGCCAAAGACTCCCCCCATGTAACATAGAGAACATCTTATTGTTCTCCTTATAAATAATTAGTACTCATGAAGTACTTTTATAGTCATAGTAAACAGGAACTGCTAATTCTAATGACAATTTCTGTTAATGATATAAGAACAAATGATGTGCAATATAAAAGTAAAGAAGAAAAGAAGTTATTCAGTTTTAAATTCTTCTAAAATTGTGGAACAAACACATAGAAAAGTAACTATTAATCTCACTTTTTTTATTCAATATGTTATTTATTTTTAACTTATTGACTTGAGAGAGAGAGAGAAAAACATTGCATATCGGAACGATGCTCTAACCAGCTGAGCTACCCAGCCAGGGCCTAATATGTGTTATTTTAAAATCACAACTCATTTGCTTATCTAAAGCTTTTTTGCAAGCAACAATATTACAAGGTTAGAATGTCCTACCAAGTATTTTTTGAGAATTTTGTTTACTTATTGATGGAAGTGATGTCCCCTATTTGTGTATCCATGACAACACCACAACATAGCAGAGAAGTACTAGATCTTTTTTCTTTCTTTTTTTCTGAAACTTCAATATGAGATAAAAAGCAAGAAGCCAAATCTTATTAAGTACATAAGCTTTCCAAAAGATAAAACAAACTTTATAGGAACACATGGGAGTTGCTTATGATGACACATTTCTGCTATTTCAAAGCTTTACCCAGATTTATTCATTGACTATAATGTAATTCTGAACAGTAGAAAAAATAGAATAGATAAAACTTTACAAATTCCCTTAATTTTTTTCATAATAAAGTAATGTGATTTGATTGTTTCAAGATTGAATAATTCACAAATCAGTTTTATATACAATCCTCTTATTAAACTTTTGTCCTTTTTGAATGCTTCAAATTATTTTTCTTATTAAAGTTCTTTTAGATCAAACTGTTATATACTCCAGGGGATTATCAATGTACTTGTTTATAAGAAGCTGTTTACTACTAAAAGTTTTCTCCTATTGATATACTATTATTATATTTTAGTGTGCAAAACAGAAAATTTTGAAAAAGTAAAATGAAAATTATTTCAGCTTTGTTTTTATTTGCTAACAGGATATGTTTTAATATCCTTCATAATTTTTAAAAATTAATAACTATTTCAGTGAATATAAGCATTTTGTGCAATAACCATTCTACTCCCCCCTCTTTGATAGCTAGACTTACTCATTGGCTTTTAACATGATTATATTGCACTTGAGGTTCTAGGAATATCCAAAAATATGTTTTTTACTAAGTCCAAAATAAAATTTAAACTTGTGATTATTAACTTTGTTTCATTTTATCTTACATCATAGACATAAACATAGACATGATTATATATAAAAATATCTCTTCTGAAGCTCACCTATTTGGTACCCTCATTATTTTGACAATTAATATCTTTGGAAATTACCTAGTAGTAAAAAATCTAGTGCAGTGTGACAGAAATTTCTCATCAACATTCACTGCAAAAGGAGGAAATTAAGTTTTCAAAGGACAATGAAAAATAATTCTCTCTCTCTCCCCTTTTTCTTCTCCCCTTCTCTCACTCTCTCCCCATCTTTTACTTCTTTCTCAATCTGTTTTCTGCTTGCTTCTCTTTTCTGAGGCTCTTAAGTCCATCATCTCACATGCATCATGCTCTAGAGAAACTGTGGCACACATATGGCAGTGAACTGGTTTGGTAAACATATGTCTTTGCGAGCATTGGATGTCTTGCCAGGAATGAGATATTCCATTTTGGGGAATGAGGGTGGGAAATGCTTAACCACCTACAGATGTTTTGCCGCAAAAGCTAAAGAATTGCAGTCAAAGAACTGCAAAATGTGTAATTTGGAATTTTTCCAAGGTTCTTTTTTTAATAAGAAAAAAGTTAACAGCTTTCCTATTCATCTCTTTTGAGAAAATTTACAGTCGTTTCCCAGTTCTGCCCCATTCTGGAGTAAGGACAAAAGACTGAAACCGAAGCTGTCCATCTGCTCCATAACAGTAATGTTATAATGGGTGCTGTCCATTTTTATGCTATTGCTCATGTGTGCCCAGGGGACTGGAACTATTTAATTCACTGATTTCACAGCTCTGTTGTGTGTCACAAAAGGTTAAAAAAAATCCAACACACTTTTTAGCACCCTGTTTACAAGGACTCCCTGTAAATCTAACTGAAGTAACAGATTCCCACCCTGCCCCCCAGGCTAGCCCTCCCCCTACTTTTCCTTCTAATTTGGTGCATTCAGATAACAGGTAATAGATGAAACTCACACCATTAACTTGTCCTTTACAAAAGGTGGATATTTCAAACCTGCTGTGAATGTTACTTTCAAAAGTTCACAAATTCCAGAAATAGATTTGAAAGAAAGATGTTTGCCTTTAAGATTTTAGGATTAAACAACTCTGTTTTCCCAGAAGTCCAAGAATTAATGCTCCAGATTAGCAGAGAGTTAATGAAAACCTGCAGAGGAAGACTGACTTCCATTCCTCTCCATTGAGCAGGAGGCTGAGCAGTCCCATGCACAGCTGGTATGTGCTGGTGCATTGCCAAGGCCATAATGAATCCTGTACCCTCTGGGGCATTTTCCTGGAGAGACAACGGTGGCCAGGCAATACTTGGGTCCATTCTGTGGTCTTCTCAAAGCAGTGGCATGGGGTGTTGAAGCTGGCTTTCATGTTTGCCACCAAAGAGAGAATGTGAACATCAAGTCAAGGATGTTTCGATCTGTTCCAATCAAAAAGAATGTCAATGAGAATGCTTTAGAATATCATATCCTTCCTGCAGCCCATTCATGATAATATATTTATCTAATGTTTTGGATAGTTAAAATATTAGCCACAGATAAATGCATGACCTAGTTGAAATCATCACTTTCATTTTTATATTATTGATCTGACTCAGTTTCAACTATGGTAACTGAAGATAACTCTATATTCTCTTGAAAACTAGTTTGTGAATGTAAAGGGCAATGGGACTCTCCTAATAACTATTTGAAAAAGATTATTGTTAAAAAAACAAATTTGCCTCTTTTCCTTTCTCAATAACAATAGCAAATATTTACATTGTGTTCATAGGTTATATGACATTATTGGATGCTACATGTATCTGAAAATATGTCATAAATGCTCTTAGGTTTTAGAGAAATTTCATAAATAGTATGTCTATTAACACATCTTAAACTCTAGTTGTTCATTTATTTGCTCATTCATTCATTTATTAATTTATATACTCATCAAAAACATTTCTTGAGAATGTGCTGTGTACTAAGCACTGTTTCTGAGAGAGATTATTTTTAGGGGTATCTCAAAAGATGGGTCTGTTGTAAAATACGTTTGGGAAACACCGCACACTATATTGTCCTTCTTTAAGCTATAATAAGCAACTTCATGTACTAGGCAGGCCTGTTCCACTCTATTAAATTTGTATTTCATTCATATGTTTTCATAATTATTGGAACCTTTATTTTGTCAAAGCCCCCTTTCCAAAACAAAACAAAACAAAATAATAACACCTGGAATTCTAGATAACTGAAAGACAAAATTTGGCAATCATTGGTGTAAGAGTAGCTGTTAGGATTGTGTTTATTGTATTCATTTCTAATGGTAATTCTAGTAAACTGGTTAACCAGTGTAACAAGTTTCCAAGTTCTGCCTCATAGGAACATGAGAGTATTATAATTCTTGAACATTGATTTTCCAAAAAAATCAAAGTCTGGATTCCCAAGTTAAAAGCCTAGAATCCTAAAACAATGGGATACCTTGAGAAAGAGAATAGTGTACATGATTAGACTAATCTTTACATGTAAAACAGTGATTCTAGGTCAGTGGTTCTCAACCTGTGGATCGCGACCCCTTTGGGGGGGTCCATCGACCCCATCATAGGGGTTGCCTAAGACCATCAGAAAACACAGATATTTACATTATGATTCACAACAGTAGCAAGATTACTGTTAGGAAGTAGCAAAGAAAATAATTTTATGGTGGGGGATCACCACAACATGAGGAACTGTATTAAAGGGTCCCGGCATTAGGAAGGTTGAGAACCACTGTTCTAGATGAAGGTAGAATGTTTATTTCTTGGAACAATTGTTATAAAACTATGTTTTCTGCTAAGAAATAGTTCTTCAACAACATATTATTACCCCTCCCCCCTTTTTAAAATGCCGGGTGGCTCAGTTGTTTAGAGCACCATCGCAATACATCAAGACTGTGGCTTCAATCCCTGGTCAGGGCACATACTAGAATCAACTAATGAATGGATAAATAAGTGGAACAACAAATCAATGCTTCTCTCACTCCCTTCACTTCTCTAAAATAAATAAATTAAAAAACTTTAATGCAGAAATGTGTTAAATTTTAGAACTTGAGGTTTGGGCAACAAATAAAAATATTCTTAACCAGTTTAGCCAATATGTCTAGATATCAGCTAAGATAATAGCATATTACCAGTCTTTTATTTTTAAATTTGAAAGCTTTGGTTTTACTCTATAGGAGCTAATGTTTCAAGGAAATATTTCTTCTATTAGCTAATTAGCTACTTTTTCTGGATCACACAAATTGTTGCTCAGTATAAGTGACAGTTTTGTCTGTCAATTCAACTTATGATGCTATGCTAAAAAGAACTTAAAATGTATGTTTAATAGAACATGATAGTAATGACAATATTCTATAGATCTGCATCTTTTATGAAGAAAGAAGGATCCAGTGGAGAAGATTATGAATCTCCAAAAAGAAAAAAGAAAAGGATTCTCATCATAGAACTATTACTATTATCTTTCTGATACTCTATTGAAAGTGAAAAGTTCATCAATTCTGCAATTTTACTTCATCTTGAATAGATCTTCCTTACAGGCCATATAAGTAAAATTAGACTAGTTTATCTTTCCATGTTGTTGATTTTTTGAAGAATAAACTCATTACAGGTAACCCTTAGAAAATATTAAAAGATTTAACTGCCATTTAAATATGCTTAAAATATATGAAAATAAACATTTAAAATTGAATAAATATTCTGAAACAATAAAAATGTGAATGCAGACTTAATAAAAATCCATGAAGTGGTGTGACCCTGCATCACTACAATATATAATATGTAACTCTATAAAGCATGTGAAAATTCTAGATCAAAGAAGGGCAAAAACCCATCCTCGGTGAGACATGTGGAATTGCCAACAGATTATAAATGGCAATTTATTTTATTTAGGCAATATCCTTGAATCAAACATCACATTCATGATAATAAGGGGAAATTTACAACAGTTGGCATGGTATTCCATTGGCCTGGGCATTGATCCCCAAGAGAGAAAATGCATTTAAACATGTGTCCTCACACTTTCAGAATAACATATTTCAAAGTTGCCTGATTGACAGCTGCCAATTATCAAAAGTTTCTGTGAAATGAAGAATCGAATAAACAATTTAACACTAATTAGGAGCATAAACAAAACTAATAATCTTGTAAAGTTAATCAAATCTCAAAGCCCTGGGGTTGCTAAGGAACCTATCCTTGTCTTAGTTCTAGTTTCTCAAAAGCTTCTGGTAGGATTTTTATATTTTATTTTATTTTTCAATTATAGTTTACATTCAATATTATATGTATTGTTGTAGTTTCAGGTATATAACATATTGGTTAGACAATCACATACTTTACAAAGTGTTTTCTCGTTCTTTTCAGTACCGACCTGGCACCATGCACAGTATTACAATATTATTGACTATATTTCCTATGCTGCATTTTACATTCCCATGACTATTTTGTAACTACCAATTTGCACTTATTTTTTGAAATCTTTATTGTTGAGCATATTACAGATATCCCTCTTTTTTCCCCCCATTGCCCTCCCCCACCCCCCGCCATCTGGTTCCCACTCCACCCCAGGCATTCACTATCCTAGTGTCTGTGTTTATAGGTAAGATCTTTGGTTAATCTTTTCCCACTTCCCCAGCCACTTCCTTCTGAGATTTGTCACTCTGTTTCACATTTCCATGCCCCTGATTCTATTTTATTTACCAGTTAATTTTGTTCATTAAATTTCTTATTCTTTTATTTTGATTTTTAGATTCAATTGTTGATAATGTATTTATTGCCATTTTATTGTTTATATTTATTTCCCTCCTCCCCCTCCTCCTCCTCCTCCTCCCCCTCCTCCTCCTTCTTCTTCTTCTTCTTCTTCTTCTTCTTCTTCTTCTTCTTCTTCCTCTTCTTAAAGAATACCCTTCAGCATTCCATATAATACTGGTTTGGTGGTGATGAACTCCTTTAGCTTTATCTTGTTGGTGAAGCTCTTTATCTGATGCTCAATTCTAAATGAGAACTTTGCTGAATAGAGTAATCTTGGTTGTAGGTCCTGACTATTCATCACTTTGAATATTTCCTGCCCACTCCCTTCTGGCCTACCAAGTTTCTGTTGAGAAGTCAACTAACAGTCACATGGGTGCTCCCCTATAGGGTAACTAACTGCTTTTATTTTGCTGCTTTTAAGATTCTCTTTGTCTTTAACCTAGGCATTTTAATTATGATGTATCTTAATGTGGGGCTTTTTGAATTCCTCTTGTTTAGGACTCTCTGCACTTCCTGTATTTGTAAGTCTATTTCTTTCACCAGATAGGGGAAGTTTTCTGTCATTATTCCTTCAAATAGGTTTTCAATATTGTGCTCTCTCTCTTCTCCTTCTGACACCCCAGAATGTGAATGTAGGTACACTTGAATTTATCCCAGAAGCTCCTCCAGTATCTTTATATTTTTGGATTCTTTTTCTTTTTGCTCTTCTACTTAGGTATTTTTTGCTTCCTCAAATTCCAAATTGTTAATTTGATTCTCAGAGTCCTCTATTCTACTGTTGAATCCCTTTAAAGTATTCTTAATTTCAGTTAGTACATGCTTAATTTTTGACTAGTCCTTTTTCATGTCTTTGACATTATCACTAAGATCCTGGAAAGTCTCACTAAATCCCCTGATGCTCCCATTAATATCGTTGAGTAATCTTATGACCATAGTTTTGAGCTCTATATCCAGTAGTTTGCTTTCTTTCATTTCTTTCATTTGTGACATGTTTCTTTGTCTCCGAATTTTGGCTGCTTCCCTCTGTTTGTTCCTATGTAGTAGGTAGAGTATGTCTCCTGGAATTGGCAGAGTGACCCTGTGTAGTAGGTGCCCTATAGAGCCTAATGGCTCAGCTTCCCCAGTCACCTGAGCTGAGCACTCTAGGTGCACCCCTGTGGGGGCTGTCTTGTGGTTGGGTCTTGATTGCTGTTGGCATCTCTGGAAGAAATTGTCCTCCAGGCCAATTGGCTGTGAGGATTCACTTCAACTACAGTG
This sequence comes from Lasiurus cinereus, assembly GCA_011751065.1. Taxonomy (NCBI): domain Eukaryota; kingdom Metazoa; phylum Chordata; class Mammalia; order Chiroptera; family Vespertilionidae; genus Lasiurus; species Lasiurus cinereus. Next base: position 32,369,302 of record JAAGEH010002531.1, read on the forward strand.
GGAGAGCTGTTGTACAGGGGACACTCTTATAGAGTAGGATTTGCTTCAGTGAGACTTCGATGCTCACTGAGTTTGCCTCTTAAGTGTGTTGCTTGTGGCTGAGTAGAGTTGCAATCTTCTATGGACTAGTAGAAAGCTGCCCCCAAGTTCCTGCTCCAATGTCAGTAATCCAGTACTTCCCCATATGTGACTGGGTCCCCCAGAGCATCAGCACACCGCCTGGCACTGGAGCTCAGAAGAAGCAGGACCTTGTCAGTTTGTGCAATGGCCCTTTGAGAGACACTGAGTCTCCAGCAGCTCCTGTGTCCCATGGACACAATCCTCACTGGTTTTTACAGCCTGAAGTCACTGTGACTTCTTTTTCCAGCTCTGGGACCCTGGAGTGGGGGAGTCTGTTGTAGAGCTGAGACCCCTTGCTCCACATGGTCAGCCACTGCAAAAACAGTGTCCCTCCCAATTAAAAAACTGCACAGGTGGGTGTCAGTCCAGCCTTTTCTGCACCTCCACTCCCTACCAATCTCCCTGTGCTTTCTTCTTTCTTTCTCTAGTTGTAGGACTTCTATTCAGCCAGCTTTTGGGTGGTTATGGAAGATGGTTGTTCTGTATTTTAATTGTAATTTGGATGTGGTTGTTAGAGGCAGCGAGTACTGCGCCAAAATCTTGGCTTTCTGGGTTCTTTTACAGTTTAGATATGATGCCAGGAAAGGGTAAGAAGGAAAACTTGAAATCATTTTCAATGTCAGGTAAGCACCTTTATCTCAACCTATCTTTATTCTCACACTGCATCTATGTAGCACTGGGTTATACACTTGTAAAACTAGAACAAAATTGCGTAACAAAACAGCTTCAATTCAGAAAAAGAAATCCAGGCTTAGCTTTGTAAGGCTTTTTTTTTGTTTTTCAAAACAGGTTGCTTTAGTTTGAGTGGGAAAATGAGTGATTAGTTGAATTCTCATTTTCTGTGTGTTCTTTACTGAAAGGAAAATTGAAGGAGGAAACATTGAAAAACATACTTGCAGAAATATTGGATGACAAATCCAAATAGATAATTGTTTTCTAGAAAAACATTAAACCACACAGACAGAACATTTTGAAGAAGTGGCTTTTAAAAAAAGCCATTATGCCTTCGCTCTTCAATTATTCTAAAAAGCAAAACAAAACAAACTTTGTGAAGCAAGATGTGCTCATTCCTGCCATTCCTGTCTTCTGACACTGAGTCTACTTTAAAGGCAAAAGTTTCTGTTATGCAGAAGTTCTAGGTCTAGTCTCCCTTTGATGTATAGATTGCTGAGCAGACCATGTGTATTTTGCTGGAGGCTATTTAACCCAATGGTAGCCAGGATTCTGTCATTTGACCTGACCCCCTCCCCTCATTTTCCTTCATATAGTGGCTCAAACACAGGACTTCTCGAGGGGGAGTGCTCTTTGAAGCCAGAAATTGTGACTTGTTTATTTCTGATTTCCCAGTAATTCCTACAGCACATGCAATATAGTGGACACTCAATACATTTTTTTCTGAATAAATTCAATAAATACAACAAAGCTTATATAGAGTAATTCACTTAAACCTGGGAAAGGGTCCCTTCCATGCTTTAGAACAGCATGTGCTGTCCATTAGGACTTTCTATGAGGACGGAAAGGTTCTGCATCTGCATCTGTGACTAATATGTAACCATCCGCCACATGTAACTATTGAACATTTGAAATGTAACTCGTGCAACTGAAGAATTACATTTTAATTTTACAATTTTTTTATTATCAAGTTTTTATTTAAATAGCCACATGTAACTGGTGGCTATGGAGTTTTTAGGGTCCCGATCTTACTGTCCTTCAGCCATTCCCATTCCCATGCCAGAGGTCATGTCCACCATTGTCCATGATTTGCCCTTTGAGACTATGCTTCAGACACCCAGACTTCAGAATTTTCTTTCTGAACAGTCTGTGCTCCCTGCCAGGCCTATGTGGCCTTTCCTTGGTGCTCCTCCTCAGGGCCGACCTTGCTGCTGGTATCCAGGCCCTATATAAAAGGAGTATTCAGAGAGTACTCAATTGCCTCAAGGAGTGGCTGGGTGGAGGCAGTGTGACCAGGGACTGCTGCAGGACTGTCCTTTACATATTCATGAGGCTCCTTCCTGAGCAGGAGGATGGAGCTGAGAATGTGGCAGGCAAGGGTGCAGCTTTCCCTAAGCTGTCACGCTCCAGCATGTATATTTATCATTTTAGTGATTTCTTTGCAAAACATAAGCAAGAAATAAACATAAGCAGTTCTTAGTACATCATAGGCAATATGATCCAATGACCATACATTCATTCATTCACCAAATATTTACTGAGCACCTATTATGCTATAGTCACTCTTGTTCTAGGCACAAGAGATGCCGCAGTAAACAAAACAAAGTTCTTGGCCTTCATGGGACTTACATGCTTGTAAAAAAATAAAAAAGTGTGTGTGTGTGTGTGTGTGTGTGTGTGTGTGTGTGTAAGAAAATAAAAGCATCTTGAAAGGAAAGTGAACAATAGAGGTGTTTTTAAAAATTGTACAGGGAACACATTTCTGAAGAAATTACTTTTGAAGAAAAATCTAAATGAAAGAAAGAAGCAATGGAATATCTGGACAAAGAGTTTTCCAAGCAAGATGACAGCCAGGGCAATGGCCCTGAGATGGGACATCTCTGCCATGTTCTAATAGCAAGAAGGTCAGCCTGCTTGGAGTGTAGTAGAAGTTGATTGACATGAAGTAGGAGAGGTAACTAAAGTTCAGGTCACATAGAATTGTATAGAACTGTACTAAGGACTTAGCATTTATTCTAAGTTTGATGGGAGGTTATTAAAGGGTTGCAATCAGGGTTATGATATTTGCATTTAATAAAAACCACTCTGGCTGCTTTTTGGAGAATAGATGGTAAGGGTGCAAGAGTGGAAGCAAGGAGACAATTTTAGTGGCTCCTGTAGTAATTAAGGTGGGAAATGCAGGGAATTTGATCTAGGCTGTCAATACTGATGTTTTCATGGCAATGCACAAGTTTAAAATGACACAATGAAGTTCTTTCAGTCCTGTCAGGATAGCTCTGCAGCTGCATGTGTGACCTCATTTAGAAATAATGTCAAAAGTCTAAATTTGAGATCTTTGTGACTGTGAGTCTAGGGTCAAAAGTATCTTCTACTTATCCCCCTGAAGATCCTAGAACTGGCCATGTTAGCTTCATGAAAGTAGTGGTATCTCAATCTACATGCCCATGAGTTCCATTGACATCAGTGGAGCCTGGATTCAGTGCATTAAAGCACCCAGTGATTCTAGCTGAAGCACTGCTGTTTCCAGTGCTGGTGACATGAATCTCTTTTCATTTAACTCAGGTAAAGCTGTTCTCAAGAACTTCCCACGTTTTCCTGCCCTATAGCTTATTCCTCTGCCCAGGCTTTCTGGTCAAGGAGGAAGCTGAGGTGATATTTTGTGAAGGAAGGGGAGGATTAAGTTACTCCTGGCATAGTTTTCCACTACAAAGTCAGTCTCCTCCAAACAGCCAGCTTGCTTAGGAGAAAGAGAAACTTTCCCCTCAGCCTTTTCCAACTCTCCTATGAAAGACAAGTAAAACAGTATCAGTGATGGGGGAAGGGGAAGGTAGGAAGAAAAAAATGGTTTTTGTACATACATTTCTATGCATTTCCTAAATATTTTGTTATATTGATTTATTGGTATTTTTTGAATTACTCATTGTGATGTGAATTTCCTCCAAGGACATAATATTATTGGGGGCTCTCTACTAAAAGATAAAATTACTGCTACAAGTAGTACGAAGTCACAGAGAGATCATATTTCAGATTGAATAGTTTCTGAACAAAGAGGATGCTTTTTTAAAGATTCTAGGCAAGTGACTTTTCAAGGGCCAGTGTAGGCAGTCTAGACACTAAAATTACCTAGCCCATACATAGATGGGAGGGGCCATGTCTCTTGAACCATACATAGGGTCGACAGTTGGAAATAGCTTCTGGGGTCAAACTTCAGGAACATTAGTTTTCTTTTCTGTTCTATTACCTTGATTCTCAGTGACTTCCATACATGAAATATTATATGAAAATAAAAAAGTTCTCTTAAATCTCATAGTTTTAGTGTTTCAAAGCATTCACATTTATTGCAATAGAACATATATAAAAGCACCTTGTAAATTGCAGAGTACCATACAAAACGAAGTTGTTACGATTATTACTGCCTCAATTTTTTCTCTCATGAAATCTTAGGAAATGCAGTTGTTAATGCAAATCTCATCATATAAATAAAAAATCAGATTTTAGCTCCATGTCCTTTTAGTGAGTGATTTGGGAATTACAGGAAGCTAGTTAAACATTCTTTGTGCCAATGCTCTTATTACTATACAACAGTTTTGATGATAGATCTATTTGTGAATAGAAGAAGGATGCTGTGAAGCCAAGAGGGAAGTGACATAATCCAATCTGCATTTGCATGGGCAAAGAGAATACATCATAGAAGAAAAGAAAACTGGAGGAAGGAGAACAAGTTACTAAGTAGTTGCAGTACGTCAAGAGAGAAGAAATAGTGAGTCTGTATGAAGTTGGTAGATATTTGTATGCAGAGAATTGGAGGTATTGAAAAAATATTGTGAAGACAGAATTCATAGCTCTTGTGATAGTGTGAGGGGATAAAAGAAGAGCTCTCTGAGCATAATTGCATTAATGGTGGCACCATGTCCTACAAAACAGGAAGAGGATGAAGATAAGTTACATTTTTGATATTTTGGATATTAGATGTCTGAGGGACATATGAGAGGAGTCTAATAAGCAGTTTATATATGAATCTGGTATATATAACAAACAGATCTTGGGTGAGAATATAAATTGGGGAATAGCATATTGATGGTAAGTGAGGAAGATTACATTATTAAATTATATGAGCAGGGGAGGGTGTCTTATCTTGTGAAACAGCTTAAATAATGCACAGATTTTTTTTGTTTGTATCTATGTTCATAATTCTGGAGAGTTAGTACACCGCTTTTCTCAGATTTAAAAAAAAAATTGAGAACCACTGGTATAAAATGAGAAGAGAAGAGGGCCTGGGATCAAATACTAAAGAACTTACATCTTAAAAGAGTATTTTGATGGAGTGGCCAAATAGGTGAATGGAAGTCTAGAATCATATAAATCAAAGGGTAACAATGTTTCAAGGATGTGTATGTTGCCAATTATGTCAAATATTGCCAAAAGCTCAAATAAAAGAAGGATGGAAAGGGCCCATTGGGATAATCTTCAATGTAGTTATTGTGACCTCGTCAAGAGCATTTTAATATAAACTGGTGGGAACAGAAATCCTTATGTTGAGGGGTAAATGAGAGGTAAAAAAGGGGATCCTCAAATTTTAAAATAAGAAGAGTCTAGAGCTTAGCTAATTCCAAGATTAATAACAAGGATTTATTTTGCATTTTTGAAAATGGGTAAAACAATTTTAAGTTTTTCTTGTACTCATTTTCCTTTCATAGTCTTAGAAATTCTGCTTATTTTATTATTATTTAGTGACATTCTGTTTCTTCTCTAAAAGAAAACTCAGAGAAAAAAATCAGCAAACAAAACCTTGTCCTTAGGCCTACATAGATACCAAAAGCAGTAGAATTTGCATTGGCTCCTAAAACACAATTTACAGATATATATATATATATATATATATATATATATATATATATATATATATATATTTTAATTCTCACCTGAGGATATGATTAGAGAGAAGAAAGGAGAGAGAGAAAAACATTGATTTGAGAGAAAAACATCAACCAGTTGCCTCCCATGCACAACTTAATCAAGGATTGATCCTGAAAGCCAGGTATGTGCTCTGACTGAGAATCTAACTGGCAACCTTTTGGTGCATGGTATGACACTCAACCGATTGAGCCACTCTAGCCAGGCCAGATGTGTGTTTTCATAGCTACAAGTTAGCATTTAAATAGTGGTTGAATTGAATGTAATTATATTGAGGAGATCACCTGGTTGGACAGTGGCAAGAAAAGTCATAATTTTTAGAGAGTATGGAGCTTCCAGTTAAGAGTCTAGATTGTGGTTAAGTCATACCCAAATTAGTAATTTTAATTATTAGCCAAATGCTTTGAAAAGAGCATGGTTTCAAAGAATGAGTTGCTTAAATTTTTATTGTTCAAAAGATTGCTTTGGCATTATAGAGGCAAAAACATTGCTAAAAATAACTTAAAAATAAAAACTATTCAATAAGAGGGATGAGTATTATGCTGAAAATGTGGTTTGTTTTTCTTGATAACACAAAGCCTTAAAAAGATACTTTTTAAAGTGTTATGGCAGAAGTTAAAATTCTTCCCTCTTTCTCTCCACATATTACCATCATAGTTCATGAAACACTTTGGTATACTTGTTCTTTTATATGCTTATTTCCCACTACTACATCTTCCTGGGAGCAGAACTGTATCATATTCATCTTTATATTCCCAATCACTAGCACAATAATTGGGACTTAATAATCCATTGAATGAATAAATTATTTTTATTATTTACCTAAATATACCTATTAGTCTCATTTTGAATTTCCATTTGTGCAATAGAAATTAGAATTTTCCTATTGTCTTATATCTAGAGATGACTATTTTTCCCAGAATTTATTTGAAATATTATTAATAAGACAATGGAAAAGAAAATGCCATGACTCATTTGAAATGCAAAAAGCAAAAAAATAGCAGCTAAATAACAGACACTAAATGTTGCACTTTTGTCAAGGAAAAAGAAGAATGCTTTTTCTAAAATTTGAAACATTGATGAATGAAATTATTATGGCATTAGAATATTTTTTAGGCTAAAAGGAATCTGATGCAAATTAATAGTTATGTTCATTAAAAGAAAGAAAAGAACCATGATTTGGTAGAATCAGTTCTACTGACAAAAGGCTCCATAACTTCAAAGCTTGTCCTTGACATTTTACAAGAGTGATTGGGATGCATATGGCTGAGGAAAAGAATAAGGATAGTTTTCTTTGGTTACTGTAGTTACACTTTTTATAGTTTCCTACCTCCTTGGGGATCACAAGTGGACCCCCTCAGGAAGGACTTTCTAGTACATTAAAACAAAACACAATTCAGCAAATAAAATCACACATTATACTATTAGATAAATTTATTTGTCCAAATCTATCTTATAATGAAAAGGGCAAAGAGAATTTTCAAGGTGATTTAATCTAATTATAATTAGCAAATCGTAGCATCAACATAAAAAGATGAAACCTCACTTGCACATTCTAAAAACCTTTAATATGGCAAGATGTACTTGGTTAACATTAAAAAGCAAAATTTGGATAATATATATTCAAAAATTCTTGTGGGATTTTAAAGTATGAAATGGTGGTTCTAACATGATTATGTAGGATCACCAAGTTATATATCTCTGCAGTACTTAAGAGATTTTATTTAAAAATGTCAAGGAAAAACAGTGGTCATTCATTTGTTTATTATATCATTATATATATATTTGTTAGATGTCAGGCCCTGATATCATTCCTCTGGTGATAATAAGCAGGTAGGCAATTTTAAAGATATATAATGTTTGTGTTTTTCTATAGAAAACCATGTGAATATATATCTGCTTATTGGAATTTTGAGTAAACTTTTCTGTCTATATCAGCTGCTAAGAAATCTTACAAGAAAAAGTTTGCTTGTGGCATTTCTTACTCTTGCTCTTGGATGATATACTGTGGTGTCAATAATATTTGCAACTTCTGTATGAACAACTTTTCCTACAGAATTCTTATCAAAATCTGAGAGAATGACAAGATTCTTTTCTCCCTGATCATGTAATCACAACAAAATTTGCCCAAACCGGTTTGGCTCAGTGGATAGAGCATCGGCCTGCGGACTGAAAGGTCCCGGGTTCGATTCTGGTCAAGGGCATATACCTTGGTTTCGGGCAAATCCCCAGTAGGGGGCGTGCAGGAGGCGGCTGATTGATGTCTCTCTCTCATCGATGTTTCCTACTCTCTATCCCTCTTCCTTCTTCTCTATAAAAAAATCAATAAAATATATATTAAAATTAAATTACTGTAATGAATTACTTAAACATGCTTATAAAAGAGCTGCCTCATGGGGATGGCTCAGCATGCACCTCTACTTTCACAACAAAATGAGTAGACTCCCTTCTGAATTCTCTCAACCCTCGACAGAGAAAACAAGAGATCATATTGGGAATTATTTTAAAAATTGAAGATTTAAATGTACTGTTATACTTGATCTCATTTATCCTTCCACCTTTATATACCTAATCCTGACCTCACCTGATCTCCAGACAAAGTCCAACTTCTTGCTCCATATATCCACTGGAAGTTTAATAGGCATTTTAAACTTAACATGTCCAAAACCTATGCTTGGTACCAGTAACTTTCTTTCCAATAGTCATCTCCCTTGTAACAACCTGCATCACCATTCACCCACTAGCCCAGGCCAAATATCTAAGAATCATCTCTCGCTTCATAATTCCTTTATATGCAATCAATTTTTCAGAAGTCATACTGGAGTTATTTTTAAAACATCCTGAATAGGTCCACTTGTCAGCACCTCTACAGTTACCACCTGAGTGATGTCCAAGACTTCTTAACTGATCTTCTTGCTTTTACCTTTGCTACTCTAATCTCAGCAAATAATCTCTTAAAAATAGAAATCATTAAATAAAATCCTCAAATGGCTTTCCCACTACCATCTCCTTTCACAGCTTGCAATGCTCCAACTGATCTGGATCTTGCCTGTCTCCCAAGCCTCAATTTATTTCACTCTTCCCTCCCATTCATTTTGTTCTTACCCTAATCCAACAGAGGGCCTGCTGAACATGCGAAGCTCACACCTCCTTAAGGTTGAACCTGCTCTAGGGCCCCAGCTCTTCATGTTTGGCTATGGCTTTGTGGGGGGCTTGAAGGAGGGCAATTGTTGTTTGGCAGTCAAGTCAAATGTTACCTATATCAGATGTCACCTAATCTAAATATTAACCTAGAAAGTATCTACCCATTACCCTATTGTTTTTCTTTCTTCTTAGCTCTTATCACAATTTAATATTTTCTTTTTCAGTTTTTGTTTTGTTTTGTTTGTCTTATTCTCCCAACTAGAAAATATCTTCCATGGAAATAGGCATTTTGTCTACCATGTTAACTACAGTATTCATAGCAGCTGAAATAGTGTTGGCCCATTGTAAACACTAGGTAATATTTGTAGAATGAGTGAATGAATGAATTCAGCCCTAGAAGTTTTAAGCAGTATATTTAAAATGTAGTAATTAACAAGACTATACTAAAAGGCTGTATGTTTGTAATAATTGTTAATGTTTCAACTGCAAAGGGCCTAAGAAATCCAGGTGACAATATTTCGGTAATCAAAATATTTTGTAATAGGTCTGGGAAACGAGTTTTTGAAATATCATAATACCCAAAATCAAGGCTTTTGAGGTTGTTGGTTAAGATGCATTCTTTAAAATAAAAAAATCTGGAGATGGTAAAAAAAAAATAGCTGACAAGAGAGCAGATGTGAGGAGCAAGCATGTCAAACTCGTGGCCTGTGGCCCACATGCAGCCCACAATGAAGATTTTTGTGGCCCACCTAATATAATGGTACATAAGAAATGTTTTAATAAAAATTTCATAACTTAATTTTTACAATATCTTGTTATACATAACTATTAATAATGAATTACAACATTAGCTAATGACTAATTACTATAATCATATTGCATTCATTTCCCTTATGCACAGTGCACCATTTCTTGCCACTAATACTAGCAGTGAATATTTTAGCAGCCGATTGCCACGTCATTAGTCTTGGACTGACTTGTTTGGTGTGCGCAAGAGGAAATATTTCACTTTTGGAGAACAAGAAAAAATAGGTTTATTTGCATTATACATTAATTTGTACAGTTATCTAGTGTCTGGTAAGTTAATGTTCAAGAAAAAATACTAATTTTTATTAAAATATTTTATTCTATGTTAATGATTACTCATTTATTTCAGCCCTTTGTATTTAGCATGTCTCTATCAAAATGAACCTATGAAAACGGAAGATTTTTTTTTGTGGTCTACTATAGGCTTAAACCTTGTTTATTTGGCCCATGTTAGCCTTTGAGTTTGACATGTTTGGTGTAGAGTGAATGGAGTGAGAGCTATTCAAAGTTCTGATGGTGAGTGATAGCCAGAGAAGTGTAAACTCACCAGATGAGAAGAGCAGCCTTTAAGAGCATCCTGCCCAGCTAAAGTGGCTCATTGGTCAGGGCAAATGACCAGGATGTGGGCTCAATCCCCAGATTGGGGTGTACAGGAGGTAGCAGATCAATGATTCTCTCTCATCACTGATTTTTCTCTCTCTCCTTCCTCTCTGAATTTCAAAGCAATAAAAAAAATATATATGTATGTGTGTGTGTATGTGTGTGTGTATATATATATATGTGTGTGTGTGTGTGTGTGTGTGTGTGTGTGTGTGTGTATCTTTAAAAGAGCATCTTTACCTAGGCTGACCTGAACTAAGTTGACTGAAATTGCAATAAAGGTTTAGGGGGAAGTTAAGAATTATTCTTACATAATAATGTCCTATAAACACAGTATTTTTTAAAACTAGTTTTGAAAGCTTTGGGACTTAGATTACTAAATTTATCAAGACCTTGTTTACTCCTTTTGTTTGCTCAGGGGACAACTAAAATACTTTTTAAAGGCCCTCTCACTTTTTATCATATAGGTAACTGTCACAAAAGCAAAGTAGATAATACTCATAGGTATTATGTATAGGGAGTATGGAAAACAAAGCCTCCAAAAGCAATGCACATAGTGTATAAAATTTGCAAAAGGAAAGGTAAAATCATGATAAACTCCAGAAAAGAATATAAAACAGTAGTTGGTAGCTTTGAGTCAGAAGAGTTAATACCAAATTTAGAGTTAAAGACACACACAATTGATCCTAATTATCATGGCAATATGGCAAACGTTAGCCCTGGGATGCTTCTCCTCATCACCCAGCAGACAGAATGTAATGTGTAAATTTGGAATAGACACTCATTTCATATTCACACAACATAATTATGAGGTAAATTTTCTGGAAAAACAATGAATGTAATAGATTCTAAAGTCAAGTGGAAGTGATTTTTAAATTATTTGCTATTTTAAGTTATTCAAAATAACCAAACATTGATTTTATAGCTATATCATCACATATTTGAAATGAATGAAAGAATAAATGAGTTTATATACAGTGAAACATTAGACTGGAGTAGTAATTGGCTACAGATAGAAAGGTGGAGTAGTTTGAAATATAAGCTCTCATCACTAGTATAACCTTATGCTTGAAAATTTATAAATGTTATATAGATAACATATACATATATAAATCAAATGAATTTCAGGCTAGAATGCACCCGATAGATTATCTGCTCCATTATTTCATCATTATGGACTTAAGTATTCAATTTTACTATTAAACATGTATTCAAACATGTGATTAAAATTATTCGGTGAAGTATAATAAGGAATCTTAACTCAAAGAGTTTCTGGGTTTTACTCAAGGTCACAGTATTGGTTTAAGGTGGAACTGGCATAGCTCTTCATTCCTAGTGTAGTAGTCTCCTAAGAAAAGCACATTACTCTATCCATGATTAGATAATTCAAACCAATTTAGTTAGTACTATTGAATAGATTATTTCTCCATCAGGTGATCATTTTATTATTTGAATCCCTTTTTCATTGTCTTTTAAAGCATCTGTATGAAAAAAAGCAAGAAGTTTGCACCATTTTTTCCCAACACTATATTTACAATCCTATATAATAAAAGCAAAATATGCAAATTGACTATTCGACCAGGAGTTCGACCAGGGGGCAGAACCACCAGCCAACTGCCTGTGGCCCCTTCCCCACATGATCGGATCTCAGGGCAACCAGCAGCAGCAGGGGGCAGGGCTGCCACCTGCTCCCTCAGCACCTGGGAGTCAGGCGGCAGGGTGATCAGATTCATGATGTGGGCAGGCCATGGTGGAGTGGGGAGGCAAGGAAAGGGTTAGGAGGCCCCCAGCAGCTGCTACGGACCCTACTCATGCACAAATTTGGTGCACTGGCTCTCTAGTAATTTAATAAAAACTCTAATATTTGAAGGGAGCATTCTTAAGTTCCAGGTCTATCTTATTTTCTGGCCCACATAATTATTGAAAAACTTGTATGCTTAACAAAAGTACTATACTGTAAGTTCAGCATCTTCAAATTAAAGAAACATGTTTTATTTATTTTATTTTATTTTTTTATTAATTTTTATACATATCTCCCCATTGCCCCCCTCCCTCCCAGGCATACTCCAACCCCCCAGTGTCTATGTTCATTGGTAATGCTTATATGCATGTATACAAGTCCTTTGATTGATCTCTTATCTACCTCACTTAACTTTAATCTTCCTCCTGTAATTTCACAGTCTATTTGAAGCTTTACTGTCTCTGTATCTATCCTTTTGTTCATCAGTTTATAATGTTCTTTATTATACACAAATGAGTGAGATCATGTGATGTTTCTCCTTCATTGACTGGCTTATTTCACTAAGCATAAGGCTTTCCAGTTCCAACCAGGTTGCTGCAAATGGTAAGAATTCCTTCTTTTTAATGGCAGCATAGAATTCCATTGTGTAGATGTACCACCGTTTTCTGATCCACTCATCTGCTGACGGGCACCTAGGCTGTTTCCAAATTGTGGCTATTGTAAATTGTGCTGCTATGAACATAGGGGTGCATAAATCCTTTCTGATTGGTGTTTATAATTTCTTAGGATAAATTCCTAAGAGTGGGATTACAGGGTCAAATGGGAGATCCATTTTTAGCTTTTTAGGAAACTCCATACTGTTCTCCACAGTGGCTGCACCAGTCTGCATTCCCACCAATAGTGCACAAGGGTTCCTTTTTCTCCGCATCCTCGCCAACACTTGTTGTTTGTTGATTTGTTGATGATTGCCATTCTGACCTGTGTAAGATGGTATCGCATTGTCGTTTTGATTTGCATCTCTCGGATGATTAATGACTTTGAACATGTTTTCATGTGTCTCTTGGCCTTCCTTCTGTTGTCTTTTGAAAAGGTTCTACTTAGGTCCGTTTCCCATTTTTTTATTGGATCCTTGATCTTCCTTTTATTAAGTTGTATAAGTTGGCTGTAGATTTTGGAGATTAAACCTTTATCAGTGATAACATTTGCAAATATGTTCTCCCATGCATTGATCTTTCTTGTTGTTTTGTTGATGGTTTCTTTTGCTGTGCAAAAGCTTTTTATTTTGATGTAGTCCCATTTGTTTATTTTTTCTTTAGCTTCCATTGCCTTTGGAGCAGTATCAGTGAAGAAGTTCTTTCGGCATATATCTGAGATTGTGCTGCCTGTGGATTCCTCTAGTATTTTTATGGTTTCCCTTCTAATGTTTAAGTCCTGTATCCATTTTGAGTTTATTTTTGTATTTGGTATAAGTTGGTGGTCCAGTTTCAATTTTTTGCATGTATCTGTCCAATTTTCCCAACACCATTTATTGAAGAGGCTATCTTGGCTCCATTGAATGTTCATGCCTCCTTTATCAAATATTAGTTGAGCATAGTGGTTTGGTGGATATCTGGGTTCTCTATTCTATTCCATTGGTCTATATGTCTGTTCTTGTGCCAGTACCAGGCTCTTTTGAGAACAGTTGCTTTGTAGTATAGCTTGAAATCTGGTATTGAGATCCCACCTACTTTATTCTTCTTTCTCAGAATTGCTGTAGCTATTCATGGTCTTTTTTTTGTTCCAGATGAATCTATGAAGAATTCTTTCTAGGTCTGTGAAATATGTCGTTGGTATTTTAATGGGTAGTGCATTGAATCTGTAGATTGCTTTGGGTAGTATGGACATTTTGATGATGTTGATTCTCCCAATCCATGAGCATGGTATGCTTTTCCATCTGTTAACCACTTCCTCTATCTCTTTTTTCAGTGTTCTGTAGTTTTCTGCATATAGGTCTTTTACCTCTTTAGTTAGGTTTATTTCTAGGTATCTTAATTTTTTTGGTGCAATCGTAAATGGGATTGCTTTTTTAGTTTCTCTTAAGAAATATGTTTTAACTATGCTACAGAAATTTGTTACTTTTTCAGATTTATTTATTTATTTATTGTGGGCCAGAATTTCTTTTAAGAACTCTGGATCTCAGAAATGACAATTGACACCTGATTTCCCTTTGGCAGATGACCAGATAAAATAAATATTAACAACATGCATAAAACGACAAATACAGAGAAACGATAAATGTGTCTGATGATTGAATATTGAGTATAGCAAAAAATTAGCAGAAATTAGTTTTCCATTTTAGTTTGTGAAATAAGTTAAAAGTGCTTTTTGTATTTGCAAAAAATACAAAGCACAACTTTAAAATGAAGATAGTGGTTTTTAGATATGTCCTGTAAAATATATAAACATTTGATAGTCATGTAACAGTTTGAATCAGTATGTGTTTAATAGTAAGTGGGAGATATTAAGCCCAATATTTGGGAAAAACAAAAACAAAATAATCATAATCAGACAATAAGTTTCTTCCACTAGGTTGAGCAATCATAATCAAGCCTGAGAAGATTCAGGTGTATGCTCATCAACAACCCTCCTTGACCTTAACTTGTCACCAAGGGAGCTTATCAACAGAAGAGGGTGGAGGGGCATGCTGCCTGCAAAAGCATACTGGCTATTATCTCTGCACTCATTTTTCCTTCTTTTTCTTTAATGAGCATATCTTAATAGCTGTTTCTTAATTTCAGAAATAATGAAAATGCAATGAAAATAATTTAAAAATTATAGAAAAGCTCAAAGTAAAAATGAAAATTAAAAATAAAATCACCACCCATGGCAAGTAGGATGTTAAGATGTTGGTATATCATTACCATTAAGTCATAACATATATTCTGCTTGTACTTTTCTTCTCATATATTAAAAACATTTTTTATTTCAATAAATATGCTTAAATGGCTGCATACACTCTTCCATTGTATGGATATACTCTTACTTAACCAGTCTACAATAATTAGAGATCCAGATTTCCAATTTTTGTTATCATTAATAATGTCAGCACATTAATTTGTGTTCTTTGGTTTTTCTTGTGTTTTTTTTAAATAAGAATACCAAATAAAGGAAGAATAACTAAGGAAGAAGCATCTAATCTATTTTTATGAATAAAGACCCTCTTTCAAATAAAGAGTTATAGAGATTATTAAAAGTGTCTTTTGTCAGTTCAGTGCAGCTTGATGGCATTGAATTAGTCATTAAATTAGTTGTATTCTGCTAAAAGAAACTATTATATATATACATATATATATTTTTAGATTCTGAATTATTCTGCTATTAATCGTAAAATTAGAAAAATATCATCACATTTATTTTTTTTTGCAAATGTTTTTATTGTCAGTGATAGTTGTAAAGTTTATACAAGAATCTTCTTTGGCAACCTATTAACACAGAACCCTTGAGGTTGGGCTTTACATAAAGTAAAATTTGTAAAAGTTATATATTTTTATGATTTCCTAATAACAATGGGAATTAAATAAGAGCCATATTTTGCTGCCAATTTTGTATCCTAGTATATGCTTTTAAACATGATATTGAAATGTTAAGTAAAAAGTTAGCATTTAGAAAATTCTGACAGGAAAAGGAATGGAGATTGCTCAACTATGACAGCTGTTAACGGTGTCTAAATACAATTGTGTGGTGGATTTCTATTCAAATGGGGAATAGGGGAAATTTTTAAAACCCACATAAATACATATTCCAAATTATAGTGACAACACCAGTGAACTGATTTAAAGCATGAAAGTTGTTATTAAACAAGATTCTTTTTCTAAAAAGTTTATTATATGTAAAACTATGTCCTGTGCTCTTTTTATCCTAAAAAAAAACAAACCAACAAACAAAAAATAACAAGATACCTCACTTTACTACCCCATTTTTATGGACACTAACCTATAAGAACTGAATACACACACACACACACACACACACACACACACACACACCAGAATATCTGCAAATTTATAAAACCTTTCTTTAGTACTTTAACAAGTTCAACTGTAGTCAATTAACTTTATAAACTAGGACATTATGTATAGAAATGTTCTCATATTGAGTTATGAAAGCAGGTTAATAATTTCATATTAGATGCTATTGCTCTTCTAGGCAAGTATATTTCATGCCAACAACACAAAATCAAGAAACACATCCAGACCAAGAACACATTTTGCTACTATTTTTTAAGAAAGGAGATATTGCCCTAACCATTTTGGCTCAGTGGACTGAAGGGTCCCAGATTCAATTCCAGTCAAGGGCATGTACCTTGGTTACGGGCACATCCCCAATAGGGGGTGTGCTGGAGGCAGCTCATTGATGTTTCTCTCTCATCTATGTTTCTAATTCTCTCTCCCTTTCCCTTCTTCTCTGTAAAATACTCAATAAAATATATATATTTTTAAAAAGGAGATATTATTTCTTTTTCCTGGAATTAATTTCTTGAATCACAGCTATGGTAACTTCCATTTTTCTTTCCCAAAACCTAATATAAATTCCACACATGTTATGAATCAGAATATAAGCCTTTTGAAAAATCTATATAAACCAGGTTTACAAGTTCCCTTTTTTTTGTTTTATTGGTTAGATGCAAATGGGTTTTTACATAGACCCAGAATACAAAGAGAATTCTCTATAGGTACATTCAGCACATTCAGGTGTGGTACAATATTATGAGAAAAGTACATATTGTTTTCAAGATCAGAATCTTTAAAAAAAGATGCACATCGTGATAATCAGATAATAAATACCCAAACGAAGTTGTACATTATCACATCTTTGAACACTTTTTCCATTATACAGATCATAAAAATGTATTGTGGATTTGAGATTAATATGATCAATGGATAATGATGTCAGTCGCACTATAATATTGAAAATGTGAAAAAAAATATTCTTGTTGCATTTACTCTCAATTTGATGACACAATGCTAGCATCGATTTTAAAAATGCTATATTCTTTGTTCCAGTATGCACCTTCACAAGCAGTTATTATTAAGACACTAAAACACCAGATCAGCATATATATGCATATATATCATGATATAAGTTAATGCAGACTTACTGTTTTTGCAAAAGAGTTTTAAATTATGGTGGCAATTTCTTAGATTATATGCATGGTGATGTTTCTTTCAACTTGTTCCCAGTCTTTATAATCTCTAATCATATAAGTAGAATTACAGGTGATACACTAAAACATTTGTCTTAAAACCCGTAAAAGCTGAGGTTTGATGCAGAGGAAAGATACCAGCTTACGTGTCTTAAACAGAAGGAACATAATTCAGGGTCTTGCCACATAATGTTTCTCCCACCTGGAATCCTTACTCCATGCTCCAACCCATGATACCCTTTTTTAGTTTCTAACCCTAGCCCTGGAGAACTTCTTTGAACCCCAAAGTTTGAATAAAGTACATGTTTTGTCAGGAATTTGTATTTTTCTATCATAAATATTTGACTATTTTTTTATCATAGATGCTTGTCACATTTTGTTGTAATTGTAAGTATATCCATCTTCCTCACTAGGCTTGAAGCTCTGTGAAGACTGGGACTGTGTCTGCTGTGCTTGTCTTTGCAGCACAACTCCTAACATAATGGCTGGCTATTTTGTGCATCTACCTTGTCCATGCTACTTCAACTACAACCTTTACGTTTTCCATGGCACACATTTTCTCAACCCTCCTGACTCAGCTCAGGTGTTATGTACACTAAAAGTTTTTCATTAACTCCTGGATAGAATGCATTCCTTTCTTCTTTAAGATCTCTCCTTTTCTTGGAGTTTATTTGTTTGTAATAGAAACTCACTTCAATTATTTTCAATGAAAGGGTATTATTACAAGGATATAAGCAGCTATGCTCAAATAAAGACATTGCACTGATTAAATCTTGAAATATTTCCATTTGAAATATTTCCATAATAGTTGCCTGAATCGGAGCCAACAGAGCCATTCTTCTGGGATTCTGCCATGTAAATAGGAACTAAAAGGATTCATGCCTGGCATACCAGGGAGCCTCAGGTACCCAGCTCCAACTCCGTCGGTAGTGGTTATCAAGCACTAGAGCATGAAAAAGACTCCACCCGAGGCTGCATGGCCTCTTCCTCTCTCTCTCTCTACATCTGCTTATAATTTTTGTTCTTTTCACACTGACTTTTCAGTATCTCTAAGCACATGAGGGCAAATGTGGTGTCTAAGTTAGTTCAGGCTATTATAACAAAATACCACAGACTGAGTGACTTATAAACAATAGAAGTTTATTTCTCACAGTTCTAGAGGTCAAGAAGTCCAAGATCAAGAAACCACTATTGTCACATTCTAATGAAGGCTCACTCCCTGGTTCATAATCTGTCCTTCTTGCTGTTTCCTCACATGGGAGGGACAAGAGAGCTCTGTGGAGTCTCTCTCTTTTTTAAATATATTATATTGATTTTTTACAGAGAGGAAGGGAGAGGGATGAAGAGTTAAAAATATCGATGAGAGAGAGACATCTATCAGCTGCCTCCTGCACGCCCCCCACTGGGGACGTGCCCGAAACCAAGATACATGCTCTTAACAGGAATCGAACCTGGGACCTTTCAGGCCACAGTCCGATGCTCTATCCCCTGAGCCAAACTGGTTTCGGCATCTGTGGAGTCTCTTTTCTCAAGAGCACTAATCTCACTCATGAGGGTTCTACCCTCATTACCTAATCACTCTTCCAAGGCCTCACCTTCTTGTACTACCATCTTTAGGGGTTAGAATTTCAACATATGAATTTGAGTGGGGGAGCACACAAACATTCAGACCATAACACATTTCTATTCCAACTTCTTATTGCTTCCAGAAGACACTGGATAACTTCTATAATTGCTCACTTAATTCCTGGGGGAAAAAGTCTGGCTTAGAATGAGTATCAAGCTGGCCCAATAACCAGTAATCACAGGGTAGGGTCTCATATTACAGAAATTACTGCATTTGTCCAACTGCCTACAGTGGGAAATTCTCAGGGAAGGGACATGGATTAAGCACTCACACCAAAATGTGTTTTCTAAATGCTACTGAACCTTAGGCAACTGTCATACAGCCCAAAGCATTTGTTTGCACTTATTTTAATATAGCTTTCTAATGAACTGTAAGTGGTTTGAGGGCAGAGGCTATGATTCATACTTTTTTGAATCCTCATTCATGAATATTTTTTCATCGATTTTTAGAGAGAATAAAGGAGAAAGTGAAAGACATAGAGAAATATCGATGTGAGAGAAACACATCGAATTGTTGCCTCCTGCACACGCCCCAACCAAGGCAGAGCCTGCAACCGACGTACATGCCCTTGACCAAAATCAAATCCAGGACCCTTCAGTCTGCAAGCTAACACTTTATCCACTGAGCCAAACCAGCTAGGGCTGATTCATATTTTTATATGCCAGTCCCTCGGACAGCACCTAGTACAAATGGGTGCTCAGTAAATGTTCATTTAATGTATGAATAAAACAGTAGAAGGGTAAAGAAACTAAATTATTCATCTGGTCTAATTATTTCTTACACATGTTCCAAAAAGCACTAATCCTATAGAACATTTTATATTAGGATTTGGCAAACTTTTCTGTAATAGCCAGATTATAAATATTTTAGGCATTGCCAGCTCCATTATAACATATTTTCCTTTGTGTTATTTTTTACACAACCCTTTTAAAACATCAAAAACATTCTTAGTTGGGGAACTGTGTAAAAACAGGCAATAGATTGAATCTGGGTCACCACCTATAGTTTTCTGACTCTTATGTTTTGTGCTCAAATAAGTCTGCTGTGGTAGACAGAACAATGGCCCCTGAAGATGTCCATATGCTAACCCGAGTATCTGCAAATAGGTTATCTTATATGGCAGAAGGGACTTCGCAGATATGATTACATGTTTGAGACTTGGATGGAGAAATCTATCCAGATGCACTTAATGTAAGCCCAAGGGTGCTTATATGAGTGAGGTAGAAGATTAGAGTCACACAGAGAGAAAGACAGACTTAAAGATGGAGGGAGATTCTACTGGCCAAATAATACAACTTCCAGAAGCTCAAAAAAGCAATAGTCTAATAGAAAAAGAAAAAAAGATTATTTCCTAGACCCTTTAGAAGCATTGCAGGCATGCCAACCCATTTTGGACCTCTGACCTACAAAACTATCCTATATAATAAAGAAGTAATATACAAATTGAACATCACACCCTCACAAGAAGGCGGCTTAAGACCAGGCCAGCAGGAGCATTAATGAGGGATGACCAAACTACTGAACAAGCAGGCTGCATGGGGCTACCAGGCTGGCGGGGGGTTGGAGGGCAGTTGAGGTGATCTGACTGGGAGGGGAGCAGTAAGAGACAACCAGGCCAGCAGGGATGGAGTTGGGGGTGACCAGGCTGGTAGGAGGGGCAGTTAGGGATGACCAGGCCAGCAGAGGGGAAAAGTTGGGGGCAACCAGGCAGGCAGGCAGGTGAGCAATTAGGAGCCAGCAGTCCAGGATTGGAAGAGGGATATCCAACTGCTGTTTTAGAGAGTTGGGCCTAAACCAGCAGTCAGACATCTCCCAAGGGATCCCAGATTGGAGAGGGTACAGGCTGGGCAGAGGGAACCCCTTCCCTTACCTCATGCACAAATTTTGTGCACTGGGCAACTAGTAAAATAATAGATGGATTTTTTTTAAGGTAATAAATATGTGTTAATTTTTTACAGCAACAATACAAAATAACACATTTGGGAAAATAGGAAGAGTATATTCCCCTTCCTGGATATTCATTATATATACTAGTGACCTGGTACACAAAATTTGTGCACATTAAAAGGGGGTTAATTAGAGGAAATAATTTAATATTGCTTTTTGCCCTTCCTCTATAATAGATGTATCAGAAATAAAAGAAAATTCGTAAAATGTATATGAGAACATTCTCCTGTCAGAGTCTGGGGCACACTATGGGACCCAGAGTCAAGTCCCTGCTCACCCACATGCACCTCAAAATCACATGAGACCCAGACCCAGCCACTCCCTCCCTCATTGGGCTAGATCCTGACCCAGTCAGTCTCACCCTTGTCAAGCCCTGCTGGGCAGGGGCCATAGCCTCAGGTCCTCTGGCCCAGCGCCAGGATGGGGATCATGGCCTGAGGTCCCCCAGCCCAGACTGGGATGGAGGGTGTGCCTTGAGGTCCTCCATAAAAACCCGCCAGATGGGGGACACGGCCTGAGATCTCCTGTCAAGCCCCACTGGGTGGGGGATATGGCCTGAGGTCCCCCATCAAGCCCCACCAGGCAGGGGGCACAGTCTCATTGTTCCCCGGCTCAGCAATGGGAGGGAGGTGCAGCCTTAGGTCCCCCATCAAGCCCCATTGGGTGGGGGGCATGGCCTGAGGTCCCCTGTCAAGCCCATCCAGGCAGGCAGATGCAGCCTCAGATCCCCTGGCCTGGTGCTGGGGTAGGGGGTGTGGCCTGAAGTCCCTGTCAAGCCCCACCTGGTGGGGGGCATGGCCTGAGGTCCCTGGGCCTGGTGTAGGACTGGGGGAGCAGACTGAGGTCCTGTAGCCCAGCACCAGGATGGAAAGAGCACCTTGAGGTCCCCCACCAAGACCTGCTGGGCAGAGGGCATGGCCTCAGGTCCCCTTTCCTGGCACTGGGGTGGGGGGTTAGGCTTTAGGTCCCCAAGCTTGATGTCAGGGTGGGGGACACAGCCTGAGGTCCCCTGTCAAGCCCCACAGGGGCAGGGGAGGGTATAGCCTCAGGTCCCTGCTGATTGCTCGGTAAGGCTCCTTATGGAAACTTGGCCTCAGCTGTGGATGCAGCCATCTTTGTGATGGAGTGATGGTCAATTATCATATTCCCTTTTTATTAGTTAGGATATTACAGGCTGTAAGAAATCCTCTTTGGTAAAACTGTTTACATTTAGTTAACAGAGATCTTTCCAAGCTAGTGAACACTTTTTAAGGATTGTCTAGCATTAATTCTGCTATCTGTATCCTATTTACTCTATTGGAAATCCCTCCTCCCTTATCTCACTGCATATAGCTTGAAATGGTCTGATACAAATACTTGTGGATTAATAAATTCACCCTAGCCCAGTGACTGCTCAAAGATAGACAAATGATCCACTTCCAATGAATGGATATCAGGCCAAGAACCTTTCCAGTATTTATTGGGAAAGAGACCTTTCTTTTTATATGCCATTAAGACAAGGGGAAGGAGGTTGGAACTGCTGGGACAACCTCACTCACAAAGGAAGTCCATAAGGAAGCACAAACAAGTGGTCTGTTAATTTTCTGAAGTCATTATAACAGGTCACCAGAAATTTAGTGGCTTAAAACAACACGAATTTGTCTTACAGTGCTCAGTTCTGGAAGTCAGAAGTGTGGTACAGGTCACTAGACTAAAATCCAACCGTCAGCAGGGCTCTGTCTCTCTGGAAGCTCCAGAAATTCATTTTCTGTTAATTTGTATTATTGTTAGAATTCAGTTCCTTTGGTTGTAGGAACAAGGTCTTCATTTTCATTTTGGTTGTTCAGTAAAGGGTTGTTCTCAACTTCTAGAGACCACCACAATCCTTGATTGTGGCCGTCTTTTTCCATATTCAAAGCTAACAACAGCAGGTTAAGCCCTTTTCATATAACCTTTCTCCTCTTCCACTTTTAAAGACTGTATGATTAGATTGGGCCTAGGTTAATCCTCTGCATCTCAAACCTTAATCTCATCTGCAAAGTCTCTTTTGTCATGTAACTTATTCACAGTTTACAGTGATTTGGGCACAGACATCTTTGGGGGACCATTATTCTGCCTAATGGCATTATTCAAAACCAGGGGAGTCAGCCATGGCAAAGGCAAGCTCCCCTCCTGAACTTTTAAGCTATGAGATGATAAATCCTGTTTTTCTATTAAGCCAGCTTGAGTCAGGTATTGTGTCACTTGCAACTTAGAAGGCTCCAACTAATATACACTTCTGATTTTTTATTTATATCTCAAAGAACTGCTGTTCCAAAGCATACTCTTTAGGAAATGTTGATTTTTTTCCAACTCCCTAATTTTCTAGAAGAACCCAACACCCAAAGAAGAAAAATAATTTTCCAAAAGTTACAAAACTGTTCAATCCAAAATCAACAGTGAGTTTCCAAATTACAGACTCTCATTACAATTGTCTATAAGAAAACTTTCATCTTCCTTGTAGGTGTTTAAAATCCCCTGCAATAACCAACTGCCACACCTCCTTTTATAAAGACACTAAAGGCCCAGTGCATGAACCAACTGCAATAACCAACTGCCACACCTCCTTTTATAAAGACACTAGAGATCCAGCTGCACCCTCTCCAATCTGGGACCCCTCTAGGGATGTCCAACGGTTTGTTTAGGGCTGTCATCTTGTTTGTTGGAGTGATGGTCAAACTGCATATTAGTTTTTTATTAGATAGGATAGAGGCCTGGTGCATGGGTGGGGGCCAGCTGGCTTGCCCTGAAGGGTGTCTGGATCAGGGTGGGGATCCTCGTGGGGTGTGGGATGGCCTGGGAGAGGGGCCTGTAGTGGTTTGCAGGCTGGCCCTGCCCCCTGGCAACCTAAGAGGAGGCCCTGGTATCTGGGATTTACTTATCTTTTACAATTGAAACTTTGTAGCATGGAGTGGAGTCAAGCCTCCTGCTTGCTTTATGGCAGGACCCATTTCTATTGGGATTTATTTATCTCTATAATTGAAACTTTGTAGCCTTAAGCAGAGGCCAAGACCGGGCCAGGGCTGCAGAAACTTCGCTTCCTCCATCGCTGGGGACAATTCTAGCCTCCTGCCCTCTCTAGCTCCCTAGCTGCCACCATTTTTGTTGCTATTTATTTATCTTCTATAATTGAAACTTTGTAGCCTTGAGTGGAGGCCTGGGCCCACCAGGGTGTATGGAAAGCTTGGCTTCCTCCATCACCAAGAAAACCCAAGCCTCCCTCCTGATTGCTCCGTGGTTGCAGCCAGCTTGGTTGGGTTAATTTGCATGCTTGCTCCTGATTGGCTGATGAGCATGGCTTGTGGGCATGGTGAAGTGATGGTTAATTTGCATATTACTCTTTTATTAGATAGGATAAATCATTTGGAAGATATCTAATAATTTCATTACAAGCATGTTCTTCACAAAAGAATAGAAAACCACTTAAACAGCCAAAGACTTGTAAAACAAATAACTATTCACTTACACCTTTTAATACCGTACAGTATTATATATTATACTAGAGGCCCAGTGCATGAAATTCTTGCATGTGGGGAGTGTCCTTCAGCCCAGCCTGCTCCCTCTGAATCTGGGACCCTTTGAGAGATGTCTGACTGCCTGTGTAGGATCGGGCCTAAACAGGCAGTAGGACATCCCTCTCACAATCCAGGACTGCTGGCTCCCAACTGCTCACCTGCCTGCCTTCCTGATTGCCCCTAACTGCTTCTGTCTGTCAGCCTGATCACATCCTAACCACTCCCCTGCCAACCTGATTGATGCCTAATTGCTCCCCAGCCAGCCTGTTTTCCCCCAACTTCCCTCCCCTGCTGGCCTGGTCACCCCTAACTGCCCTCCCTTGCAGGCTTGATCACCCACAACTGCCCTCCTTTGCAGGCCTGGTACCTGCCAACTGCCCTCCCCTGCTGGCCATCTTGTGGTGGCCATCTTGTGTCCACATGGGGGCAGGATCTTGTGACCACATGGGGGCAGGATCTTGTGACCACACAGTCATCTTGTGTGTTGGAGTGATGGTTAATCTGCATATTACTCTTTTATTAGGTAGGATAGAGGCCTGCTGCACAGGTGTGGGCCAGCTGGTTTTCCTTGAAGGGTGTCCTATATCAGTGTGAGTGTTCCCTTGGGGCATGGGGTGGCCTGGGTGAGGGGCCTGTGGTGGTGTGCAGGCCCCTCAGTGACCCAAGCAGAAGAAGTAGTATATGGGATTTATTTATCTTCTATAATTGAAACTTTGCAGCCTGGAGTGTGCCAATCCTTCTGCTTGTATAGCCATTGAAACTTTGTTGCCTTAAGTGGAGGCCTGGGCCCACCATGGTGTGCAGAAAGCTTGGCTTCCTCCATTGCCCAGGGCAACCCAAGCCTCCCTCCTGCTCTCTCTGTGGCCATAGCCATCTTGATTGGGTTAATTTGCATACTCATTCTGATTGGCTGTTGGGCATGGCTGGTGGGTGTAGAGGATGTACAGTCAATTTGCATATTACTCTTTTACTAGATAGGGTGCTACTCCCTACTTTTGCTCCAACAGGCTGCTATGGAAGTTTTTTCTAATTGCAACTACTGATTTTCTGTCTAGTTAGAGGGCATCAATTGATTACTTACCTGTTAGACTGATTACTCTCTCTACTCATTCATTCATTCTTTCTTTAACAAAATTACTTAATGGTACTAATAAACCAAATTATCATCTCATATTTATTAAATGTTCATTAAATCTGTACACATTTCTATGTTTATTTCTTCTTAAAGAAATGTTAGGAATCTTTAATTGTAATATTGTCATCTTCCTGTAGACAAGTGTTCGTTACTGTTTTAGTTCTTGACAACCTGGGCCAAGGTGACCTTGTTCAGTTCCCAGTGGGGAATGATATCCATTTTCCTGTCAAGCATGTAAGGATGTACAATGGAAAAGGATTTCTAATTTCTGAGACTGAGAACAGCTTAGTCTCAAAGCCACTCACAACTTTCTTAAGAGGTGCCTGTGATGTTTGATTCTATTCCCAGCAATGAGCAATGGTCTAAAGAAGTGAAGTAATACATTAGCATTAAATAACTTTAGGAATTCTCAAATATCTTCTCATGGTTAACAAGAGATGTGATGCAGATCAAACTGCTTAAGTTTAAAATCGGTTATTCACCTCAATTCCTCAGTTATCGCATCTGTAACTAAGGGTAATAATGTTTTACATCTAGGGTTGTTGTGTGGATTAAATAAGATATTATAGAATATTTGGATTAGCATCTAATTTGTAGCAGCATGCAATAAAGGTTAGCTATTTATTAGTACAGTGGTACCTCGAGATACGAGTGCCCTAACATACGAGGTTTTTGAGATATGAGCTGTCAAGCGAGCGATTTTTGCTTTGAAATACGAGCAACATTTGAGATAGGAGTAATTGCGCGGATTGGTCGGCTGCACACGACCCACCAGTTTACAGAGACTCGAGCATCTCATAGTTTCCCACGCCTCAAGGTTACGGAACGAATTAAACTCGTATCTCGAGGTACCACTGTATTAGTATTATTTTATTATTATTTAAAAAGTAAGTTCTGTGTCTATTGTAAACCAAGGAAGGAGATAAACTGTAAGAAGAAGCAAAGGTAGCAGTATTAGGAAGAAAAGTAGACATATTTATGACACTAGGAAGAGAACAAAATGAAAAAGCTTAAGACCCAAATTCTTTTTTCCTCTAATCAAGCCACAAGAAGCTGTAGCATGTCGTTCCATTAAGCCCTTTGGATTTTCCTGCACAAGGGTGTTAGATTCTGTGGCTGAAAATATTAAATTAAGGGAATTTTCTGATTATTTCTATGGACAAATAAATTCCAGATTACAAACAAACCAAACTAGAAAAAAATGTTTGAAATGAGACTCCTTAGGACAGCTAATAGAGGACATTCTGGTTAGAGAGAAGCACAGAATGTAGGGGCTATTTAGATGGTCATGGTCTTGTTGTCATCATACTTGATGTTTTTTGCAGCTTTCTATAAAAAGAGAAATCAATATGATTTTTAAATGTTAATTTAATTTCAAACAGGGATAGAAGTAATGTCTTCACTAAAATTTTGTAAAGTGAAATACTTTATTTTATTTGCCTTTTTCTCATGGAATAATAAAAACCTTAAACTTTTATTCAAATGAGAATTCTTAAAGTATATAATTAATTTATCATTAAAATGAGAATAAATAAATATTTCCAATTTTAAAGACATCAGAAAAGGAGGAAAATTAAGGTGATTATCAACCATTGTCCAAATGAAATGAAGACATGTTGAAATTTTAAATAAAGGCTTTCTATTTTCCATGGACATAAGACACTCCATAGGACCTGATAATATTACCACCATACAACTAGATTACCTGTTATTTTATAATCTCAACCTGGCTGTTAGTTCAGGTTGCTTTAGATTTAACAACAAATAAGAGTTTCAAATTTTAAGATGCTAAAGAAAGTGTGTGTGATATAATAAACTGCTGATTACAAGACAGGAAAAATAGAAGGTGTGTTCTGATTAATAACTATTTCCAATATTTGGATTTAATTTTTATCATGAAATGCTGGTATTTTATAATATTTTACCTAAAGTTTGTGTGATTCCAAAGTAATGATCAAGACCCAAAAAGATAGAATCAGGTGAGTATGTAAAAGAAAGCAAACCAAAGGGTAACAAAATATAAACTAGGGGGCATAGGGAGGAGAAGGCGGAAGGGTGGAGGGATTGAGAAAAAAAAAAAAAGGTTGGGGTGAAAGATCTCATGCACATGGACCACAGTGTGATGATTTCTGGGGGAGGTGGAGGAGGTTATAGGGGGGATAAATGGTGATGGATGAAAACTCGACTTGGATGGTGAACACACAATGCAGTGTGCAGATGATGTGTTGTGTAATTTTGTTAACCAGTATCACCTCAATAAATTCAAATAATAAATAAATAAATACATACATACATACATACATACATACATACAAGTACAGTCAGTTCATGTGAAAGGCACTTTAGGAACAATATAATTAAATTTTGAGATTTCTCTCCGGAATATTTGCACAGCTACAATGAAGAGCAGAATTGGGATTACATGCAAAGTGTTCTCCATTTTTTTCTCAATGCAGTATTAGCTAACTACTGGCTGAGGATCCTCTCTCCCTCTCCACACACATAGACACACACAAAGCAACACTTGGAAATAGGCACAGTTGCCAGCATCCCATAACACGATGGCAGATTTCCCAAGAATTGTACTTAGGGTTAAAGGAAACCTAGGATGGAGAATATCTTAAAAAGGAAATCCACAAAGAGATATCTGACCCTAACCTCATCTAGGAGATGAGAGAAAAGAAACAAAGACCTAGTTATACAGACAACATTAAAACAAACACATGTACAACATTGATAAAGCATTTTTCTTAAAGGGAGGAAATAACAGGAAGGGCTGAAAGTCTCCACACAGACCAATCTGTTTGATGAAAACATATTTCTTTTTTCTTCTGGTCTCTTCTATAAGGAAGTATACAAAGTGCTCATTTATATTGTCTTTGTTTTTAATCCCAAAGCTAGAAGATCAAAGAGTTAATAAAACCTCCTTGCTATAGGAAGTCATTACAAAACTAAATGCAGCAATTCAAAGTGGAAAATAGAATGAATGCCAAGGAGATGCTTAACAAAGTAACATTCTAGATGTATTCTTTGAAGAATATTTGCAGTCTCTTTGATTGCTTTAGAATGCACAGGACAAAACGTGCCCTCCATGGGGCAGAGTTGACTGATGGCTAGGGTCTTTAAACCCACAACCAGGCCATTTGGAATCACAAGTATTTTTGATAGAGAATTACTTAATATGGTGGAAAGATTCATGAGTATTTTAGATAGCAAAATAGTATTTAAAACTTCCAATCCCCTCCCATCCCACCCCTCAAATCTAATTAAATGTCCAAACATAAGACATCAGTCTACTCATTTGAAAAATAATTTGAAGCACCATTTTCCCCAAAACTGAGAAAGTTGGATGACAAGGTAAGGGATTAGCTTAATGTTCCCCATTAGCTACTGAGATCTTTCTTTTCTTCCCTTCTTTTTTTGTCTTTCTTTAGTGCTACATCCTGAAAATGAGTAAATGAGAATATAGAGAGGTAGCTTGGGAAATTGTTGATATTGCTATATTGATGTATTCAAAAGAGATAGGCTGGCACAGCGGTCTTGCATCTCAATGTAACACGTCAGAATTTGCCATTCACTGTAGCCCTGAATCTCAGCATTAGGACCCATTAGGTTTCTTCCTAGAAAAGAAGCAGCAGAACAATCTAGAACTTCTGAAGTGACCATCCTGCTGGTGGAGCCATGGCGAGGTGGCAACACAGAGACCAAGGATAGAGGTTATTTAGAATCTCTGACTGAGGTTTAATCAAGCCATTCTTTTCCCTATTTGAAAACTTGGGAGATAGAGATTGTTTTCATTTTGAGGTAAAGGGAATTCTTTCCTAGGGTAATTCAGGGAATAGGTTAAAAAAAACTGACACAGCTCGGTGTTCAGAGAATGATTCCACTAAAAGGAGGATTGTAATTAACATAAGAATGTAAAGATATCTGATATTAACTTTAAGCAATTAAACTTTTTAATTACTTGGGACAAATAATTGACCTGTTTCACCATAAAATGAAACGGTTTTGAAGTACCCTTAAATGTTGTGTTGATGCCAATTGTCTTTTTTTTTTCTTTTTGCATCAGTGGTGCATGTCACCTTCCTGTAAGGCACCCAGTTTGCAGATCTGGCCAGAGGGAAAATTACTAGGCAACAAAATGAAAAGGAGGCACAAGTCAGCTCAGCTCTCTGAACCCCTCGGAAAGGCAACTTCCCTCTGGTTCATGAAAGGGGACGATTGTGCTCAGTACCACTTATCCGGTGCCAACAATTTGGTAAGCTCTCTATTCAACGCTACACCAGGGCTACAACAAGGTGACCTAGAGTTAGGGGCCGAGGTCAGTGAAAGGTCACTGCCTAAAAAATGGAACCAGTCAAAAGGAAAGAATCCTAGGAATGGGTGAGATTAGTTACCCATAAAAGTAGCCCAACCCAAGAAATGACACAGAAAAGCATTTTTTTTAATGGAATCCAAAGTTCTAACTGTTTTTTAAAATCCTGCTGGCCCTTGCAAGTAGGTGGTGCTAGGATGCTTTGAAGTGTGGTCCTAGGAATCAGCATTTGTCACTTAAATTCCTATAAACTTGTGGCATTCCTTTATCTCTGTTTTTCAGATTCTTCAATTCCCTCTTCTCTTTCTTTTCCCTTCTTTCAACCATCATCCCAACCTCAAAACTAAGGACCAGACACTAAGTATGAAGACATCATTGCCTTGTTGTTTAAAACCCTCTGAATGAGGATCAGCCTTCCCTTCCCCAACATCTTCCTGGTGCCTCCCTGCAAAGGCAGAGAGTCAGATAGATACCTCCATGATAACCTTTGTTGGTCATGCTATGCCATGCTTACTCACTTAAAATAAGCCCTGCCCAGTCTGCCTGGCTCAGTGGTTGAGTGTCAACCTATGAACGAAGAGGTCATGGTTCGATTCCAGGTCAGGACACATGCCTGGATTGCAGGCTCAGCCTCAGTGGGAACATGTAGGAGGCCACTGATCAATGATTCTCTCATCATTGATGTTTCTATCTCTCTCTTCCTCTGCCCTCCTCTCTGAAATTAATAAAAGTATATATATACTTTTAAAAAGAAACCCTTTCAAGGTTAAAGGAACCTTAATATTTACAATATTTATTTGCCCTTTCATAGCTTTTCTTATCTCATTTGATGCATTTGAGTGCTTACAGGATGCTTGTTATGAGGAAAGACTACAGAGTGAAGGATCATGGGCTCAGGAATACTTATTTTCAGCTTCAAATGAACAAACAGAAAAAGCAACAGTGACATTTCTCCCCTGGATGGCAAAATAAAAATTTCAAAAATAAATCCACAAATAAAACTGTGTCATTTTAAAGATGTGAAAAAATTAAGTGCACTTTGAAAAGGATTTTTATTTTAAATAGGTTGCTATATGCTGATAGGCACAACTAAAATGGTTACTATTCATCTGTTTTCTTTTACTAAGAAATCCTAATATCATAAAGCTAGAAAGTATTCAATTACTTCTCTTCAATGTGCAGAAGGATGGAGAGATTTCAAGTTCTTTTTGTTTTATATTTGTTGTCAAAAATTCATATAAGATAGTCCATTTTATACAAAATAATTTCACAAAATTACTTTTAAGAGAGTCAATTTCCATATATCAATTTTAGTAGGCCATATAATATGTTTTAATAAGAGCTCCTTAGTTTTATTAGTGCATTATAAATTATTTATCTTAAAAAATACATTAAAAAGAGAATTAGAATGTTTTTGGTTTATGTAGCTCACGGAATTAAGTTAAAATAGTATAATATATGTTATACAGAAAGAAATGTAAATGTTGCCTAAAAGAACACTTTTGATTCAGTTTCACATTAAACATTGAATAGAAAAGTTGACTTATCTTAAAATAAAGCAAGTCACTACATCACTCTGCTATAAGCAAACATTTTGTTTGTAAATAAGGATGAACTGACAGTGTTTGAAAGTGTAGTTCATCAAAATCAGAACAAGAAACCAAATATTATGAACGTGTAAAATTTCATGTTTATTTAATATCCATTACATACAGTTTATTGAAACCAGACTTTGTAAAGACAAATAGCATTTCTGATTAACATAAACAATATCATATAGTTGAAATTTATTTTGTATTTTCCCATGAATAGGGATGTCATTATGCAAGAGTTTCAACAATAAAGATTTCTATAAATTGGCATGACATCTTTCAGTGCTTAAGGCTAGCACCAGCCTCATCGTTTTGAGGGAAGAGATTATTAGCAGCTTTGCATCAAGGAGCTCAGGGATCAGCACATCTGACCCAGCTGTCATGGAACCTTCTCCCAATATCTGAGTTGGAATCCATTGTGTTCTGTGTCATGTGCATCTTCTCAGCATACATTCAGAGCTCAGGATGTGTATTCCTAGGACAGAACAAACAAACAAATAAGCAAAAACAAAAGGCAACATGTACAAAGACTCACTTAGTCAAAGGGAAGTATGAGTATTATATTTAATAATAGCAATAATTATTATTTTCTAGAATTGTTCATATTTATTACAGTTTACTATGTATGAGGCACTATGTTAAGCACTTAACACTCATCTGTATAAAATGGTCACAAGAGCACTTTAAAATAAGCACTATAATTATGTCTATATATATATAAGACTAATATGCTAAGTGTACAACCATCCCATCAGTCACTGTGACATGCACTGACCTCCAGGGGGCAGATAGTCAATGCAGGAGCTGCCAAACTGCAGTGACATGGCAGCGGTGATTCTCGGGTGATGCACCCCAAAACCAGAGAGGAGAGATCCTGACAGTGGTGATTCTCAGGTCATGTACCCCAAAACCAGAGAGGAGGGAGCCTGAATCCTCACAGGGCTGCATAATTCCACCTTCGGCCATGTTGTTGCTGGAGTACTGTCAGCCCTGAATCTGGTTTGCTGCACATTTGTGTTTGCATTCCACACCCTGTGTGACAGCAATTTTGCAGAGTGCCCTCTTGCATTCTGGGACCCCACAGGGGATGTCAGAGAGCTGTTTTCAGCCTGACCTCCACAGGCCAGGCTGAGGGACTCCACCTGCCAGAGGAACCCCACTCACTCCACAGACACCTCCAGTGTGTCTGGCCCTTCTCGCCCAGTCCTGTCCTGCCAGCCACCTTCTAATTATTTTTCTTTCAATGTGCACGAATCCATGCACCAGGCCACTAGTTTGTATCATAAACAGTAATGCTAAGCTTGACAGAGGTCAAGAAACTTGAATGCAGTTTCACAGCAAGCAGTAGAACCAGAATGCCCTCTGGCATCAAACACAGCCCAGGGAAGACCAGTAGCTTCCTGTGCCTGACACTGTGGATGAGTTAATAGTGTTCACAAAGCCATTTATTGCCCTTTCTATCTTGTTTTTCTTTATCATGGAGACTGAAAAACTAAATTTTTGACATTCTAAAAAGGCCTCTTTCTATCTCACTGACAATATTTTGTTTCAATTTTTTGCATTCCAAACCATAACACAGTTCTCCTTGCTCCTAGGAATGGCTATGTCATATTCTGACCAACAAGATGTGAGGTGAAGCTGTTAGCTGAGGCTTCACTGAATATTCTTTGAAAGAGCCAGACTTAGTTATACAGTAGACCTCTGGTTAAAAGGACAGTTCTCTGGTTAAGAGGTTAGATCTCATGTTAAGTGTTCTAGCCACAAACACATAAAGAAAAATAAGAGATATATTTCTGATCTCTTCACACCTCCACCCTTCTTTATTCTGGATTATTCATCCTCAGATTTGTTGAAGGTAGGGAAAAATATCCTTTCTGCTAAACCCTGTAAATCCGGTACTCAAGGCTGACTATTTCTATTACCTAAGATAGCTTTACAGGCATACCTCATTTTATTGCTCTTCACTTTATTGCACTTCACAGATATTGCTATTTTTACACATTAAACACATAAATACATTAAAGGTTTATGACAACACTGTTGAGCAAAGTCTATTGGCACCATTTTTTTCTCAAAGGCTCAGATGATTGTTAGCATTTTTAGCAATAAAATATTTGTATTAATGTACATACTTTGATTTTAGACAAGTTATTGGACACTTAGTAGACTACAGTATAGCATAAACATAACTTTTACATGTACCGAAAACCCAAAAAATTCCCCTGACTTGCTTTATTGTGATGTTTGCTTTATTATTGTTACCTGGAACCAAACCCACATGGTCTGAGTTATGCTTGTATAAAGTTTTGTGCCTTACTGTGAAGGAGAGCATTAAATACTAATATTTTTAAAATAAAAGGATAAATGACTGAATAATATATTTTAATTGTGATATATTCTGTACCATATTTATATGATTAAAAAATGTTGGGTGAGTTTCCTTTCATTAAATACTAAACACAAGTACATCTCAAATAGCCATTGATTCTTCATGCTATAAGTGTGCACGTTAAAGCATAAGATGAACCCTCTGGACTATGTGCACAGAAAGAATGGATATAACCCTCACCAGAGCATTTCAAAATCTGGAAGAGAACTTGTTTTTGGTCCCAACAAATAAGGGAAGAAGAAAATCCAGGAGATAAAATGAGAAATTTTTAGAGAAGGTGAGACACTCGGATTAAGAAATTTTTTTATTGAACTAAACAAAACACACTTTCTAACACCACTCCTGTTAATGATTGAAATCTCATCTTCAACGTTTAAATGGTATGTGATCTTAGAAAAGGTTCTTTCCCTCTTTGAGATTACCAATTGTTTCAACCATAAAGTCAACATTTTCTACTCATCTCATAGGTTAGTTTTAAGATTAACTAAAACAATGAATGTGAATTGCCTGGTACTGTGCCTGAATACAATGAACAGATTTTAATTTCCCCCTTCCACTCCCCGACTCAATTACCCATCACTCATCCCCTTTGACAGAATGATGACTTCAAAGATTTCTGCTTAATCTCTGAAAGCCCTTTTGCTTCTTTTGCTTCGTAGCCCAGTCACCATATAAAGACAAGATTTTGTTTAGACACAGATATTAGTGAAAGAAGTATCTTCTGCTAGGATGTAAGCTTCCTAAAGGCAGTAACCATGTTTTAGCAATGTTCACATTCCTCGGAAACTTGAGTTTCTAAAGAATTTCTAGATAGGATATCTGAACAAAAGAGAATTTGAATCCACCATATTACCATTTAATCATTTATCAATCCAAATGACCCATCCTTTTTAAGGTTCAATCTTATCAGCATTTAGTGTCCATCAAGTACAATATTGAGGGCTTATAACATGATTGTGAACAATGGCAAACCCATGTTGTAGATGATAATACGAAAG
Source organism: Lasiurus cinereus (assembly GCA_011751065.1). NCBI lineage: Eukaryota > Metazoa > Chordata > Mammalia > Chiroptera > Vespertilionidae > Lasiurus > Lasiurus cinereus. Next base: position 32,404,018 of record JAAGEH010002531.1, read on the forward strand.
CATAAAAAACCCAAAAAGTATCCTATGGTATAATGGTTGTTTACTGTGACCTATTCACTAGGCTAGGTACCTTCAATGTTATCACTAATCCTCTCCACAACCCTGAAAAATGGATTTTAGTCCCATATTACAGAAAGGAAAACCAAAGATTAGAGCCTTGACTGTTGCTAATTTAGAGTGCCTAACCAAAGTTTGACTTCAGATCTCTCATATTCCAATATTTGAGCTCTTTGCACTCCATGTACTGCATCCCAGAAGATGTGAAGATTATGAACTTCTAGAATAGAAGGAAAAAAAGCCAAGGAAATCATACATCTAGTTTGATATAAAATGAGGTTTGGGGACTTTATTTAGATCTATAACATTAAAATTATTTATTGCTAATAGAAAACAATAATAATGTCCAATATTACTATCTTAGTATACAAAGTTATCTTTATAACATTTCTGTGAGGTAGATATTATTACTTTCTTGTATGAATAGATGTTGAAATTCATAGAGAAAAATAGCTTTCTCACGTAACAGACCTTGAACCCACACTCTGACCCCATTGCTTATTACTGAGGTGTGGTTTTATTTCCATTATGCCACCACATTCTGCTTTCCATGATACTTTGCTTGAATTTTAGTGGGAAAAGGGACAAAGAAACAGATAAAGAAATGGAATAATCACCATCTTTGGCTATTCTTCCTCCCATTATCTAAAATGTTTTCTGCTGAGCAAAGATTTTTTTAAACAGGGTGTCTTCCGAAAAGTCATTCCAATAAAGTATGAATTCAATAAAGCAAGTCTTCCCACTGAGCATGGTTAGGCATGTATTAGAGTGATTTTCGAAAGATCTTTGGTTCATGCTTGATTTCCAGTGTGTTCTTTTTCTCTTCCTTAACATCTGTTTTCAAACAAGCAGTGAGAAATCACTTTAAGGGCTAGAATACCTCTGGGGTATTTAACAGGTGCAGGAACTCATGTCTAGGTCACCAGTTCAGACCCAAAGATATATGGTTCTCTCTTCTTCTAACTTATAACTTCAAGCAGTAAGACCAGACCAATATCTTTAAACTGGTATATTGTACCATAAAACTATTCCTTCCCTACTGTGATTTAGAGGTGTTGGTGAGGAATCAACTAGGATTTTTACCACCAAGAACTAAAAGGGCAGTAACTATCATTCACTCTAATGGCACATTGTATGGCTCTTGTGCTGTTAGAAGCAGGGCAGTTGATATAAGCAACTAGGTGTGGTGATACAGCACATATTCCTTTAAAAATTATTTTTTAGTATGGGAAAGGGGGAATTAGGATGAACAGCTGAAAGAGCAGCAACGAGTACTGAACAAGGAGGAAATGTAATGATGATCCATGTTTGGACTAAATTAGAAACATCAGAAAGAATGACCAAATGAGTCAATAGCTAAACATAGGAATAAAAAAGAGTCAAATACCAGAGATATCAACTTAGAAAACTAGAGAAACCTGGACAATAGAAGTGAAGGTCAAAACAGAAGGCAATTAGTTCAGCACTTCACTACTCTTTTTTTTAAATTGATTTTTCACAAGAGGAAGGGAGAGGGATAGAGAGCCAGAAACATCAATGAGAGAGAAACACTGATAAGCTGCCTCCTGCACAACCCCTAATGGGGACATGCCTGCAACCAAGGTACATGCCCTTGACCAGAATCAAACCTGAGACCCTTCAGTCCGCAGGACGACGCTCTATCCACTGAGCCAAACCAGTCAGGGCAGCACTTCATTACTTTTAATTATCTTTTTGATGATCTTTAAATGTTAAAAAACATTGTGTTCAGGTATTGTTAAGGAAGTACACCTACATAAGAAAGACAAAATAATATTTATACATAATATCCTGGTTCCTGGAGTGGACCAAAAGTGTCAAGGTGTCCTTCTCAGTCTAGCACTTGCAAAGGCTTCTTTCTGTTTAGCCAGGCCCTACTTTACATATTTTTCATTTTATTCATTCTTGACATCTGTTTATTATTGTGAAATGCCCTATTAGCAAGAATAAACACTTTCATTTCACTGTTCTCTCAAGCAAATATTTACTAATTTAATCTTCACAACAATCCTCTGAGATAGGATCTATTATTATTCCCAGTTTACAAATAAGGAAACTGGCACAGAGAGCTTCAGCAGCTTCCCACGTTCATGCAGATCCTTAGTTAGTGAAGCTAGGCTTCACACTCACGCAGTGTTATCCAAGGCCTTGCTCTTAACCACTGTACAATAATGTTTAGTGGTTAACTTCAATGTTTAACTTCAGTCAAAACAAAAATCTAGGTATGTTTCCAAATATTTAGTGGGTCCATAACAGACCTGAAAAAGAACTTGTTTTTTATTAAGAAACTAAAGTACGGAATAGGGAATATAGTAAATAATATTGTAATAACTATGTATGGTGTCAGGTGGGTACCAGATTTATCGGGATGATCACTTTTATAAGGTATATAAATGTCTAATAACTATGCCTTGCACCTAAAACTAGTATAATATTGTATGTCAGTTGTACCTAAACAAATTTTGTTAAGTTTCCAAAATAATAAAAATAAAACTTGTGTTTAAATAATACTAATTTTTTAAAACTATGATTTAATCCCTAATCTGTCTAGGTATGCAAGTTATATTTTTCAGAAATAAAGTGATATTATTTTATAGACATAATAATAATTATTGTTATATAAACATGAACATTTCATGAGAAACCTAAAAATTGTAATATTTTAAATGGCTTTGTTCTAAATCTAAGCTAAAGTTAATGGGGCACTTCTTTGAGGTACATCTAGTTTAAAATAAGAAAAGATTTCTATTTCCACCATCATTTCTGGGAAATATAAAGGTTGTTTGTATTATTGAAAATGCTAGTTCTGTTGGTGGCATTTTAAACAAGGAAGCAGAGGCTGTACTTTGGTGCTGAATGTAAACATAATTGGAAAAGGTGATGATGAACTAAATTATATTTACACAGGCATTTGAAATAATGGCTTATGAATCCTTTAGAATATTCCCCCCATTTAAAACAATTCCTACATGGTACCCTATTGGTTTATTTCTTGGCATCTTATTTATGCTATACATTTTTCTGCTGAATAGAAAAGCTAGTCTACATCTTCACCATTTTAAAACTCAGGGTTATCTTTCTTGTTGTGTACTTATATAAAGTAAAATCTAAGGATTCCTCTATTTGTTTCATTATTTTTTTTGAAACCAGTATTTCAACCAGTGGCAAGTGGAATACAAACTTCTAAACTTTATGTCACAGTAGGGGAGGATGTCCCTAGGAGTGTGTGTGTGTGTGTGTGTGTGTGTGTGTGTGTGTGTGTGTGTGTTATTCATGTGCCCAAATAGAGATTATTTCACAGATGACAAAAATTGAAAATAGAGACTAGTAAATATGTTCTCTCTCAAAAAAACAACAATACAACTTTTTTAAAATGAGGTGGACTGTCCCTTAATTGAATATTTATTTACCAAAGTCATAGAATGCCCAAACTCCTTTCAGGCTTCTTGAAAAGTAAACAAAAAAATGATTAAGCATCTCTGATAAAAGTGTATGTATATGACTTAAATGCTGAATATCACAGATGAAAAAAAAATCACTTTCAAAAAAAAAAATCCATTCTGATCGAAAATCATTTCCAAGCAAACTATAGTGAGTAAAGTGTGAACATATTAACCTGCAGCTTTTCTCAAGTTTTCCTGAAAATTGCACACCACAAGTTTCCATCTCTGGCCTTACTAGAAGCATAAACTTTCCATCTATATATCCCATACATATATTATCCAAGAAAACACCAGGAGAAAGTACAAAGGAATAGTGTTTCTCAAAATGAGATTCAAGAACTCCTAGAGTCCCATGAAAATCCTACATGTAGCCTATGCCTTTTTATTGTGTAGGGTAATGGAATATCAGTGACAATGATCATTCTCTTTGTTCTGGATAAACTAATAATTTACTTGTACAGTAAAAGTAGATGTCAGCTCCTTATTGCCTCAACAAAAAGATCACTAATTCTGATTAATTACTGTGATGGATGTGGCTGGAATAGGAGGAGTAGGCAGTAGATGCTTTGGTTCTATCCTAATGGCCTGAAGGTTGAAGTATTTCTCTAGTAATGTTCTTGGACGGTCACTACTGTGGCATTCTGATATTTCCAGACTGCTGAAGATGTCATAATTTACTGATCTTGTATTTTATGAGAAAAAAAGTTTACACGTTCTAAAGGAGACAGGTTTCAAATGACTACTTGGATTGCAATGTCCACTGGAATGATTTCTCTTAATCTTGAACTTTAACCATTCCCATTGCAAAGTATCTCCCCAAAATGAGCATGATTCATAATATCTTCCCACTGCCTTTTGGCACATTAACATATTCTCCCCAATTTCACATGGTAGTACCTTAAGGACAGGGGTTATGGCCTGCTTTCTTCCTTTTCTCTTTCCTTCCTTCCTTCCTTCCTTCCTTCCTTCCTTCCTTCTTTCCTTCCTTCCCTCCTTTTGTCCCTAAGAATGTGCATCCTGGAGCCAGTTTGGGTGACTGAATGAAGATGCCTAAAGTAGATAATTTTCTGTACAATGATACTTAATTTCTAAATGTAAAATTACTATCATAAGGAAATTTAAAAAACATAATCCTAATGCTTTTAAAAATGTACAGCCATCTCATGTCATGTCAACATGTCTCCTTATATAAAGGGCCCTTTTGTGACTTCACTACCCTTCATAATCATTTGCAAAACAACACTGGACTCTGCTTTCATGTCATTGTCTCCCTGCCTCACATATATGATTCTACATAAGCTTTAAAACCTTCTCTCAACCTCAAGATTTAGACCTACTAACCTTAGGTTTCACTAACCAATTCCATCCAGTTTTTGTAGTAGCATGTATACTATAGTCCTCAAGCATCTTATAACATGCTCTTTCATGAGCATCCATGTTTTGAAGAAAGTGACCAGTTTGTCACTATTAAAGGATCCTAATGTAAGCTCACTTCTCTACTGGCACCTTTCTGGCTCACCAGAGGCCAGAAATACTGTGAAAAGACTGGTCATTATAAGTCCAGTCAATAAAGCAAATAAACAATGCTACATTTTCATTTTTATCAAATAAAAAAATATCACTTTCTTGACAAAGTAAACTTCTTAAAAGACTGGAAGAAGGGAAAAGAATTTATGAACTTTGACTTGACATTTGAGTTCTTGAGATATTTACCTCCTGAGTTTAAAATCTCCAACGTCCATACTCTGCTCTTCTCTATAACTGTCCCCTCTGTGTGGAAGGTTCCTCTTGCCACCTCTAAGAGAGCACAGATAGCAGCTCAGTGCAAAGGCGGTCTCTGGCTCCCCAGGCTGCAGCATCTCCCCCAGTAGTTTCATGACTTTTAGCATATCAGTGATTACAGCCTTGACATATTTATTTGCACTGCTATATTTACTGCACTAATTTTTACTTAATTTGTGTCTTTAACTCATTTTATTTTTAACTTAGTACATGTATTTTAAAAGGAAGTTTTGTGTCCATGCTATAAATAGATGGTAATCTGAAAAAATTAATTTAACAAAAACCATATAGTTTTATTAAATTCTTGCTCAACATAATTATCTGCTGAAGACTCTGAGTCTCAAGCTTGCCTCCTATTTCTCAAAAAAGAAAAATGTTAGCTATTCTTTGTTAAGAAAGAAACTTTCTTTTTGATATTATTAGAAGCCTCCAAAAACCTGAAAGGAAGTGGGTTTGCTCATTTTGGCATTCAGTATCGAAATGCCTCCTAATATTACCCTGTACACACGAATGCACATATCACTCAACCTGGAAAACACTGGCTTGAATGTTGTCCAAGGTCCTTGCCAGCTGTAAGAATTTATTATATTACAAGTCAGTAATTTTAATTTACAGACACACACACACATAAAGACATAAACATGTTGTAGGAAGAGCTGATTCCTCTCTCTATTCCATGACTCTGGATAACTTGTTCAGACAGGTCAAAGTAATAAGGAAGTGTGAATAAGAATGAGGATTCAACTGGTCAACTTGATTTGGTTGTTGCAAAAGACCTGTATTTAACAATCAAATTGAAATCTCAATCAAACCTATTTTGGGCAGAGCTGAACAGCAAATGCTGGGATCAGTTTAACAAAGTAGAGAATTGATGCAATTTTGGTAAAAATGCCAAACTTACTCAAGCATCTTTAACTTGTTCTAAGTGTCTAGTGACCATTTACATGGTGGAAATGAATATTTTAAAAACTGAAATGAAAAGCTATTTCCATTTATAATTTTGTTTCCATTTGTTTTTTGTTATAAGCTTGTGCTATTATACACAGAGTAAAACTTGAGTTCAAAACCTTTGCTTCTTTCTTCGTTGAGTGCTTCTAGAGTTATACAAATGACCAAAGCTTATCATCTTTTTGTTGTCCAGCATGAAGTAAAATGAATAATTAAAGCTGACTCACACAGAGTGTAGCAATGGAAAATTAGTGCAAAAATTCATAGTTAATTTTTGTCTTCTACTGTAAACATAAATACCATAATGGCAACTAAGTTATCAATATTTTTTTAAATGTATTTTGTCTTGATTTCAGAGAGAGGAATGGAGAAGAAGAGAGAGAAACATTAATGATGAGAGAGAATCATCTATTGGCTGCCTCCTGCATGCCCCCTACTGGGGATTGAGCCTGCAACCCAGGCATGTGCCTTGACCAGGAATCAAACCGTGACCTCCTGGTTCATGGGTCAGCACTCAACCACTGGGCCACACCAGCTAGGCGAGATACCAATATTTTTTTAATAATCCATTTTATTTGGCAGGAGCACGAAGGAGCTCCATCTATCTGCCTGAAATGTAGAAGTAGCATTTTTCATAGAGTTAAAGTTGGTGCTAGTCATTTCAGACATTAAACTTCTGAATGGGAGATAGGTGGCTCATCTTCACCAAAACCAGACTAAAAAAATTACTGCAGCACTTTCTGTTGTGAGATAGAATTTTCAGTTATTGCAGGTTCCTTCTGCTGCCTTTTGTCTTCACCTACTTAATTCCCATTTCACTTTGCTTAGAAAGCAAGGAACACGCGCCAGGCTCATAAATTGCAAGGCAAATTACGATACTCACAATACCTGCAAAAATCATACTCTGGATTGGAATCTTGAAACTTAGTGGCTTGGTGTTTTGGAGAGCAAAGGCCTGGGAACCAGGAGATCTGGGTTTCAGATTCAGAGTCACCACTAAGTGGGTGACATTGAATGATTCTATTGTCTTCACTGTCTCCTTCTCTAAAAGAAAGGGTGAGAAGGAATCTATATAGCCATTTCTTGCTTTAACATCTTATGATTCTAATGTCCATAGTGTTACAGGGATATCTAGCATTAAAAATAATGTTCAATAATCTTAAACTTTAGAGTAACAACCTAGTCTTAGAGGTTTAAAAATACAGGCAGCATAAACTCTCACTAACAAATCATGCACTTTAGTAAGGAATTAATAATAGACCCACAATTAGACAGATATGTGTTTTCGATTTGCTAGTTAGCGCATTGATTCTGCTATATATTGACCCTCAGAAAGTTAAAGAATGATAGATAGCTGATCTTAGAACACACCTGCATTATTTTATGGATTGCATTCCATTTTCATTGTAGTGTGATTAAGATTCCAATGAGATAAATACCTTCCCTATGTGAGACCCCAGAGAACAGCAGCTTTGAAACATATATCACAAAAATAAACACTGACAATTACCCAACAATTATGCATAAAAGTGTCTGTGAGTGACTAGACTAATATAGGCCTTCATGTAAAACCAGTGATTTACATCGAGCTTCACGGGCAAGAACGTATTTCCACAGATATGCAGAATATTCCCAAACTAGAAGCCGAGCTGAGAAAAATGCACCCAAAATATTAGTTACTTAAAGTCTTTTTTATTATACAACAGCTCCATCCTATAACCTGAAACTAAAAGCCAAAGACTATGTTTTACAAACATTTTGTCAAAACTAAAGGATTATTTTTATTTATTTTAAATTTGAGTAAAAATGTGATAATTTGTAATCACACCATTTTTAATTCTGATACTCTTCTCTTTTCCAAGAGCAATAGTCTGACTTTAAGAAAGGTGCCCTACCTGGTTTGGCTCAGTAGATAGAGCCTGCGAACTGAAGGATCTTGGGTTTGGTTCTGGTCAAGGGCATATGCCAGGGGTTGTGGGCTCGATTGCCAGTAGTGGGTGTGCAGGAGGCAGCTGATTGATTCTCTTCATTGATGTCTCTATCTCTCCCTCTCCCTTCTCTGAAATCAACACACACACACACACACACACACACACACACACACACACACACATATATATATGAAAGGTAGAAAGGTAGCAGATGATAATATTTTCAGTCAGCCGATATCTGCTGAGATTGGGCTTTTCTAAATAAGTAAGTGGAAAACATCAATAGGAGTTGAACTCAGTTTATTATTAAAGTTATTCCAGAGAAGTGATCTTCAGTTCAGTGGAGTTGCCATCTCCTGATCATTCATTCAGCGAACTATTCGGGCTTACTATGTATGGGCACATCCTAATTTCCTCATGTTATTTCTTATTAAACTGCATTTTTCAATTAATCAAATATAAAATATCCAGCGACTCAAGCTTGGAGTTATATTTTAGAGTTCGAATATCAGTCTGAAGCTAGAAATCGTGAGAAAGCTTTCTCTGCCCGAGATCCCCAGTTCTCCTTCAACTCTTCTCTGATTCCCTTTCCCTGAATTACACACTTCCATGCCTGGTTTCTTCAGAGAGAGCAAACAGTGTAACAAAGACTAAAAACACTGGCTCCATGGCCAGACAAATTTGCTTTTTTAAAACTATATTTATATTGTTGACACTATTACAGATGTCCCAATCCCCCTCCCCCCAAACACACATATTTCTGCCCACTACTCTGCCCTCCCCTCTGGCCATCAACACACAGTTGTCTGTGTCTATGGGTTAAACATATATATTCTTTGACTCCTCGCTTTCCCACTTACTAGATATACAACTTGGCAAGTTTTTAAAACCTCTTTAAGCCTAAGTTTCTGATCTAAGTTGAAAATAATAATATTCTACTCAAGGTTGCTGCAGGGATAAAATAAGATAATGTGAATAAAGCTCTTAGTACTGCATCTGCAAATGATAAGCACTCAGGAAAGTGTAGCTTCAATTTAATCTTGTCATTAGCAGAGCACAGAGATGACAGATGAACTAAGATTTATTAAGTTCCAAATACTCCTTGAGCAAAAAGAGGTTCTAGAAATTACCCTCTCCCCATTCTCTTTATCTACCCCACCTCACTAGTTTCTTCTGTATGAATTTGAGAAATAATTATTTAGCTTGTGTAGCATTTTCCCCTTTCTCTCTTCTTTCTAATTCCTCATGATTCATTTTAGAAATATCACTGTACATCATACAACCATTAGCGGGGGGAAAGTGTGAAAGAAAAAGAGTAAAGATTCAAATCTTTACCTTAAAGTTATTTATTACTAAATATTTCTAAGTGGTGAAATTACTGATGATTTTTGTCCTCTTGACTTACGCTTTTCATATTTTCCAAATTTCTACATTGACATATATTACTTTTGTAAGGGAAATTATTGTGTGATTTTATAGTGCATAATTCTTAGTAGATCATTATAGAGATGTTTACAAGTGTTTAATGATGGTTAGGGAACTGGTTGGGGTTTTGCATGTTCTAAGAATACAATATTATTTTTCCCATTTAAAATAATGAAATATTTTCTCTTGCTATACAAAAATTTGCTTTCCCACATGTTTCAAAAGTGGGTTAGATCCAGATAATTAAAAATGCCTATAATCACTGTATATTACTTGAGCATTTATTGTGTTAGGCTTTGTCCTAAATATTTTATAGATATTAATTCTTTAAAATAAACTATCTCAGCAGAGATGCTTAGAAGAAAGAAGAGAGAATAGATATGGAGGAGAGGTAAACAATTTCATTTAAAGTTATTTTTAAGGAAATATGTTCATAATTCTGGTGCCTGTCTTCATTACAAGGACAGGACATTCCATTTCCTCACTTTCTACTTATTCCTCCATCCTCTGAATTCTAGTTTGTTTCAAAAATCCACCATTTCATTAAAACTCTACCGGATGTATTCATTAAAAGCCTTTTGTGGTGAACCCAGTGGGTTTCAGTCCATAACCTATGTGATTCCTTGACTTTATTTAACAACTTTGACCATTTAATCTTCTAAAAACACTCTATTTTCAAATACATATCCCATATATTCCATACTTAGCTTTCTTCTTATTTTGATCTGCAGATCCTATATTCAACTATACAATGCACATCACAACTTAGATGAGTTAAAATCACACCTATGATTTAATCATAGAAAACTGAATTCATCTCCCTCATCCCAAATCTGCTTTTCCTCCAGGATTTCCCATTTCAATAAATAAAGTCATGATTACCTCCATTTCTTGAGCCAGCATTAAGGCATGATCCATAGCTTTTCCCGCTCCCTTATCTCTAGTCTCCAATCAATCATCAAATCATTGTCTCTTGACTATTTTATGCAGCAATTTACTAGTTGGCCTCCCAGGGAGGTCAAATAAATATTAAAGTAAACTGCCTATTTTTCTGGATTGATCAAATTTATATGCTAACATAGACATAAGAAGACCTCTAACAAAGCCATTGGGGCATGGGTAACTTGGGACTGGTACAGCAAGGAAGAAGGCAGTGAGAGTACCACTGAAAAACAGACATTAGGTTCAGTTGGGTCATGGAGTGCAGCTAAATTTAATTACCAGAAGTCATACAGGAAATGCCAAAGACTGAAGTAAGGACAAGAACTATATGTATAACTTCTAATTAAAGTTTATCAGCCCATTGCTTCCTTATTTTATGAGATGTAAGTCTTCTTATATCAAGAGAAAGGCTGAAAATTAGAATATGAAATAAAATGGATTTTGTGGTAAAATGAGAAAAAATAGATTAGGATATGGAGTATTAATGAGGTGCATTTGACATGTCATAAAATGTACATGTTTAAAGTGCACAGCATATTTAGTTTTAACAAACGTGTACATCTGTAAAACCATCACCATGATCAAAATTGTGAATATATCCATCATTCCCTGTTATGAGCCCTTCCTCCTAGTCATCTCCAGGCAACCAATGGTCTGCTTTCTTTTAGTATAGATTAGTTTGATTTACTTGATCTTTTTTTCCATAAACATATAGTATATATTTAAGTAGCATATTGTGTGTATATATTCAACAACTCATGTGTATCAACAGTTCCTTATATTTTGCTTCTGAATAATATTCCATTATATCTACATAATACAATGTATTTATTCATTTACTTATTTGAATTATTCCCAGGTTTTTATGTTACAAGTAAAGCTGCTATGAATATCCCTGTATAAAACTTTGTATAAAGATATACTTTCTTCCTCCTGTGTGAAGCATAAATACTTATGAATGAGTAGAATGTTTGGGTATAGTATAGATGCATATATAGCTTTATAAGAAACTGCTGAACTCTTTTCCAAAGTGATTGTTCAAATCTTCTATATCCTTACTAACACTTGGCATTGCTGGTCTTTTTAATTTTACAAATTTTAATGATTATGGTATTTCATGATAATTTTAATTTAGCTATCTCTAGTGGCTAATGATATTTAGCATATATTCATATATTTATTTGCCATTTTATATCTTCTTTCACAAATTATCTGTTCAAATAATTTTCCCATTTTTAAAATTATTTTGTTTGTTTTCTTATTTATAAGCTTTGAGAGTTCTTTATACACTTAGGACAGTTTCATTATTAGATATATGTTTTGCAAATATCTTGTTTTTTTCAGTGGTAGCTAATTTTTTCATTCTCTTAACAGTATCCTTTAATGAAAAGGATGTTTTAATTTTGAAAAATACTATTTTTTTGATGGGTTATGTTTTTAACTAAATAAGAATTCTTTTCTTAACCTAAGTTTACAAAGATTTTCTCCTGTTTTCTTCATCAATTTTCTTAATGATAGTTATATAATTCATTTTGAGTTAGTTTTAATATGTGGATTAAATTTTGGTTTTTTTGTTTTCTGTTTTCTCTGCATGTGCCTACTTTTGTGTGTGTATGGAAATAAAACTGTTCCAGCATCATTTGCTAAAAAACTTCTATAAAGAAGTAAGAGTGACTACTAAAACCAACCAAGGTAATTGACACAGAAACCAAGGAGCAGTAGTGGAGGGATTTGTAGGGTTCTGAAGAATATCCTGGTTTGCATTCAGGCCATTTTTAATGTCACATTTCTAGTTCTAGTACAATGGCAGCTCAAAAGTTGTTGTGCAGCACCTTTCTTGAAATACATAATCTCAAGAAGTGGTATAAAATATTTCAACTGTGTGCCATAGGATATTATTGAATTGAACAAAAATGGTCAGTAGAAGAGAACAACTGAGTTAGTTATTTGGGGAAAATATAAAATTTTGTCTAATCATATGTCTTTCATATCTCATCTAGCTCAACTTCATTCTATGTTTTCTTAGGAAAAAACTTTGCCTTTATCCCATATCTAGCTGCCAGTGCTTGCAATATCTGCTTAGGCTTCTCCCTAGTATAATTTTGCTTACTTTGAAACAGGATTCTGTAAAATTTGTTCTTGCCACTTTTCATTGTTTTAGAGAAAGAGTTGATATATGTTGGTCTTTGTGTAGAAGAATGAAAAACACATAGAAATAATTAGATATAGATAAATAATATGCTATATAGCAAAATATGTCATTTTAGGTAAAGTAAATACAGGGAGCTTGGAATATTCTAAAATACTGCAATAACTTTTCTCAGACATAGATTAAAATAACATTTCATTTTTCAATCAACTTCTTGCAAATAATTCTCAGTCTCTGGGTTAAAAAACTACTTTCTATTTTTTATTTTGCAAAAATTTTAGTAAAAATAGGTATAATTGTTTATTGTCTACTTAAATGTTATAGTTCTACATAAATATAAATCTGAGATCATCATATTCCTTGAATAGTTGATGAATAAAAGCAATGCAAAGGGTTAAATTTGGAGATTGTATTGATTTTCCAAATTTTTAGAAATTTAACCTGATACAGGCAAAATAAACATGGAGATTTGCAGTCTGTTTAGCTCTTCATTTTTAAGTATTATATACTTTTATTTCTTTGTTCTAACTATAGTCCCTAACTGATGTCCTGGTTCCATTGTCCTCTGGGGTAACTCTAAATTCTGTCTTTCTAAAGATAAAGAATTATGGAACATTAAATGAATTGCTGCATAGTTAAGAGTAATTAATAATGATTATTATAGCCATTAATTAATAAATCCATTTTAATTGTAATTACTTACGATAGTGCATTAGAAAATGACTTTATGTTAATGGATCAATGAGAGAAAAAGGAGGGTCTTTAAGTTTGTAGAAGAGTTGGGTAGGAAAGTTATTAGATGATAGGAAATAGGGCTCATTAAAGATATCATTGAAATGGCTTGTCCACAGACATTTTTCACATATCTTCTGAGAATACAAGATTTTTTTTTCTGATAAGACTCTCCATGTCCAAATGGTTCAATGACAAAAACCCTACAAGTATTTCCTCCAGATTCCATGGTAAAATATTGCAAAGAACAGCCCATTGAACCTATCTATTAAGCTAATTTCCTATGAGAGAGAGAAAAAAAAAAGATGTATCTGCACAAATAAAGTGCTTGTGCCACGACCTAAAAAAAATGAAGGATCTGAACTGACCAATATGTAATTGCCTGATATTGCTTATACCATATCAGTTTCTAGTGTTCAATTTTTTCCAGTAAAACTATCTCACCTTTTTATCATACTTTATAGTTTGTAAAGTGATTTCTTTCACTTACATATCACATTGGGCCCTAAAGAAAATGCAGTGAAATCGGTAGGACAGATTTTGCCAACATATACAGATCTGGAATATATGGCCGGGAAATATGATAAACATGATACCAATTTCCATCTCCTTTCAGGTAAGAATTGCAGGAAGGATGCAAAGTTGACTGACCATCTCAACAATGGTAAGTCACAGCTAAACCAAGAGATGATTCCACAGAGAGAAGAAATCAGCTTTTTCAGGGATCTTTATCTCAACCAAAAGCCCTTTGGTTTTTCTAGCAATAGTCATTAATTCCAGGAACCTAAATACAGGGTTTCCCCTTTATCAATTGGCTTCCAAACAGCTTGATTTGGATTCCTTTCCCAATAGTTTGAAGGAGAAGGAAGTTTACTCATCTCATTAGATTATATAGAACATCAGAAATTGAGTGGAGGGGAGGGTCAATGGTGGAAATTCTAAAAAAACCTTTTGAATTCTTTAACTGGTCCTGCTTAAGGCAAATTTTCTATACTGAAATTGTAAAAAAAAAACAACAACAACTAACAAACAATCTCACATACACTGTAGAACAAGAATTAACATTATAACTGGAGAGCTCTTTTAGCCCTAAGCCCAATCAAGAAATAGTGAGGGGTCTTAACCTAAGTAGTTGCATCTTCAGGGTTAAGACAATGCCTTGGTCACTGACTGACACAATAGCAGAGAGAAAAAATCATTTTCTAAATGATGAGTGAGAGGAGAAAATGAAGGAATGAGGAAAGAAAATGGAAAAATAACTGGAGACATGGACAAAGTATAAAGGTCAATTTCTCATTTTTTTTCCATTTAAAAAATATCCAGGAAAAATTATAATCATAGCTATTCTATGAATTTGAAAATTCAGGAGTTAACTACATACCAACATAAGATATATTATAGGTTTACACCCAAGATCAGTGGCACATTTTTCTTTCTGCAAATCTTAATTCAGAGACCTAACTATGAGATGTGAAGATTTACCCTGGCATAAAAATGACATTTAGCCCAACTGGCATGGCTCAGTGATTGAATGTTGACCTATGAACCAGGAGATCCTGGTTCGATTCCTGGTCAGGGCACATGCTTAGGTTGCAGTCTCAATCCCCAGTGAGGGAATTGCAGGAGGCAGTTGATCAATGATTCTCATCATTGATATTTCTATCTCTCTCTCCTCCCTTTCTCTCTGAAATCAATAAAAATTTATATTTTTTTAATAAAATAAAGATGACACTTTCAAAAAAACTAAAAGTACCGAAGTTTCTAATGAAAACACTTTCATTATTACATTTTTAATATTAGAGCTCTAAAATCAAAATTAAAAAAATCATAATATATGCGAGTGAAAAAGTGTTTGCATTTTAAGTATAATGTCAAACACATGTATTTCTCTATGTAGAAATACATTCTACTTAATACATTTTGGTTTCAATGTCATGAACACATTTTTTATAAACCCAAAGTTTTAAGCACGTTCTTTTAGTAAAGTGTCAATTTACACATACCTTTAATTTGCTTCCAGTCTTTTTTTTTCATATGTTTATTGACTTTTAGCTTGGTTCTTGAGGTTATTAAAAATTAGTTAGGGCTGTTTTTTTATGCATCCCTGAGATGAGCAGTGATCTAACTCAAATTATGCATCTAAAATTTCAGTTACAAGTAAATAAACATACATTTGCTATAATAAAAATAGAACACAATAAAAATAATAACCTAGACATTTCTCAACCCCTTACTCTGAACCACACAAGGCACTTGGATAGGTGACTCAGTTAGTCATCTTCCATTCCAGCATAGACTTGCAATATGGTGATTTTGTACCTTATTGTGGATTTTAATAAATGTATATTAAAGTAGATTGAAATTGATCAGCTCATGTAGTGATATCTACTTAAGACAAATATATTCATGTAATTTCTGTTCTTTTGCTCACAGTACTCAGCCCCCAATTCATCTCCTTATTCCATTTTTATCATACACAGTAGTAAGAAAAGAAAGACAAATCTTCAGAGATGTTATGACAAAGCACACAACTGTCAAACTGAAATGCTTGTTGGATGGATCCTATTATCTCTAGAAGAAAGTACTTTTACTACACCAGTACCTCCACTTCAATCAATTGCCTACTAGTAGTCTGGCATTGGTTGAGTCATCTTCCCTCTATCCAGGTTGTGGCACTGCTGGAGCCAGAATCTAAAACTTGGTGATACTCACCCCTCATTCAGGACCGAATCAATTTTTAACAAGAAAAAAGTAGAAAGTAGTTTTGAGTTAAAGCAAGTATCATAAATATCAGAAAGAGGATAAAGAAGGTAATCTTAATTCCCAAATTCTTTATGGTCAACTATACATGATTCCAATTACCTAGGTAATTTTGAAACCTACCAACTGAATTATTTTGTCAATGGCTAGCATTCTTTCTGATTCGTAGCTATATCCATTCTAATTGGCCAATTTATTTTTAATAACACTACTGAGGTAAAATTGATATATTACAAATTTTTCATATTTAACTGTATCATTTTTTAAGTTTTTTCATTTGTATACATTTGTGAAATCATCACCACAATCAAGATAATGAACCAATCTATTTCTTCCAAAAGTTTTCTCATGCCTCTTTGTAATTATGTTAAGATTCTTCCATGCTGGAAAAGGTATCAGTGTTCCATTTTTGTGTAATGCTGAATAGTATGTCATTGTTTGAATATAGTACAGTTTATCTATTCACCTGTTGATGAACTATTGTCTAAATTGTTAAGGTTTTTAGAGCTGTGCAGAGTTGTGCTTTAGATAGATATGCAATTATGATTGCATTTGCCTACATTTTTAAACCCAGTTAGCAGTTCATCATAATGTAACTCTTAAAAGAAGTTATTTCTGTTTCAAAAATGACAAAACATCATTATTTCAGGATTGTAAAATCTATTACATTTTTTTCTTTTATTTAGGCAGAGTCTATATATTAAATCAATTGGTCATGTCAGTCAGTTAACAAGGTATTTGAGTGACCAGAGTAATCAAATTAGAAAAAAATGGCTTTCATATTTATTTTATAATTTTGAGAGTTATTTTTAAAACTAAGATTTTTTTTTTAGTTTGAAAAATCTATTGATGTTATTCTTTTAATTAGTTAAAGAGTATCAGAGCAAGATAGGGTAGATTTCTGATTTCATTGATTAGCACTATTGAAAAATGCTCATATTTCACAAGTATACCATTATTAATGCCCAATCTGCTAGTCCCTTTTCATGCAGAACTCCCACTGGGAGTACCATATGAGAAAGAAATGTAGGATGAGACCCGATTATGAGACTAATTATGACTTTGAGTTTTCCTGGATAAGCTAATTCTTTGTGCACCCTGGGATCAGTAAGCACAAAAGTAGTTTCACAAGGATTTCAGTGCCTTTAACATTACATGTATTTATAAATAAATCCAGAAACACTCACCAGCACTTTCATTCTCCAGTATTTTCTTTGTGTTTTGTTTTAAAAATGATAAAAATTTTAAATAAGACAATGCTGCTGGTATAGTTTCATTAAAAAAGAAGGCAGACACCAATTCCGTATTTTTTGGCCCTGACTCATTTGTTTTAAATAGACTATTTAGTTTTATTGGCACCACTGGTTAAATAAGACTAAAGGGGAACATGGGAAAGCAGGATGAAAGGGAACTTGAAAGAGAAGAAAACAACAGACAAATGAGAGTTGGAAGGAAAAGAGAGGAAGAGAAGGACTGCTGTGAGATGAAAGAAGACTGGCAGGAGAGGCTCTGCTTAATTTTCATTTTTATTTGTGGAGAGCTTTGTGAGTGACAAAAAATGATTATATATTCTTGAATGATTTGAAATCTGTGTTTGATTTTTTTTTCGTATGACAAATCTCACAAATACTGATTCTAGAGTTTTTTATGATGCCACTATCAACAAATCCCTCCAGCAGCCTTTTTTATTCAGTCACCCATTGTACATCTATCTGAGGGGGAGTTTCTTTGTGTACTGAGTAATTTCCATGTTGTGAGGTTTCTTGTCTTCAGTTACCTCCAGTTTTTTTGCTTTAGTCAGAACACTGACATAGCATTCAAAAGGGAAAACTCAAAGCAATATAGACTGTTGTGCCTTTTACAAAGAATTAGAGCTGTGTGCCCCTACCAATGTAGCAATATATTATATAAGGTCAATACTCCTTTTCACATGCCTCCAATACAGATGCATTTTATGAGGTAGAACAGCAAACACTGAATCACTCTAGTAGAGATACACAAAACAAGTAATTATTGCTGGTTGCATAAAAATAATTATGCAGTTGTGTGATGAAAACCAGTTCTTAACTGGGAGGAGAAATTCTACCAAAAAAAGCATGTAGGAAAAGCTAAATGTTGTGCTCTGGAAAATAAGCCATTCCATAGAACTTCCTAATACAGCTGCATTATCTAGAAGAGGTACCATACTTTTTTTTAATAGCACATTGCACACTGGAGGTAGGACAGTATACTTGTGTACAAGGCACATATAATTACTGCTATTTTCTGTTGACTTTTCTGCCAAAGTGACCATTTTCTCTATTATCAATTCATCTAATATTTTAGCGAGAATACCCTTAATTGTCACTTAATGCTTGCCAGGTAGTTCTTGATTATGATTCAGTAGGCACCTAGAATCACTAGTAGTTCTTATTTCGAGTCAGCTATTACCATCATAAATGTTACTGCATATTCTCTGTGTCTAAGATATATAAAATAGCATTTAAAATAGGGAAAAAAAGCTAATGGGGCTTTATTTGTAATGCAGCATATTTTTCTTTAGATTTTATAGGACACCTATGATGTGTTCATTTCTATAGACGGTCCTTATCTCAAATATCTACCTTGAGTTCCCACTGCTCTGACATCTTCCTAGCCCCCAGTGAAGCCAAGAGGATTTTCTTGCCTTACTGTTAAGCATGGCTGTTCTGGACCCTTTAACTAAATCCACCACTATGAATGAACTTAGAGCAGAAATAGCAAGTACAGCTACATTTAGGCTTATATCAGCATTTCTGTTTAACACATTTTAAGACTACAGTTAAGTAATGTGGAGGTTATGACATGAAGTGACAAAACCTTAGCCTGTAAGCTGGATGAGACTATCTTGAGCCAGGCTTCCTGGACCAACAAAGTGAAGTATATGGGCTAAAGAATGAAGCTCGGCTTTGCCTCTGAATTTTCAGGAGTGTAAAGACTCTTTAAAAAGTCTTAATATTAAACATATCTTATCTATACACCATAATGGCATCTGTGGCCAGCCTGTGAAGTTTGAGGAAGTTTCCATCCTAATCCTTTCAATTGCTTCTTGCTGCTTCCTCCCCTCCCACCGCCGCCCTTATTTACATACTAGACTCCATGCCACCAAAAAATAAAAAGGATAAATAAATAAGACTTCCTTTGAGGCAATTTCTATGTAACTTTTCTGAGCAAAGCTCTGACAGTGATTAAGAAATTTGGGGCAAGCAAAGAAAAGGTCAAGACAGAACCTGACTGATGCAAACAAATGACAAATACATCTATATTTAGCATATCTATATACTCTAGTCTACTCTAATAAAATATAGAAACCTTGGTGCACATACCCATGGCTCTATATTCATTTTAGCTTGGTAATTATTGGTAATATCCTTAGGATATTTGTGAATTGTAAATCTATCTTTATCTCCTCATTTCCTAATCAGTTCTAGAGCTTGATAGTAAATACACATATTGATGTGATATATTGCATTGCCATTAATGATAAATTATTGTATGCCATATTCTAAATGTTTTAGAGTATTTTTCCTCAATAATTAAATGATGTAGTAAAACCAAATAGAATTCTCAAATTATATATATGGGTTTTTTAATAGATATTAAATATTACTAAATATTTTCCTATTTTGCAAGTTATATTAAAAAATAAAGTTTTCTTTTAAATTCTGGAAAAATAAATATTTGTTATTAATCTTATATATGTATTTTATTTTAGAGCATATTAGTGATTATTCTGGTTATTAATATTAATAATGGCTCTTTTTAAAAAAGTAGATCTACTCATTTGGGGGATTGGGTTTTAAATATGTTAAGATTAGTGTGATTAAGTATCCTGAATTTTTAAATATTCATTTTAACCACTGCTAACAAATCTAAGTTGAATGCTTTTAAAGGTTCTTTCAAAACCATTGTTGGTTTTATTTTGTAAAATCTGCTTCAAAAATTAGTCTACCACTGTGAAGGAATTACTTTTAATAGAGAGATGAAGAAAAGGAGGTAGGAGGAAATTCAGGAGGAGAAAAATGTAAAGTGAATCAATATGATTAATTAAATTAAATGTGGATTTATAAAACTCATATTTATAGACTTATACAATATATTCACAGTGACATTTAAAGTATGTTTTGAAAAGCCTTAAAGTCTCATGTACATGAAGATATTTCCATCTTTAAGAAATTAAGGAAAACACTTAACTATATAATAAATTATATAACTTTACTGCCAACTACTGTATATGTAGTTGTAGTAAATACACATATTGATGTGATATATTGCATTGCCATTAAAAAAACAGGAACAATTGTATATATAAAATTTTTAAAGAAAATATATCAATTTTTACTACTTTCTGAGATGTTTGTGCTTAAGCCAATAGATACTCTTGACCACTAACATAAATAATAATTTTTATTATTTTAAATTTGTATCAAGGTCATTTTAGTCTTAACCCATTAAGTTTACAAGTCTCTATGTTGTTCTTCTACTAGATAATTAAATTATTAAACTTAACAGTCAAATGTTTATAATACCAAAAGTTAATTTTTACAGGTTGCAAAATATGATATAGAGGAAAAAACTTGGTTCTAAGTTTTCTGAAATACATTGTTTTTTAAAAAATTCAGATAATACAAATATAAAATGGTACCTTAAACTTACTTGTAAAATTAACATCTATGAATGTTAAAAAGGACAATAGGGTCTTTAACATGGCACAATGCCTAAAAAAAAAAGATTGGACAGTTCAGACAGTACTTAATAGAGTTATTTGTATGTAAGTCAATTTAACTTAAGAAAAGCAGTAGTCTTTAGGTATTAATTTTGAGTTGTTTATGATTGCTTTCTCCCACAAGTCTATTAATGTTAGTGGGTTTGTCTCAATCCTGTGTATTTTATATTGGTTTAAAGCCTTTTATTTCTGCTTTCATGAGAAGTATATTATCTTGCTTTCACACAAATTCAGTCATAGCTATTTTAACAAATGATATTTTTCTCTATAAAAAGGTTCCAAGATAAAGATTTTACATCATAGAGAAAAATGGGAAAAAAATTGAGAGAATACTTGATTTCCTTTAATAGCCTGCTATTGATGATCAAAAACAAGGGAACAAATGTAATTGGTAAAACAAACCCCAAAGGGAGTTTCAAATATCTCAAGTAGGTGGATATTTTTAGTCGGAAATAGCTCAATTTTATATCTAGAATCTAAAATATATATCCCTGCTCCTCCACCCCAATCTTGCTTCCAATTTTAATACTTCAGCCTTATCAAAGTAAACAAGCTATTGTTAAAATAGAAAATCCAGGTTTGAGGGCTGCTGCCATTTCCCTCTTCCTAGTACAATTCGGTGCCAATAGCTTTTGGAAAAAGGAAGAAAGAAAGGTCGCTACTGTGCTCTGTGGAAAGTAAAGGG
Organism: Lasiurus cinereus; assembly: GCA_011751065.1. NCBI lineage: Eukaryota > Metazoa > Chordata > Mammalia > Chiroptera > Vespertilionidae > Lasiurus > Lasiurus cinereus. Next base: position 32,425,634 of record JAAGEH010002531.1, read on the forward strand.
GCAGAGGGGCATCACTTCAATCTCCTGGCTCTGGTCCTTTCTCCCTCTCAAATATCCAGAGAAAAGAGATGCTCTTCATTCACAAACAAAACAAGAAAATCTCTATAATTATTTTTGGCTCAGATCCATTGAAATTCATTCTCCTGGAAGAGTCTCTGTTTTAGATTAAAACAATGCTTAGAATATTCATTCTCTGCTCTCTCTTTTATTCTTTCTCAGCCACTAACCCTGTGTGCCACCCACTCCCAATCACCATTTCCCAACCTTCCCCCACTCCTGACCCATTTGTCTCTTGCTTTCTTATTTCTCAGTCTTGGTTTCTTTTGCTCTCTGTCCCAGGCTTTGGTTACATTTTTTTTTCAGTCATACTGAAGTTAGACCTCAGAGGTTGTTAACACCAATGCCTACAAGTGCCTACTCATGGTCTCCATGTTCAATGTTGATTGTTCAAGTTCCATACCCTCTCTCAACAAGGAAATTTCCTCAATTCTGTGTCACTGATGATGTCTTATGATTGTTGATTTGTGATCTGATGTTTTAAACCAAAAAAATAAACCATAGTCTTATCTTGGTCAGTAAACTTGGGTATAAATTTTACTTTTTCTTTCCTCTAGCCCTCTCTTCAATAATCAGTCCTCAAAAGATGGATAAAATCTTTATTGTCCATAGCAGGATGTAGTTGTTGAATTCAAGCGATAAAGTATAGAAAATTTTATTTTAAATATAAAAACTCCGTATTTAGTTATTGAAAAAATTTAGTGCATGGAACCAAAATCTAACTATTAAATTTATTTTTCTATCACTAACTTTAACTTTGATTTCTCCTCCTAAAGGGCAAACACTTTTAACATTTTTTAAGTCAAAAATTTTCAGCAAATGCTCCAAATAGTTTGTGTGTATATATTAACAAAAGTTATCTGTGCTTTGAAAGATGGGATTATTTTTCTTGAAACAATGGATTAATTTGGCCTCCTAATACAAAGCAATACTTTTATTTATAATTACTTACATTTTGTGAAATTCCAATTTCTTATACCTTTTAATTCTTGTTAACTATAGACAAAGTTGCTGATAAACCCTTTTATGGAAAGAGGTAGATCTGATACCTACTTTCATTAGCATTAATGTCCTTCTATTTCTCACTTTTTAATTGAAATAACTAATTTGTGCTCATTTCAGATTCATGGTTGTTAGGAAAGGCATCCAACCTTAGTACCTATTACCCATGGAGTATGCCTCCTGTTTAGATGTGCATTCCTGCTCTTTTGAACAATGAATGTTTTATGTGGATATTGTCATCACATATAAATAAGTGCTAGCTTTCCTGCAATATCTTAACAAACAAACAAAATCCTGATACATAAGGACTCTGGGATTTCCGATCTGCCCAGTAGCAATATAGCCATCTTGTAAACATATATTTAAAAGAGTTTGGAAATCTATTTCTAAAACCTCACAAAAACCTTGGTTACTGAATTCTATTTGGCTTTCCAAATAGAGGGAAAGAAAAAAAGGAAATCCACACACACTACCATTAATTACACTGTAAACATTTAATAAATATTCTTTCTTTCCATCCTTTGCCCTTTTCAAAGTAAGGGTGGGTAATTTACATCCATTATGCCTCTTTCCTGTCATTGTTTTATTTCTCTTCTTTCTGGATTTCTTTTACTTGAGTGAAAAAAAAAAGGAAAAAAAAGAGGTGGACATACATGAGAAGATAGAAATGTTTGCCTAGTACATCTTTTTTCATATAGAAAAACAGACTAGGCACCTTCTACTTTTTCTTATGACTTTTATTAAACCATTAATTCTGGAAGTTGCATTTTAATTACAAAATATTGTAAAGGGGATGGAGTAGGAATACACAACCCTTAATTCTGAGCCAAATGAGAGGAAGTTTAATAGCAATGTATGGTTGCAGGAATGATTGTGTTTGAGGTCCATATGCATGTTCAACTCATACATTCAGGCAGTGCAATAAAGCAGGGAAAAAACAGCTGATACACAAAAGGGACCGTCTAGACAGTACCCCATCCGTCTGGCTAAATTTGGTGCTGGCATTCCCAATGGGATTGTAATATAATTGTTCTGGTGTCTGCGTTCATTCCCCCTGTCAAACACCATTCCAAATATACATCCTTCTCCCCCCAACGCTTTTGCTTCCATAAATATAAAGCCCAAACTTGCCATGCTAGAGAGGGTATGTTAGATGGCCCAACCCCAAGAAAACATTGTAACTTAGCAAAATCATGTTGTTTAATTCCTTAAGGAAAAAAAAAGTTCTCCTGTTACTTCCTCACTCCAAATAGAATTAATTTCAAGATTTAATCATTAGAACATGGAAAAAATATAAATGCAAATATAAATAACCTTGAAATATTGAGCATTTTACATGAAAGTAAATAGGCCTTTTTACCCCTTTTTGTATTTATTAACCTCTGTTAGAAAATTTAACAGAAATCAGAGATGTGAAAGTGTAATGATGGACATGGATCATAAATTCTAATGAAGAAAAAACTAATGAAAAAACGTTAAGCCAAAGCACTGAAAAATGCAAATTGTGTATTTTTTTTCTTTCTTGGGTTTAAAAAATGATATTTTTTCTCTTTAAATATCTTTTAAAAATGAAATTTCTGTTAGTTTTATGTAGGAAGATTTCATATAACTGGCTTTTTAAAAGAGAAACCAGAAGTATTTATCCACTGATTTGTAGTAACTGTCAATTAATATTTTAAAAACATTCTGGCTTAAGACTTCAAGAAAATGAAAAGCACTACTTACAGGATAAAATATACTAAAAAGCTCATCATTAAAATAAATAATGCACAGATTAGTGACAAAAATGCTTATAATCTAAAAAACCTTCTACAACACTGAGATTAAAACTGTCAGATTCCTTTTTTAAAAAATAAAAATAAAAATTCAGATTTCATGATTGCCATATCATAACCCAAAACCAGATATACTTATTTTATTATCTGTTCCAAGGTATCACCTCTGGGCATTATTTAGATATTAAAACTGATCAGGAAACCTATTTTTTTAAATGTTTATTTTTAACCCCAAGGAAAATTATTTTGGGAGAGAGAGATAGTTATTTTTTTTTGTTTTATTAATCATGGGTCTATATTTGTATTTTCTATTTTAGAAGTAAATAATTCTTTCCCTAATCCTGTAAATAGAAATTTGTCTCGCATCCCTCAGCAGTTTTGAGAGACTATGTTAGGATCCCAACTGAGTGAAGAAAGTCTCCCCACCCCCATCATGGATCACTCTGACTAGAGCAAATTCAAAAAAAATACTTCAGACACTAGATCCTGGTTTTATACAACTTCACGAGGCTGAGCGACAAGCACACCAACCAAAACGGGGCACATGAGCAATGGCTGTTCCAGGAAGAAGCAAGACACACAAAGACAGACCACGATTACATAGAAAATCACCACCAGAGCCATCAGGACATATACAGACACCTTTTCCAGATGTCTTAACATTCTCCCGTGGAAATGAAAGATAAAAAACTACAGATGTCTAAAATGCTTATGTGGCAAAATAAGATTAAGAGATTGGAACCTTCCTTTTTAAATTTTAAAACATAATAATTTCGTATTTTTTTCTCCCTTGTATGCACTTGTTATTTAGACTTTGCACATGGAGATGAGAAACACAGTCATTAAAAAAAAGACAACATCATAATATTTGAGCAGTATCTGCTTGCAGCTGGGTGGTTTACTTGTGATTGTTTTTTATTCACTTTATTTATCATTATTTTTTTACAATACATACTGATAGAAGGTGAAAGAAAGGCATGCTGTAGGCTTATTTAAGATGAAACGATGTAGCAAAAATCTGAGTTTTATACTTGGTTTTCAAACTATTGAATAATATCCTATGAGACCTCTTAGGTCTTAACTGGATTAAAATGAATATATTTGTGCTCTGGCTCTTTTCAGCTAACTCATGTGCATGTGAATTGATGGTGTGCAATGGTGGGGGGGAGGGCTAGTGTTTGTGCCATTGGGAGAGGTTGCGGGCATCAGGCTGAGGGTGGCTGTGTGAAGGAGCTGGCAGGACTGTGTGGGCTGCCTCCAAAGACTGAGCGAAATGAAAATCAGCAGGCCTTGGGGTCTGGTGTGTTTTGTTGGGAGCCAGAAGAGAAGCTTAGTTGGGAGATGAGGAGGGAGGAGAAGGGTGGTGGTAAAGGGAGGGTGGAGAGGGAGTGTGGCGTGTGTGTGTGCGCGTGTGTGTGTGTGTGTGTGTGTGTGTGTGTGTGTGTGTGTGTGTGGTGTGTGTGTTGGTTCTGAGGTTTCAGTTATGGCTGAGCCTCTGGTTTTTGTTTTGTTGGTTCCTCATGTAAATAGGCTAGAATTTCAGGTTCAGGTTGGAGTGCATGCGGAGGGTTCGTAGTTGGAGTTTCTTTTTCTGGCCCTTCACCATGGTTGCTGCTCAGAACATTGGTGCTGCTACAGAGGGGGTGTGGGGGGGAGAGCAAGGGATGAGGGTCTGTCTGCAGCTGCCCCTCTCACACTTGAATAAAAGAACTTTTTTTTCAGGGGTAGGGAAGCTGTGAATACCTTTCCCAATAAAAGATGAGGCATATTGAAAACTATATTAAATTACCCTGATTAACAATTTAGCCACGAACAGGGCAGCTTTGGGAGATCTCTATAGGCAGGACTGGGGGCTATTCATGCCAGCAGCTAAGAGGTCGAAAGGTTTCTGAAGTTCACAGGCTCAGAGCCTTTGTTATGCTAACAGACAATCTCAAATCAGCTGCCTAGTGGAGTGTGAAATATAAATGATTCCTTGAGAACTTCCAATAAGTTGTCACTCTTGCTCTCCAAATACCAGGACAGGCTGCTAATTTCTAGCAGGCCCTTTTGCAACATTGCTAGCCCTAAATGAATGCCTTTGTAGTTCAAATAATCTTTTCAAGGAAGCTGTCCTATCATCATAGCCCAAATGCATCTTGGTTTTGACTATTAAGAAAATCAGGGCTCAGCAGTGCTTGACTTTTCCAAGCGGCCCGATGTTTGGGAAGGGTGGTGGCAGCTCTTATGCACAACAAGTTAGCACCCACTGCAGGAGGGCGAGGGCATTAATAACAGGTCTGGCCCTAGGACTACCCTAACTCTCACCCCTACTCCTTACCCGGGAACAATGCTCCGAGAGATTTACGTGGCTTCCCTCAGGCTGGACTACCTTCTTCTTTCAACCACATCAACATTTCTCTGATTTATGGATCCTCTGTCCAAGAGGAGAGCCAGCTGACCTGCTAGCATCTGACTGGTCACTTCGAAGCATCAAGTTTGGAGATGAATGTATTCATTCTTCAGGACAGGCAAGGCCAAGGGGAAGAGGGCAAGGTGTATGTTCAGGCCAGGCCCCTAGTATCAGATTCCTGTGGATATTCTTTTATCGTTTTCCCATAAGAAGAATGCAAACATGGCTTATGACCTCGGGTGTGACCTTTGAGAATGTCCAGATGAATGTCCATGATAAAGGGTCCTGAAATCATGTCCCATTCCAGCATGTCTAAAACAAAAAAAAAAAAAAAAAAAAAAAGGTCTGGCTCCCTGAGTCTGAATTGCAAAGCTTTTTTAAATAAGGAAAACCACTCCCTATTCCAAACCCAGGCAAGTTGGGAAATCAAGAATGAGAATTAAGCTGGGAGCAAATTAAGCATCCTAATAGAAAAGAAAAAAGTTAATTTACACAAATCAAGAAAACATATTTAAAAAGAGAGGACAGAGACCAAAGGAAATTAAAAATCCATTTGGATCAGTCTTCACACAGGAAGGGATAACTTGAGTCCTAAAAATTCTGATATTTCTGACTCTATTTCCTCAGTAACTTGGCTTACATACAAAAAGGTCCATGATATCATAGAAGTCTCTGCTTTTTTTTTTTTTTCCAAAAAGAACAGGTTTGATTTTTGGCAAGGAATAGAAAAAAAATCAAACGGACAGACTATATTTCTTAATATATTTTTAGGGTAAGTTTATAAACATATAAAAGCTATATCTTTTAATACTTCCTTAGGTAACTTTATAAAGCTTGAAGAAACAGTTATGCAGGAAAACAAGAGCCTTGATTCTCCTTCATCTTCTTCTTCCTCTAATTATAGTAACTTGAAAGTATTACCAACTGCAATGATTTTAAAATATTCCATCAAAAGTGTTTAGGGAGTTCCTTTTGATTTATATAAAACAGGTTTAAGTAAATACCTTTTCTGTTTAGATATACTGAGAGTGACAACTATATATTCAAAGATTAATTAAATGTAAATAAGAATGTTGGTGTAACTTGTGCCAGTTTTGAAATTAGCCATCTTACATGTTTAAATCTTGTTTTTTAAAGCCATGATGCAAAGTACAATTGTAAGGGACTCTGGGATTCAACTCAGAGAATTTAGCTGTCAGAATAGGAGAGTGTTTAGAAATCAAGTAATTATTTGTCCTTCAAATACTTATTTGTTTCACCCAGTAAAACAATGTGCCAATAATATTGGCTAGAAAAATTAGTTCAGATTACAGACATTAAAGGAGTAAAAGTTTGTGGTTTCTTCTGCCAAATACCAGAATTAGACAATAATTTGTTATTGATCCACTCATACCCTTTTCAGAGGGACTTGGGATTCTGGCTATCCTTTTTTCAGAGATAGCAAAAGGATTGGCCTCAAATGCGCTTCTTATCACATACACAGAAAAAGGCAGCACTGACAGCTAAAAGTTCAACAAATGGGACACAACTTGTTTAAAGGTAACTTTTCATCCTCTTCCCTTTATAAAATTTTTAATTAATATTAAACCACAACTAACTACATGTTATTGACACACACTGGACATTCAAAGGAGAAACACCTTCCCTGTGCTTCCAAATACTTATTTTACCACTTCCAAGTGTCCTCCCTCTTTCCAGTCTTTAACACATCAAAACAGGGAAGAAAGGGCTTTTGTGTTATGACTACAGAGAAAACATTTGAGAATGTGTCAGTGCTGTGAATACCAGCACCAGTTTGGGGGTTGGTTTGTTTTTCCCCCTGCCGGGGTATTTCTTTTCCCTTTGCTTCTGCAGTCTTTAAACTCTGGCCACTTTGAGAAAAGCAATGGTTGAAATGAAAAGTTAGGACAAGCTGCATTATACCCGGGTGCTGCCAGAGTATGAGCATGATGAAAGCAGTGCGGGGACCTCGCAGAGCCAGCTCTCCACACAGAAAATTAAAATAAAATAAAAAAATGAAAGCTGCTCCTTTGCACTCTTTCTCAAAATGCTTGGGATCTAAGAGAAAGGGAATTCCTGTTTACAAAAAAACAAGTTTCCAGGGTTGCCATGTCCCCATGGTGGATGTGTGTGGGGGGGTGTATGTGTTTATGTGTGTGCGTGTGAGTGTGTGTTTGGGGAGAAAAGAAAGCATGGGGGAGGAGGAAGGGCAGATAACTTTACTGACATATTAATTCTTTAGATAGCAGTAAATGAATGGTCCAAATAGACATTTGTTTCCCTTAATAGGTTTTGTACAGGTCTCTTACAAGCTGTGGCATATGCTTCATTTATATGTACATTTATTTAGAAGGATAGAGAATAATCGGTGTAGTTTGTCTATAGTCGCAGTTATTATTTAAAGTCCAAAGAGGCTACAACTTTTCTCTCTGCTCCAAACATGAATACAAAGGTCTCTTGTATATGCCTCCTGCATTATACTGAAGCCAATTAAAAATAAAGATAGTATCCTAACCGGCGAGCCTTAGGGGGAGAGAGAAGGAGGCTAGAAGGCAAAGTGACGCCAAGATGGCTGCCTCTTCATTCTTCCCCCTCCTTCCTGCCTGTTTCCACATAGAAATTAATGTGATATTTAGGTTAGAAATCACATTGTAGGTCATTTGCAAATGAGGCAGCCACTGAGGCACCAAATATGCTTAGAATACCCTCCTGATGCCATTGAGGTGTGGAGAGAGATTAAAATGCAAACATTTAAATATACGTAGGTTTGTACATAGTGACTGGACTCACACACGTGAACACTCCAGCGTGTGAACCACACACACAGCTGCAAATGGACTAAAAGGTCGAAATCTCTCTTAGTTCCTAGGACAGAGGGCAAAGGCAGGCGCCAGGCCACCACCTCCCTCCTCAAAAGTTCAAAAATGGCCTGTTCATGGTCTGGATTTGGTTTTTAAAAAATAATATATCGTACTGATGACTCTCTCATTAAGCGGACTTTTGAAGTCTGGGAAGACAAGATTTCCATAAATTATCTCTCTAGCTCATTCCATGCTGCTACAAAATGGAAAGCTAAATTTTTAAAAATATTTTTTATATTTAACAAAAAGCAAATAGCAAGCTAACCAGCTTCCTGACTAACATGTTAGAGAATTAAAATCACTAGTAATTACTGCTGTTAATTATAAGAAATACATATTCTCAATCATAAAATCCTATCCTTAAAGTTAAGCTAAAATAATGTCAAGAATAAATAAAAGTATTTTTGGAGCTTTATAACAGATTTATAGGAGGTTACTGTGTAGAGTGGAGTGCACTAGGAATAGAACAAAGCAAATGCTTTAGTTCCTATAGGAAATATATTAAAAAGAAAAAACCCACAACCCTTTATCTAAAAGCCATCAGGGACAAGCACTCAATACAAGTTAACAAGCAGGAACTGATAAGATAACATTTATATGAGGTCAGAAGTCAAATGCCAGTCAAAGGCTTTTAACCTCTTGGGTCATAAACAGGAATAGTTAAAAGTGAGAGGTGGTTATTTATCGGATTTTAAGGGTACCTGATCATTGCCAGAGAATCACCAATGATGAAACTAATTAGGATTTATAGAAAAAGAACTTTGTAGCTCTTCAAAGAAAATTAACCTACAAACCCATAATTCTTCAATTGTAGGGAGAGAAACAAACAAACAAATCCTCTTTTTGGCGGGGGAAATAAATCTAGCAATTTAAACAGATTTAGTTACAAACATCTCTCCCAGAAATAATAATGTATAGCTAATGTACATATCAATTAGTATTTGGTAAATGAAATACCTTATAAACTGCATTAATAATCTAACAACAAAATAATCATTACACAATTTTTTCCAATTTTTGTTCTTTTTCCTTTAGTCCCCTTGAAATGTCCTAAATTAGACAGAATATAACTCCGACATCACAATAGTTCTTGCCCTCAGAATATCATCATTTATAAATTAAAATGTACAAATACGTATTCTAATAGCAATTATTTTAAAACATTGGACTAGCACAACTGCTTAATTAAATTTCTATCCTAATCTATCCAGAGAAACAGATGTCTCTTCCTTTATTTGCTGTTAGAATATTTTCCTTTGTTTTGATTTTTGTCCTGTTTATCTTTTTTTTAGGTATACATTCCGAAGTCCCAAACAATTCCTGGTCCCAGTGTCCAAGCTGACTTTTATTTTCAAAGCATACCACCCCCCTTTTCTTCTTGTTTGCAATAAAAGAAAGCAGATCTAGATATTTCTTTCTAGAGAGAGATAGAGGGATTGTTGTTAGGCCTGCTAAGGCCCACTGTTTCTTTAAACAGAGTCCACAATACACTAGGCGAACATTGTGGATTTAAAATGCTTTTAAATATTTATCAGAAGTATTTTATCATCATATTCAAATGACACCTGGAGTGCACTCACCTTTATTGACAATCTCTGTTCTGAAAGTCCATTTGCTTCCTTAAAGCCCCCCAAGCAGAACAAGGACTACCCGTTTTCATTCAGTTAATGTTTAGTAAAAAACCAAGCAACCTTAATCAGCATGCTGATTGCATCGTCAACTAACAAATAATTTACTACTCTGAGCATTGCATTCCATTAAAAGCTCATTAAATTTTCTGTTCTCCAATGGGAGGTTTAGCTTTTGAACTGCATGCTTTTGCTTCGAATGATCATTTATTCAATTTTTGCAAAATGTTGTGGGTTGTTTTTTTTTCCTGAAGTATAGGTGAGTATTTCAATACCTATCGTCTGCAGACATATGGAAACACAGCCCAGGGTTTGGGAATATTCCATTTGATTTATAAACTCTGTTTAATAAAAATTCAGCATAGTCTTTTATACTTTTAGGAGATCCTAAAATAACTGAGGGTATCTGTGGTTATGACTGACCCAAACATAGCCTCAGAAATAGGAATACATAAAATAAAATATCAAATTCCTTTTTTAGAGCTTAATTTTTTCTTTTCCACGTATTATAGCTGTTATTTTTATTATTTTTATCCTTATAAGTAGCTATTTTCTACTTATTAAAAAGGAGCATGACACCATAAAACCTTTACCATATTTGGTCCAAACTTAGTACCTCAGTGTTTGTGTGTGTGTGTGGTGGGGGCGGGGGATGGCTAGTTACCCAAAGAAATCCACATCATTTTCTGGGGTTTACACATACATCCTTTCAAACTCACAATCCCCAGAATTACTTTCACACCCAGACTGGTCTAGGAAAGAGTATTATTTTTAATTTAGGGAAATGGAGGAAAATAGTGGCCCCCTAATTAATATGCATCCTTGGATTGCTAATTATGCTCATTGCAAATTTGGGTCATTGTGCATGAGTGACTCTAATGTAGCGCTGAGATTGCCACGCGGCGCAGTGGATTCCTGATTCCCCGTGCTAATCCTGCACTCGGTGATTGTGTCAGGTGCAGTTCTGTATGCTCTAGCAGCTGGCTCATCCTCATCAATGCAAATAAGGCAACTCCTACAATCAGAGCCTCGTGAGTGTGAGGCCTGATTGCTGAGGGCAGGCTAAGGCACTACACAGACTCACTTTCAAATCACGCTAAGTGACAAGACAACTGCAATGCCCCTCCAGTTCAAAATCAACCTTTCGAAAACAAAACAAGAAGAAAAGGATGGCTACAAAGGAGAGGAAAACCCGAGTGTTTGGGAAATGGACGTGCTTAGAGGGGCTTTATTTAGATATAGAGATCATGTAAAATGCCTTTCAATGAATAATTCTTTAGCTTCCAGCCTGTGCAAGATACTTTGTTTTAAGGGCTGCAGGGGATGCAAAGGTGAGGGAGAGACAGTCCTCCCTTCAAGGAACCCTACCATTTGATTGCAGGAAATTGTAAAGATTAAGATAATAACAGAATTCTTATTATTTGGCACAGCCACCAAAATCTTAAATGAAAATCATAAAACATAGTTTACAGGAACTATTTAGAGATGACACAATGGTATTCATTCAGAGCAAGACTTTGGAAGCTTCGGGTTCAAATCCCAGTTTTGCCATTTATTTGCGCCAGTTAGTTCAACTCCCCAGGCCATCTTCTGCAACATGGTGGTGACACAGGGACCTAGCTCATAGGGACCTTAGAAGAGTGCAGCTGGGATTACACATATAACACACTTGCCACAGTGGTTGGCCCAGAGTAATACTGAATAAGGCCAGCTGTGATTGGTATTATTTCCTCCTGAACATACAAACAAGGGGCAAGGAGGTACACAGAAATAACAACATGCCACCATTTGAAAGCTTTTATTTGCTCTGCTCCTAAATTCCCGTTTTTTCGTGTAAAGGAAGGGACATACTGTGGAAGGGAAATACTGTGAACGTGAGAAAGCCCTGCCTCTCTCAGTGGTGCCTGAACAACCCTCGCAACTCGGAACATGAAGGAGAGAACAAGAAATCCCTGTGCTTTTCTTTTTCTTCTTTTCCAAACACGTGTGCAGACTTCCCCTGCATTTCAGTCCCACCCTCTTTATTTTACTGCCTAATCTATAAAGGAGGATTAAGAGCAGCACGCTGCTTTGGCATAGAGCAGATTCTGGGTGAGGACCTTTAGGTAGAGTTTAATGAATACAATTTTCTAGGACTGTGAGTGCATATTTTTAGCTACATGCTGGGCTCTAGCGTTGGCTCTTGAGACACATGAACAGACCCTTTGATCAGGCTTGGGCATTGCTCCGAGAAGACCTTTTTTCAGAAAGTAGTGTGTGTGTGTGCGTGTGGGGAGGGGAGAGTCTTCTATTTCTCTTATTCTTAATGGCACTTCCCAGATTTAGATTCCAAATAACTGGTCCCAATAAGTCACTTTACAACACTGAATACACCATTGTGGGAAACAAAGATACTCCTGGGTAGGATCGGACCTGCTTTCTAGCCAAAGATGATGGCTGGTGCTCCAGTGGGCGGTGGCTAAATGTCTACTATTCAAATGCCCACATCCCTGGGAGAGCAGGCTAGAGGTAGTTAACCTTCCTGGGGAAGGCTTGGCCTAGACAACATCATAGACACCATATCCCCCCTGGAGTTACCAAACAATAAAACTGCTTCCTTTGCCAAACACAAAGAATGGTCTGGAGTTGGATATTAGCAAACCACATAAAGAAGAATGAGAGGGAGGGAGAAAGGAAGGGAGTGAGAAGGAAGAAAAGGAGAAAAAGAAAGAAGGATGGAAGACAGGAAGGAAAATTAGGCGAAGAGAAAGCTTCCAACAAGAACTCGTTTCTGTTTCATTTTGCCAGGGAGAGAGCAGCCAGCCAGTCTTGTCTTGATTTTAGCCAGTGCCATGACAAGGATGGGGAGGTGGAGAAGAAGGGTTTTGATGTAATGCCAACTAGATCACAGATGAGGTGCCAGTTCTTGTGGAAACGGCTGAAACTTTAAGGCCTTGGCATTGGGAGAGAATGAGCAAGATGGTGAGTGATCTGATCTCTTACATTCCTGTTCGGGACCCTCTCCACTTCCTAATAAGATTAACAGATATTTTCCTAAGCAGAAATCAAAATGTGTCACATATTCTGAGACAGTCATTTTGTTCACAATGCCCACATTCTTGCAGTATGGATGCAGCACTATTAAAAAACAAACAAACAAAAAAAGAGTTTCATTTCCAGAGATACAATGCGGTGGAGAGGTAAACATTTGTCATCATAAACTTACACACCTTTCAGACTGATTAGTTTTTCCCTGTGATTTTTCCCTCCTCTTTCACTCCACCCGAAGCTCAGCTTTAAAACATCTAGTACAAAAAAAGACATGACTTCCCTAGAGGATTGGGGTCTCAGTGATCCTGATGATGCAATGTGTGCTCTACATTATTCCTGGGAGCTCCCTGGTTATGTTCTGCATCCTGCCTCACAGCTTTGCCGCCCTGTTGCATCACTTACAAATCTTCATCCAGCACCTGCAAAGGCTACCTCCACCTCTTCCTCCCACCTCATCCCAAGTTGTCAGGACTCCTTCCCCACCCCACCCCAGCCCACTCCACCCCCACACTTTGCTTGTATTGTTATTATTGCTATTATCATTCTCTCCACCAGCACAGCCCTCTGCCGCTTCTCCTCAGGGAGGCATTAAGTTGCCTTCCTTTGTGCTGCCTTAAAACTGCTGGTCCTCCTCCAGCTCCCTTTGAACACAAGGACCAGTGTCATCTTTGGAATGATGAATGTAAGTATTTACAGTGGGATTCCAACTTCACATTGTTGGCATTCCTAAAAATCTCATGCATTTTCATCCCCCACCTCCTTTCTTCTCATTGAGACCCCATAAGATAAGCAGCAATTAGATGCTCTGAAATGAATAGAAACAATAACTACTGATATGGCTCATTCTTAAGGTTTGAATAGTAGACATTTAGCAATCAGATTAAAGTCTCCATCATTTTTTCTTTTTCTTACCATTTGTATATTCAGTACAGGCAGAGATAGTTTTTTGTTTTGTTTTTAGTGGATTGTTGACAGTATTTTCTGTAATTATGTATTTTCCATTGATATCTATTAAGTGTCTATTTAACCATAATGTTCTCTGTGATCATGGTGTCAAAATATAATAAATTGGTCCAATCTACCATTTCCCTTTCCTACCTATTAAAATCCTACCCATTTTGCAAGATCCAGCTCACACCCTAAATCTACCAGGAAATTGTCTCAGATCCCACCTGGAGAATTCTTCTCCCTCCCTTGTGGCTCCTAGTGGAGGGTTTTATGCCCCTGCTCTGATTGCAATTGGCTTTTTAATCTTATGTCCTCCTTTCTGGACCCTCTGCTACTCCCGGGAGAATGCCTGGCATGGCAGAGAGGCTCTGTGGCCTGACGATGAAGTATGGATGACCACCTGGTCTTCTTTAACGCCAGAGAAGAGCCTACCACGTCCTGTTTGGGGTCCCTCTGGAGTAGGGGACATCCACTCACTCCTGGCTCACTTCTCCCACCCCATTGTTCACTTAGACTTGACAATGATTTTGAGGCTTCCCTACATTAGGATTTTTAATATTTTTTCATCTAAATGCTCATCTTTTGTAAATACATAACTAGATGGATTGTGAAGTGAGGGAATTAAAAAGTGCTATCTTATATCTGAATGAATAAATCATTTATATTAGCTCTTCTGTTCCTACGCTGGCCCGGAATTAGCAACAAATCCCAAGGCATCAGTACTCACTAAATAGGGTATTCATTTATTTGTTTTTGTTTTTATTTTAAGCACTCTGACAAGTTGTGTACTGGGAGCCAAATGTCAATTAGCATTGCCCTGAAAAGGAATTGCTGAGTTACATGTGTTTGTGTTTAGCTTTCCATCCATCCTGACTTCTTTGGCTTTTATTTGCACAAGGTATTTACCTTCAAAGACCCACCATCAGCACCATCACAACAAAAAATTCCTACTTAAAATATTAACATTTTCTTAAAACTGCACCTTGTTGGCAACCCTATCACTTCAGTATTGAATTTTTCCCCCTCATAAGGCAAATGACACTTTAGCCTTAGTTAATATAAAACAGGAAGGTGTTAATCTCATTTTCAACATGTCAGCTCTTCCAGGTAGGGTATTAATACGCAAGATCCCCTGCTGGTAGATTCAACAGAATCTTCCTGGCTGTGAAGTGAAGTCCAAACCTGGTAATTTTTGCTTTCTTTTATTGTATGTGCTCAGGTATGCTTCATTCATTGGAAAAGATATATCAGTAGTTAATGCATAAAAAAAAACAAAGAGACGTTTGCAAACTGTTAACTCTGTACTCAGACACTGTGATAGGTTTGTTTTAATATTTACACACTACAAACATTTGAGTATGTTTGACAATAAGTAGTGGCAAGGTAAGGCATGTTTAAAAGACACCCTAAGAGCTATAATTTTGCATCAGAGAACTACAGTCTGATGTCACTATTTGCTTTGTTTAGTTTACTTAAAACAATAATTAGAAAGAACTAAACAAGAAAAATTATGGACTACATTGCATGCAGTTTTACAGGACTCCATATCCCATAGGAAAAATTAATATTTTTGAAGTAATATGAGAATCAAATTTTTTATTTTTTCTTCAGATTCTAGAGATGAAAGAAAACAAGGTTTCTGTGGTATTAAATTATATAGTCAATGTCAAGGAAATTTGTTTTCCACAGAAATTGGTAGAAAAGTTTGAGGTTTGTCCTACTTTATTCCTACAAACATTAAAGAGAACTGTTTAAGTGCCATTTCAAAAGAGGTCAGAGTGAGCAAAAACAAAATCAGTCATTATAGTGAATATAAAGAATATTAAAATTAAGCTTTCTCATTTGTAAATATGATTAATAGACTTTAAAGGAAAATGTCATATGGTTCCAATTTAAGGAAGAATAGAATTGACATTTTAATCTCAGAGAGAAATGGAGTTTTATGTGTTTTTTTTTAAATCATGGATAAATAGATTATAGATATTGATGAGCTATTAGTTTATTTGAATTAAAAGTATGATAGAAGCAGAAAGAATACTAGTAAAATGGGATGACAACAAAGGCAGTAAAATGACCTTGGACAAGTAAAAGGGCTGTGGTGGAAACAGATTGATAGGCAGGAGACCCTGGAGGTAAGTTGAGGAGAGATTTGAGAGAAGAGGTAGTGATGATGACACTTAAGATGTTAAATTTTGAACACATTCTCCCACTTGCTAGTCACATGTTCCTGTGTTGTGGCTGGGACAAGCATTATCATCCCACTTTGCAGATAAAGAAACACAGTGCAGAGAAACCGAGACTCCTCTGAGCCAGACCTGTGATTCTTGTTCTTCCTTATTTGAGTTTAGGATGGGAACTTGAAAACTGTGAAAGGAAGGTAAGGAAAGTGAAGCAAAAAGATGTGAAACAAAGAAAGGAGAGTTAGTTACTGAGGAATTTCGAGCTGTCAAATTTATCTAGAAATATAAGGCAGGGGAAAAGTGAGGTGGTGAGATTTTTTTTCCCTCTTATTCCTGCCCAAGTTAATAACATGCACAGTACCTCTTTTTATTCACCTTCTGTCTATACATATTTCCCCACACACTATTCTTTAGTTACATAACTCATTTTCTTGCCCACTGGGTTAATGCTTTATCACGATACCAGTTTCTTTTTGTAATAGCTTTTTATACTCTTTGCCTGTGAAAGGGTGCCCCAAGAAGAAGAAGTTGATAAAGGAAGAAGAAGGTGAGCAGAAGAAGCCTGGTAAGCAGGTCACTGTTAGAGCTATATCTAGATTATCCCATTTCTCCAGGAGGAATTATTTGGCATATCCCCATAAGCATGAGGCCCTGTTACTAGTATTTGCTATATTTAGCTTTTACCTGGAACATGGATGGACTCATTTAAAAATATAATAGCATTAAATTTTAGCATTGTTCAACACAAACATATAACTGATATTTTATATACTGCATGTTAAATCTCCTGGGAATATAATAGTATAACCAGTATAATTTGTATCATTGACATTTTGATTTTCTTTGAAAACAATTTAGTACAACTTTAATTGAAGATCTTAAACCTCAAGGGTCAGAAGGTTTAGGATAGGATGTGGAAATGGTGGGATAAAATAACTTATCAAAGCTGTTAAATGACTTGCATGGAATCACACAACTGGCTGAGACTAAATGAGAAATTTGAACTTTTATTTTAGACTTTGCATCCTGCATATTGCCTCTGAACTTCAATTCAGTCAGTGCTATGGGCTACAGACAATTGCATTGCCATTCTCCACTCATGAGCTTTTCTTTAAAATATATAAATAAAAATAGGATATGTTCCAAACAGTTCTAGAAAAAAAAATCAGAACACCATTTGGAGGAAGAGAAATTTCTAAGTGAAAATAATCCCAAAAAACAAAAAAAAGAATCTTACCATGCATTTGTTATTATGAAACAACATAGATGAGGTTTTAGCAACAAGCAAATGTGGGGTTGGGGTAATCTTATTTATCTCCTATTAAAATGAATAAGAAGGTAAGTAGTCATAGAAAAATATTCACGCTAAGATTGCTTCCTTACTCAAAGCTGCCATTTCCAAATATTCTGCCAGTCAATCAACAAATTTCGAGTGTTCATTTCCATTTTCTATCAGGCACTGTGTTAGAGACCTGAGAGTAAACAAAACAGTCATAATCCCCATCCTATTGAATGAACTAATTTGGGTAACTGTCCTACTTTCAAAATGTAAGCATCATACTTATCAGCTATTCATATTTTAGTATGAATTACTTCAGATGAATACCAATTTTCTTGGCTCTTTGTTCTAGGAGGATATCAATTAGCATTAGCTCAGTTTTATTGTTTATGGTGAGGATTCAGGGCAGTAAACAGAGGAAGAACAATAAAAATCGAGAGATAATTTTAGAGCATAGAGATAATTTTGAGAAGGCATACCAGCACATGATGCCAGAGTAGAAAGTTTGCAGTTACTTTAGAGTTCTGGATATCTAGAGAAAAGTAGGTAGAAAGGTGACAAAGGGAAGCTTTGCCTTCTTTTGCCTAAGGATTTTGGTGGCAATTTCTTGACCCAGGAATCTGTGATCTTAGAAACTTTATTAAAGAAGTCTAGCCCTGACTGGTTTGACTCAAGGGATAGAGCGTCAGCCTGCAGACTGAGAGGTCCCAGGTTCGATTCCCGTCAAGGGCATGTACCTTGGTTTCGGACATATCCCCAGTAGGAGATGTGCAGGATGCAGCTGGTTAATGTTTCTCTCTCATCAATGTTTCTAACTCTCTATCCCTCTCCTTTTCTCTCTGTAAGAAATCAAGAAAATATGTTTTAAAAAAATCTGAATATTATCAACCTTGAGTGATATCTACAAAATGTCATCTTTCATGAGTGATAGTTCTAGCCACAGGAAATTAAAAAGGAAGACAGTTGTATGTTTGTATACTGACTATGCCATAAGCCAGATCATCGTTATTTGAGGTAGGTTTAGAAGAGTTTTTTTCACATTTTCTACCAAAGTATCCCCTAACTGGTAGTAGAGCAGGATGTTTAGGTAGCAAAACTCTATCTACAGAATTACACCAATGGAGGCAGGGAACAGGACTGTTGAGAGTAACCCAAAACAGCAAGTCTAAGATGTCTTTAAAATACTACGCTGTTTTCCTTGAAAGCTTAAGATATTGTTATATACCACCTCATAATAGATCCATCTTTGTTTTATAAGAAAATATTGCTTTAAATTGCTTGTTGTTGGCAGTTGACTCTCTGGGAAGTAATGTCACAATTACTGTGCTGGTCTCAGTCTGCCTGCACATGCCTGAACATGTGGATATGTACATCCATTGGGTTTCACTGAAGAGGATATTAAATGTGAGGTTTTAGTTGTCTGAGAAGGCACAGTGCCAGGGTTTAGTTGAATTGAGAGCACTATGAATTCATTTGTAAGGGTGATTACCTGTCTCAGGATTCCCATAAGTTTCTAGTACCCCCAAGTTTCCAAGAATTTTTCCATGATCTCTATCTAATTGCCAGCGAGATGGGCTCAAATAGTCAGAATAGGTGAAAACCATGGGGCCCAGGTAAAAAACAAAAACAAAAAACAGCATGATGCACTGGGCAGTTGTGGAAATGAGTTTGGGTGAAGTATCCTGGCTAGCCTACTTCCTATATGGGCTGTGAATAGAGTTCTGCCATTCCAAACCTCCTCTTTTACTACCAGACAAAGCAGGCCAGGTGTGAGACAGAAGGGAGTTGATCCAACTCTGCCATTATTCAGGTTTCTTCATCCAATCAATATTTATTGAGGCTGTGGCAGACATTGTTTGAGATTCTGGGGATACAACAGTGAAGACAAAGTCATGGTGGTAGGCAGAATATTAGCCCCCAAACATATCCATGCCCCACTTTGATAACTTACTGAGGGACTTTGAATATTAAGAATATGAACTTTGAAATGAGAGATTAATCAGGATGATCTAGGTGTCCTTAAAAAATCTGAGTACCTTTCTAGGTTGAGACAGGAGGAGACCGATTTGGAACACAAGATGGAACAATGCTCAATCCCCCGAGCCACACTGGCCAGGCTCCCCACTGGTTTTTACAGCCAGAAGTTATGGGGACTTTTCTTCCTGGTACTGGAACTCCGGTCTAGGGGGCTTGATGTGGGGCTGGGAGACCCCTCGCTCCTCGGGGGGTTGGGGATTCCCAGAGCTGAGATATTTCTCCTGATTTTTATCCATCAGCCCCTTCTTTGTCTCTGCCCCTCCTACCAGTCTCAATATGGCTTCTTTAAATTCCTCATTTGTAGGACTTCCATTCAGTTAGATTTCAGGTGGTTTTGAACGTTGGTTTTTCTGTATGTTAGTTGTAAATTTCTATGTCAGATAATTATGTGTTATAAGTAAAATGAAAGATAGAGCTATAGGCTGCAGGTAAGGAATACTTTTGAATAGGATGGGCAGGAAAGGCTTCTCTGAGGAGATGATGTTACTTATAAACACAGTATACTATTGGTACACTTGGCTAAGGGAACTAAATTTCATAAGGATCCTTAAAAATGTAAATAAATATTGCATGGGCATCTTTGCCAAAGTTAGAAATGTTGGGAGAATCTAACAGATGTTAAAATGTCCAGAGAAATAAAGATTTTTAAGTGCTAATTGTGATCATCTTTTTAATGATGTTCTCAACCTTCAACTTGCCAAATACACATGACTACATCATTAGGGAGATAAGTTCTTACATTGTAAGCATTTTTTTCAACCATGAATTGGCTTAAATATTACTTTGGTTGGTTGCTAGGTGAACAAGTACAGAAAAGAAAAAAGAAGACAAAAGCAACGTTGACTCTTCATCACTTTGTCAGAACTCTTCTGGTTTGATGGACTAGACTGTCAACAATGGAATAAAGTCAGGCCTAACAGAAACCTCTGCTTCAAGCTAGGTATTCCAAAATAATCTGTCTGCGGGTGGAAATCACTGGTTTTATGTGAGCATGAACAATTAATTATCAATGAAAAGGCATTTGCTTCTTTCACAGACCATATGTTTATTGATAAATAAATGTTCTTTATCTCCCCAGAGAGGAGGAAAAATTCTCTAAAATTGTTTAATCAATTTATTGACCTGAGTCAAAGCTTTGTGGGGAGGGGTGAATAAATGTATTTTCTCACATAGATCCAAGAAACATTAAGGAGATGGGTATTTGGTATATTTGTTTTTCAGTAGAGCAATTATCTGGAACCTTATTTTTCCCCAGTAAAATATAAACAGACATACTGGTAAATATGGCAAATTAAATATATACATCTACTTTTACCTTCTTGTCAAATCTCAGAAATAGCAGTAAGATACATTTTTGGGAAGCACAAACCAGCAAAGATAGAGAGAACGAAGAACAGAACAAAATAAACAAACAAGCAAACAAACAAACAACCTAGTGGCTAGAAAATAAGTGAATGAGTGTTAAAGAGAACTTAATAGACATGAAAATACAAATCCTGAAGCCAGCAAATTGGAAAGCTAGGACTAGCTTTCTTTTACAGTATAGATTGGTGGCACTAGATGTCTCTGGAAATGAGGGTTGGGAATAAAATTAGGGGTCTGCTTAAAGTTTTAAAAGCAATCAGATCCATGAAAGACTTTCACAATGCCAAGCACCCATGTAGCCTTCACCATTCTCTCTTTTCTCATCCAATACCCTCAACCCTGGCAGAGGACTGAAGACCCAGTCTGTGAGGAAGGCTGGGTGAGAACTGAAGGTGAGGAGAGGTTATTGAAAGCTGGGAACATAAGTAGAAGCATGCACACTAAATGCTGAAAACCCTAGTCTTCTTTACCTACCCACCTTCCAATATAGTAGTTGACAGTGGCGAGGATATTGGAACATCTTTCCCCATACAGCCTGTCCAGCTCAAAAGAAAAACTTTAAAGATACTGACATTGTAGGCTCCGCAAATGAACAGGAGGCCAGATCAACTGTTAGATAAGCAACTTTCCCACTTCTAGCTCAACACACACACACACATACCACACTATCTTTATTTTCTGAAAGAAATGTCTGATCTGAAAGATAAAGAGACTAAAATAAAGCTACATATGTAAGCAATTTGGAGGAAACACATGTCTGACATAGAGAAGAAAAAAATCCCAAAATAAAACATAAATCATATTATTAATACCCTCAGAAGGGTAAAAAAAAGATATTGCAACTATGAAACAGGAAAGATACAGTAACAAATTAGAAAGTCAAAGGACACAATAAGCTATCAGAATTTAAAAATATATACAGAGGTGGGCAAAAGTAGGTTTACAATTGGTTGTATGGGAAAATATGTAATACAGTGATAGATAATAATAATACAAAAAATAAACTCTGTGTCACATACTCATAATTTTAGACCTACTTTTGCCCACCCTTGTATGTAGTAGCAGAAATGAAAACCAGATTAGAATAATTGGATGAAAAAATTCCGAGGAAATTTCTCAGAAAGTTGAACAGAAAAATAGATGGTGGGGAAAAAAGATAACTACCCCAGATAATTCAAAATCCAAATGAAACAGAGGACAAACAAAACAAACAACAATAACAATTGAGATTAGAGAGGGATGTATTAGTCTTCTACTGCTGCATGACAAAGTACCACAAATGTGGCACTTAAAGACAACATAGTACAGTACATTTATTATCCCACAATTTCCATGGCCCAGGAGTGCAGGTGACCTTAGCTGGATCCCCTCTTCAGGGTCTCACAAAGTTGCAATGAAGAAGTCAGCTAGGGCTGAGTTCTCTTCAGAAGCTCAGTGTCCTCTTCAAAGCTCATGCTTTTTGTTCTTTTCAGAATTCATTTCTTTATAGCTTTAAATCTCAAGGAAGTTTGCTTTTTCAAGGTTAGCAAGAGAAAGAGATTTTTACAGAGCGAGATCCTCTTTTCAAAGGTTCACCTGCAAGGTCAGGCCCACCCAGGATAATTTCCTTTTTGCTTAACTTAAAGTCAACTTATTAGGTATCTACATTATTTTTTCAAAATCCCTTCACCTTTGGTATATAATCTGTACTATTTCATCCTCTTTTCCATATTATATTGGTTAGGAGCAAGTTAAAAGTCCTGTCTACACTCAAGGGGAGGAGAATTCTATAAAGACAGGTATACCATGGAGTGGGAATGATAGAAACTGGCTTAAAATTCTGCCTACCACAAGAGGGGAGAAGTTTACTAAATATATGTTATTAGACCAGTATTCAGACCTGAAATACGTGATTTTCCAGATTAAAAGAACCCACTGAATTCCAGAAAAATTATGAATACAGACCCAAAACCAGATTTTCAGAAAAGTGTGTACCACAGGAAGATCTGATAAGCTTCCAGAGCGGGGAGGTCACAAAGAATCAGAGATGAAATGGAGCTGAATTTCTTAATAGCACTAATTAAATATCAAGGGTAATGGAGCAATGCCTTCAAAATTATGAAGCAAAATGTTTTCTACATTTGAATTATATAATTAGAAAACTCTTAATTTATGTTCAGGATAGAATAAGGACATTTTCAGATATGCGAGCTCTCAATTGTTTCTCATGTACCTTTTCTCGGAAGAATACCTAAGGATTTGCTTTATCAAAAAAGAAAGAATATAGACCTGAAACTGGTTTGGTTCAGTGAATAGAGCGTAGGCCTGTGGACTGAAAGGTCCCAGGTTCGATTCAGGTTAAGGACATGTACCTTGTTTGCGGGCACATCCCTAGTATGGGGCGTGCAGGAGGCAGCTGATTGACATTTCTCTCTCATCAATGTTTCTGACTCTCTATCCCTCTCCCTTCCTCTCTGTGGAAAATCAATAAAATATATTTTTTACATAAAAAGAAAGAATATCGAGAAAGAGAATACAGGAGAATTAGCCACAAGATTATGGTAAGGAAAGACCCAAAACAACCATAATGTTGGGCTGAGAAAGCAACACACCCAGAATAAGGGAAATTAGAAGGCTTCAGAAAGATTTATCCTAATATATAAAATTGAGAGTGGGGAAAGAAATTGATCAAATATTCATCTTAATGTACTTGAGAGAAGCTTATACAATTGACATAGAGTTGGGCTTGGATTTGTGATGTCAGATGAAACTAAGAAAACAACATAAAATGATTCAAAAGTTGTGTAGGAAAGGGTAAAGATCCTGATTTACTTCATGGGCCAGCTATGAGTAATTATTACATAGTAATAATAATGTCAACACAAAATTGGAGTATAAATATAATGGAGAAAGAGAGTATGGGACAGTTGTGCATGTGTTATAGGGGCACGAGGAGGAAAATGAGTTAGATCTTCAACTTCTATTGCAATAGATTTATAGATAAGACCTAAAACTGTAAGACAAGAAGCTATGTAGCATGCTATTTGGAGACATTGAGTTAAATATCAAAACATTAGCCAAAAATGGTGGAAGTACTTCTAGGAAAGAGGAAATAGAACAGGGAAAGAAGGCAGGAGACTGCCATTTCTATATGACAGGGCGTACAAACCTATCTTAAACTAAGCATATATAATTGACAAAAAATACAAAATAAATACAAACAGAAATAATTAGACAAAGTAATTATAAAACTATTTAACTTTTCATGCTAGATTCAGTTACTATTTAATTTCTTATATAAGTAATAAAGTGATGTGCATCTTGTGTTTTAAAATCAAGTTTATCAGAACTTAAACATCAAATGAATATTTTCTTTCAAAGCTTTCCTCTTAAGTTATACGTTTAGTCCAAAGTTGTTGCAGCTACCTGAAATATTTTTAAAACTGTTTAGTATTTCAAAGCCTGTGGCAAACTTTTTAAAATAACTTCAAAGGTGCCAATTCATAGGTTTAATATTTTGAAAGAACCAGAAATCATTGGAAATCACTTAGATTTGCATGGTCAAACTAGCTAAAACTATTTTGGGTAAATATCAAGGTGTAAAAATAAACTAATACAACTTATTTTTTAAAATATATTTTATTGATTTTTTTACAGAGAGGAAGGGAGAGGGATAGAGAGTTAGAAACATCGATGAGAGATACAACGATCAGCTGCCTCCTGCAAGCCCCCTACTGGGGATGTGCCCGCAACCAAGGTGTGTGCCCCTGACCAGAATCAAACCTGGGACTTTTCAGTCTGCAGGCTGAGGCTCTATCCACTGAACCAAACCGGTTTCATCAATACAACTTATTTTTTGAATGACATAAATTAGCTGTTAAGGATATTTTAAAATGGAAAAGGCTTTCAAAAGTATTTTGTGTTTGAAGTACAAGTATTACAATATGTGTCATGAGGCTACATTTTTAAGAAGGTGCTTCCACAAAACCAAGGATATTCTTCATGAAACACAAACAAACAAAAATGTATATTAGAACCCAGCTGGCTTGGCTCAGTGGTTTAGCATCAACCTATAAACCAGGAGGTCGCAGTTCAATTCTTGGTCAGGGCACATGCCTGGGTTGCAGGCTCCATCCTCAATGTGGGGAGGGGCATGCTGGAGGCAGCCAATCAATGATTTTCTCTCATCACTGATATTTCTGTCGCTCTCTCTTCCTTTCTCTCTGAAATCAATAAGCATAAATTTTAAAAAATGTATACTAGACAACTGCAGAAATGATTTTAGCAGGAGGTGCCAAGTGAGAAAATATTGCTTACATGTGGTAGGTGCTTCTCTCTCAGCACCTTATATAACTGTGATTTATTTTCTTCTCTCAATGAAAGGGATAGGACTAGAAGTAAACCTATGCATTTGAATGGACTTCTTGACCTGATCCTAGGTAAGTTATCTGAGACAAGTGGAGTAATTGTTGCCTTGTGAGCTCTGGCATTGCTGCATTGATGACTCCAAGCATCCTTTCCTTTCTTCAATGATGAAATACATGACTAATGTAAAGTCTTCTGATCTTTCTCAGAAATTATGAGCTGAAACTCACTTTTGCTACCCTCTAGTTGATTTTGATGACATTCTCAACTATGGGGACTTTGTGGGCATCTGGCAAACGGGACAAACGTTTCCAGGCTTACCAGAATATTAGTGGGTATAGAGAAGACTACTAGCTGTCTACTGTTCTCCTTTTGTCTTGGGCAAAAAGAAAGACTACACTTCCCATCCCATCCTGTAGATACATTAGCTAGTGAAACATGAATGGAATAAATTTGTACCAATTCCAGTTTGTACTGATGCTTCACCATGTGCTTTCCCCTTGTGCC
Source organism: Lasiurus cinereus (assembly GCA_011751065.1). Lineage (NCBI taxonomy): Eukaryota > Metazoa > Chordata > Mammalia > Chiroptera > Vespertilionidae > Lasiurus > Lasiurus cinereus. The sequence continues at coordinate 32,451,039 of JAAGEH010002531.1, forward strand.
ATCTGAATGCAGATGATGAGGAGGCACTGGAAAATGGTAGAACCAGAAGTTGGAAAGAGATTGGGGTATTAAATGACTGCATTCAAGTGGTTCCCCTGCCAACCTGAGACTACTATATTTTTAAAATGTATATTTTTAAAGAAAATTCGAGCACTTTTTAAAGCATATTCTTCAAGCAAATTTGAGTGTTTATAGTCTAGACTAGTCTACACTGCTTTTCACCTGTAATAAGAAAATGTCTGACCCTTCAGAGTATATACATATGAATATACACATACCTTTTAGAACCTTAGACCCTGAATCCCCAAAACTACATTCTTTTTTCTGGTCCAAAATTTTCACTTCCCTCCCCTCCCTATCCTAGAACTGAGGGGACAGAAACTACCTACCACTACTTTTAAAAGGACAATTACAGACTTTTGATTCTAGAAATTGCTGCCAACCTCACTCTCATTCTTCCTGTTGCAGGTTACATGTTTCCTTTGGTCTTTCAGGCTGAGAAACTAAATGGATTTGCAATTATCTCCCATGCTTTTAAACCCATGATTTCTTTTTCTATGCCTTACTGTGACCTCAAATTGTGCATTCTTAATCAAAATTATTCAATTCCAAGATGTGTAGTAGGCAATGGTGGTGCTGATGCCAGCTTATATTGTCCTATGAGAAGTAATTTTTAAAATTTCAAGTACTTTGCAAACTGCCTGTTAAACATAGTCATTATTAAAAGTTAAATCATATAAACTTACAGTTAAATAAATCACATTAAAAACAAGAATAATAAACACTAAAATTTGTTTTCTAATTATTTTACATGCTGCATTTTATTATTAACTATATTTTTGAAGTTATTTATATCTACTTTATCTTCATAGTGGTAATAATTTATAATGATGTGATACCACAGATTTCTTCCCAACTAGCAACATAGCTTGAAATTGGCCTTAATGGGAGTCTTTTACACCATACAAATTGGCAAATATTACAAGTGAGATTTTTTTTTTCTTTTTGAGATCCAGTTGTTAGTCATTTACCAGCACACCACTAGTGGTAAGAAACAATCAACAAATAAAATGTCTATGCTCTAGAACATGCAAAATGGAAATACCTGCTTCCTTCCGTTTTAGGTAATACAGCTCTTCTGGTTGACAAATCATTTCAAAGTAAAAGATATACTTAGAATTACATTTTTAAATGAACCAACATAAAACAAAATGAGTCAGAGTATTTCTATACAAGAAATAAAAGGAGGCTATAATTTCAAGAAGACATGACAGAAATATCATGGCTATAAATATGTAAATTAATGTGCTGAATATTATCAGAAGAAGGAGTACATTAACATAAGAAGTTGGTTTGAGTAGTGTAGGCATCAAGGAAGAAAAAGTAAAGAAGTCTATGTGTCAATAGACTTGCCCTGGTCCATGTAATGTCTTTTTAAAATGAATATAAGATCCTGAAATAAGAGATTAGAAGGCAGCAAGAAAACAAATAATTAAATGGCTCCACCTCAGAAAGGAACAGCAATTTGCAAATGGAGAGTGCAGAGAAGAAAGCAGGGGAGACACAGAAGATGGCAAGTCAGTAGGGCAGAGTGAGATATGAAAAGACATTCTGAGGTTCTCTGAACTGTTCATCCTCAGGGTCCTCATACTTTCAGTAAAAAGTCATGTAAATGGAGTCTCATTGTTGTGGTTTTGTTTTTTCTTCCAGAGTCCATATCTTCTATATATACACAAATGTCTTATTACAGAATAGATTCAGAACAGAACAGGACAGTTGTAAAAAAGTACAGTTTTTATATGTGACATTTCTCTGTTTCAGGATCCCATCCAGGATCCTGCATTACACTGAGTTGTCATGTCTCTTTAGGTTCCTGTAGGCTGTGACAGTTTTTCAGACTTTCTCTTTTTTATGACCTGACAATTTTGAGGAGTACTGGTCAAGTATTGTGTGGAATATTCCTCAATTGAAATTTGTCTGGTGTCTTTCTCATAATTGAATTGAGGTAATGATTTTTTGGGGGGAAGACCACAGAACTAAAGTGTTGTTCTCTTCACATTATCATCCTGTATATTTCCTGCCCAAGTTCTAGAATCAGTCATTTCTCCAAGTAGTCTTGGTTCCTTCATTGAAGAATTATATTAAAAACAAAGATCTGGGCATTAGGTGTGCCCATTTCTGCTTGGAGTGTCCTTGCTTTTAGGTTCTCTAACTGACAGACAAGAAAATACATGTATGTACACTAACCAGAGTATCTATAAATATGTATAACCATATCCATCTGTATCTGTATTAAGGTAAACATGAGTTTGTATTAAAGTTTCTAACTCTAATCCATTACAATATGGATCATTCTAGCCTTCTCTTTGGTAATATGTAATATTCCACTCCAACCGTGAAAAACTAACTCTCACCACCCATCATCCATTTATTTAGTTTTTCAGTTCTAGTACATGTATACTGATTTCAAACTGTTCACCCAAGCTGCCATAGAAAACAACATGATCAACTAGTGTGTACATTTGCTTTTGTCTTTTCTTCACTCATTTCCAAAATTCCTTTGGTCAACAACTTATCTTTCAATTCTTTAGTGAAATGGTTTCATACATTTCTTGTATAACCAAGTTCTTTTGTCATGGTCTGCATTCTATCCTGGAATGTCCTGGAATGTCCTGACCACTTAAAAGATGTTTTATAACTTGTTCATTAAGTTATAACCTTCTATGAGTTTTGGCAAACACTGTGATGTATACCTCCCATCACAGTAGCATACAGAAAAGTTTCACCATCTTAAAATTATCCTGTGCTTCTCCTAATTAATTCCCCTTCCCTCCCCAAACCACTGGCAACCACTGATCTTTCTACTGTGTCTAAAGTTCTGTCTTTTTCAAAATGTTATATAAATGGTATTATACATTGTTTAGTCTTTTAAGAATTACTTCTTTTATTTAGCAATATGCATTTAAGATTCATTTTGTCTTTGCATGAATTGACAGCTTGTCCCTCTTTATTGCTGAATAGTATTTCATGTATGGATGTACAGCAGTTAGTTTATCCATTTACCTATTTTTTATTTTTTTCCTTTTTATTAATTTTTATTAATTTTTTATACATATCTCCCCATTGCCCTCCCTCCCTCCCAGGAATACCCCAACCCCCCCGTGTCTGTGATCATTGGTTATGCTTATATGCATGCATACAAGTCCTTTGATTGATCACTTATCTACCTCACCTAACTTTAATCTTTCTGCTGTAATTTCACAGTGTTTGATGCTTTATGATTTTTGTCCCCCTGAGAATTATCAGTCTACTCCTTTTCTGTGCTCCTGATTCTATTATATTCACCAGTTCATTCTGTTGATCAAATTTTTAATTCATTTAATTTTTAGATTCACTTGTTGATAGATATGTATTTGTTGTTCATAATTTTTTGGCTTTTACCTTTTTCTTCTTCCTCTTCTAAAAGAGTACCTTTCAGCATTTCATATAATACTGGTTTGGAGTTGATGAATTCCTTTAGCTTTTTCTTCTCTGTGAAGCTCTTTATCTGCCCTTCAATTCTGAATGATAGCTTTGCTGGATAGATTATTCTTGGTTGTAGGTTCTTGCTGTTCATCACGTTGAATATTTCTTGCCGCTCCCCTCTGGCCTGCATCTTTCTGTTGAGAAATCAGCTGACAGTCGTATGGGTGCTCCCTTGTAGGTAATGAACTGTTTTTCTCTTGCTGCTTTTAATATTCTCTCTTTGTCTTTTGCTCTTGGTATTTTAATTATGATGTGCCTTGGTGTAGACCTCTTTGGATTCCTTTTATTTGGGTTTCTGTGTGCTTCCTGGACTTGTAAGTCTATTTCTTTTACCAGATGTGGGAAGTTTTCCGTCATTATTTCCTTAAATAGGTTTTCAATATCTTGATCTCTCTCTTCTTCTGGCACCCCCACAATTCTGATGTTGGTATGCTTGAAGCTGTCCCAGAGGCTCCTTACATTATATTCACATTTTTGGATTATTTTCTCTTCTTGCTTTTCCAGTTGAATGTTTTCTGCTTCTTTATATTTCAAATTTTTGACTTGATTTTTGCCATCCTCTAGTCTGCTGTTAGGACTCTGCATAATATTTTTTATATCAGTCAGTGTCTCTAGTATGTCCTTTTTCATCTCCTCTTGGGTCTCACTAAATTTATCCAACTTTTCTAGCATATTCATGGAAAACCTTATAAGCGTGGTTTTAAACTCTATATCCAGTCATTTTTTTTCCTCCATTTCTTTTGTTTGTAATCCCTTCCCTTGTCTCGGCATTTTCACTATGCCAGGGAAACTTCTGTGTTGAATTCAGCCTTATGATACCAGACTGCAAAGCCGCAGAAGCCTCTGTTGAGCTTGGGAGGGGTGGAGTCTCAGGGCTTAAGGGACCGCCTTGCCTTCCAGTCGGCCCCGCCCTCCATGGCCTCTGAGTCTCATGTGACTGGGTAATCGCTGGAGCGGTCCTTGTGCGTGCACCCGCAGTGCCTCTAACTGCTGCCTTTCCAGCTCCCCTGCACACCAGGACCACAGGAGTCTAGGTCTCCAGGGTTTCGCCTGAAACAGGGGCTCAGTGGGCTCAGAAGTGGCACAGTTGGGAGGGTCTGTCTCCCGCCCACTCGCGAAAGCCAGCGGCACAATCAGCAGTCTGTCCTGCACGCAGTGCCATGCGCGCCACCAGGCCTTTGATCTTTTGCGCCTCCCCTAAATTTCCGTGCACTTCTCCCTTTTCACAGTCCAAACTCCCCCTGTATGAGTTTCGGCTGGATCTGGGGTTTAGTGTTGTAAGATAAGGGGTTCAATGCCTTTGGGAGTCTCCGTTTCCCTCCCACCAGAGAAAGCCAGCCAGGTACTCCTGCACCCGCTCTCTCCTTGCACACGTCTCCATCTCCGTACCTCAGCTTTTTGCAGCTCCTCTGGGTCTCCGTGAGTCCCTCTCTTTCCCTCTAGTTGTAGAACTTCCACTCAGCCAGCTTTCCTGTGGTTCTGGATGATGTCCGTTCTGTCTTTTAGTTGTAGTTTTGAAATTGTTGTGCGAGGCAGCAGTGTAGGTGTTTACCTATGCCGCCATCTTGGATTCTCTCCATTTACCTTTTGAAGGACATATTGGTTGTTTCCATTTTTTTGTGATTATGAATATATATTTATGTACAAGTGTTTTGTGGACATAGTTTTCAAATGAATTGAGTAAATACCTAGGAGCATGATTTTTTATGGCAAATTTATGTTTAGCTTTGTAAGAAACTATCAAACCTTTTTCCAATGTGTCTGTGCCATTTTGCTTTGAGACTTCCTATTGCTCTACATCCTTGCCAGCAGTTGATACTATTAGTTTTTTGGATTTTAATCATTATAAAGGTATGTAGTTGTATTTTATTGTTGTTTTCATTTGCATTTTTATAATAACAAATAATGTTGAAAATCATATTATGTTTATTTGCCATCTGAATATCTTCTATAGTTCACGATTCTTTTCGTCATAGTCTTTCATTAGAAAGAGTGGTTGTTTGAATTTGATGTGTTTTTTTTATAGTTATATTCTCACCCTAATTTATCTTAATTGGTGTTTTTAGGAAGCTCCAAATCTCTGTCTGGCCTTTAGCAATAATTGTAATGGATAATTTCTAATGGCCATAAATCTCTTACTTTAACTGTGGATTTGCCTTAATTTTAAAATCTCAGATGGCAAAATTTTTTCAAATTCTTAAAGTGAGAAGAAGGCAACTTCATTGTTGTCTCATAAAAGTTCTCAGTATTTTTCTTTGCTCTTTCTTTAAAAATACTATTGGACTTACCTATCTATAATCATACTTCAAATAGTTTAGAGCTGTTTTACCAACAAAATAGGATTTTTTTTTTTATTATCCTAACTAGAGGACTGGTGCATGACTTTCATGCATGGGGCCAGGGGGAAGGTGTCCCTCAGCCCAGCCTACACCCTCTCTAATCAGAGATCTCTCTCACAATCCAGAACTGCTACCTCCCAACTGCTTGTCTGCCTGTCTTCCTGTTTGCCCCTAACCACTTCTGCCTGCCAGCCTGATCATTCCCTAACTACTCCCCTGCCAGCCTGTTTGCCCCTAATTGCCCTCCCCTGTAGGCCTGGTTACTCCCAACTGTACTCCCCTGCAGGTCTGGTCCCCTATACCTGCTCTCTCCTGCAGCTTTGGGTCCCCCTCAACTGCCCTTCCCTGCATACCTGGTCCCCCCCAACTGCCCTCCCCTGCTGGCCATCTTATGGTGGCCATCTTGGGTCCACATGGGGGCAGCCATCTTGTGTGTTGGAGTGATGGTCAATTTCATATTACTCTTTATTAGATAGGATTATTAATAGGATAGAGGCCTGGTGCATGAGTGGGGGCCAGCTGGTTTGCCCTGAAGGGTGTCCTGAGTCAGGATGGGGGTTTCCTTGAGGCATGGGGTAGCTTGGGTGAGTTGGCTATGCACCCTGCGACCCAAATGGAGGCCTTGGTATCTGGGATTTATTTATCTTCTATAATTGAAACTTTGTAGCATTGAGTGGAGACCCGGGCCTGCCAGGGTATATGGAAAGCTTGGCTTCCTCCATTGCTGGGGAAACCCAAGCCTCCTGCTCACTCAGTGGCCACAGCCATCTTGGTTGGGCTAATTTGCATACTTGCTCCTGATTGGCTGGTGGGTATGGCTTTTTGGTACAGCAGAGTGGTGGTTAATTTGCATATTACTCTTTGGTTAGATAGGATATTTTCTTTTAAGTTTTTGTTTTGTGCAGTGTTTCTCAAACTTTGGTGAGTATCAGAATCTTAGAGAGCCAAAAAAGGTACTCAGTGGTGGAGGCTCATTCACTTAGGATAGGGCCTGGACCTCAATATTTTTATCAAGATCCCCCAGTATTTTGATAACAACCAAAGTCTGACGACCATTGCTTTGGTGTTTGGAGGTGAGAGCCAATCTAACACTGAATAGAAAATACACAGTCAGCCTACCTATACACCTATAATAGCTTCAGAAGCCAATGTTATCTTGCAACATTCCCAACCTAAAATTTCCCTGGGTTTGCATGTAAGGTTAAATTAAACATCCATAGAATGTTTAAGGTTAAATTAAACATCCACAGAATATTTTTACAGTACAAGATACTATAAAAAACTGGCTTATTCTGCAGAGTTCCCCAAAGAAACATTTTAAAACTGTCCAGACACTTCATACCTGTTTAAATTAAATCCGTTAAAAGATGTATCCTAGAATTTGCATCTTAAGAAGTACACTATAACATACAGAGTAGACAATCCATACATTTTTTTTTATATTGCTAGTTCACTACTCTTCTTTTCAATAAAAATTAAATGGCGGTTATTTTTTTTATTTTTTTATTTTTTTACAATAAAGCATTAACCTAAATTGAGAAGGCCAGATTTAACAATACAGTATTTTATAACCAGAAAGCAACTATTTCTCAGATATTTTTTCTTTAAGAACTCAAGTCTTCATAATCTTTGTGTCCTTCTAAGCTATGGCTAATATTCAATATAACTTAAGAGGGTACAGTTCCATTCCAAAGAAAAACTTCATCACATCAAAACATTATTTGCATATTCATAAGATTCCACCTTCAGGCAGACACATGATCTCTTTTTCTTGCAAACTATTACATCAATAGAAATATACAAATAAGCATCAAGAAAAATATGAATGAGAATATTAAATGAAAATATGATCACTCACCAGCACACAGTATAATATCAGGTGGAGAGTATACTTGCTTAATTGATTAGAAAGTAAATTTTAAAGAGAAATAATTGTGCTCATTATTCATGTAAATATTTAGTCATCATTATTACTAATAATTGCTAAAACTGACAAGAGTACTTCTGAGCAATTGTTTGAATTTGCTAGAAAATAAACCAACATGACTTCTTTGAAAAATATATGTTTAAATTTTACCTGAGGTGCTATTTTTTAAAAATCAAAACAACACACAAGGCATAGTTGAAAGCACTTTGCTTTTCAAAGATCTCTCCAGACTCAATTATAATCCAGAAATGAGTATTGAGAAATGAGATTATGCTATTCATTTTACCAGTAATGGTTACCCTTATGAGATATTATATTTCCTTAAATTTTTGCTGTGAGGATAATTTTATGATCACTACCAGCAAATATAAAATTTCATCACTTTAAGAAATTTAAATTACTCCTCTTTACCTTATTTTATTTTTAATATATTTGGATGTATCTAAACTTTGTCCTTAGTAAATCCATATCAGACCATTTCAGTCTTCCCTCCAAGTTAAAAAGAATCTTACACCTTCCACTTAATACTAATCCTAAAAAAAGAAAACATATGTGAAAACAACTAAAATCTTAAATGACTAAGATTTGTTAATCATTGAAAATGTTTAAATACTTCTTGTCACCAATGAAACATTAACTCTTACAGAGTGGCATAAGCACAGCATTGTGAACAGTTAGATGACACAAATACTATTAGTGATTTCTAAATCACTTTTATCCCCCTTCACTGGTTTTTAGAGAGAGAGGAAGGGAAAGTGACAGAGAAATAGAAACCTTGATGAGGGAGAAATATCATTGATGGGTTACCTCCTGCCCTCTACTGGGGATCGAGTCTGCAAACCAGGCTTGTACTCTGCCAGGGAGCAGAACTGTGACCTCCTGGTTTATGGTTGGATGCTCCATCACTGAGCCACACCAGGTGGGCTCTAAATCACCTTTTTAAGACACTTTTTTGTGTATAACACATAATTATTATTTTACTGCTTAGGAACAAAAGAAGTCCCCACCATAGTCAAACAAAAAGTTGACTTACAGATGTCCTTCCTTCCCCAGCCCCCATTACTCACCTTCACCTAGCCCCTACCCTCTCTGCCTCTGACCATCACCATACTGTTGTCTGTGTCCATGGGCTATGCATATATGTTCTTTGACTAATATCTTCATCTTCTTTCATCCAGTCCCCCCCTCCTCCCTTCTGACCTCTGTCAGTTTGTTCCATGTATCCATTCCTCTGGTTCTAATTTGTTCATCAGGTTAAAGGCAGTTGTCATCAGGCTGTTACTTGCTCCTTAGCCTCAGAGCACAAATACTAAGTTTATTCTTTACCCAGGTTCCTTATGAAGCAGTGGAGTGGTTTTAAAATTCCATCTCTGACCCATAAAATCTTTGGTGATCCTGTTCCTACATCCCACACAAGCTACTTCTGCCATTCACGTGCAGCAGGTACTAGTATTATTCACATCTATTAACTAGATGTATTGAAAAGGACCTTAAGTTTTCTTCAGTACAAATCTAGAACAGTTCTCTCAAGTTTAAGTTCTCATATTCATGCTAAGACTTTGATATATCAATATGCAGAGCAAAAGTGAGAAAGTAAACTACATTTAATTAAATTCATATTGTTATTCTCAAATACTGATTCTAAAGGACTTAAATGTACTGAACTGTAAATTTTTCAAAAATAAAGTAAACTACTCAAAAGATACATGAAGAAGAAAATATCCAAAGGTCTCATGTATGTCAAAAGAAATAAAGTCTTCTAATGAGAGTTATTATTGAAAGTGTGTTAGTGTTTAGTTGTTAAACCAGGTCATTACCAACACAGATTGTTTCTGGACGTCCTGCATTTCTGAGAAAGAATCTACTTTTTGTTCAATGATTTTATTCATAATCCACAAAAGTAAAATGGCTTTAGCATTGATAGGTAAATTCCTTGGACAGCAACAACACAGATATCATAATACTTCCCATGTAACAATGTTAAATATCCTACAAAGCTATGTCAGTATAGGGTTAAAATGTGGTACTCCTTCATTCCTAACATTAAGTTTATTTCTCAATGAAACATCCGAAAACACAATCTAATAAGGGATGTATGTGATCGAGATCTATCTCTTCTGATACTTTCTAAATATAATGATTAGTCAAAAATAAAGATTTTTCAGGAAAGAATGGAGTATGAATACATCTAAAATGTTTATAAATAATACTTTATTATTTTTCTTTGGTTTTGGCTTGGAATATTCAAAAAAATATAACAGTTATATTTAGTTGGAATACTTTTTGATTAGGTAGAAGAATGCCAATATCTTTGGGGTATAAATAGCTCTAGCTCAAAGCAAACCAAGGCTTCTGGGCAGAGCCAATACAGTTATAAATTTCACTTCCTACCAAAGACATCAGGGTTAACAAAATTGTTTAATTTGCTTAGGCAGGATGAACTTTGTGCCTCTGCAAATTATTTCATGAGCTTTATGTTGAATAATGCTCTAGAGACATACCTTTTTTCTCCATTTATACCCAAGAAGGAGTTAGCTTCTAGTTTATTTCAAGTGCATAATATATGTGAGAAAGTGCTTGCAAATTAGAGGAATTATTGTAACACAAGTCTGCCTTAAGACATACAGGCTCTCAAGTTAAACAGGAATTACATTCTTTAGCTAACAGATTTATAGAATGTAATGAAATTTTGCTAGTAGGTAGTAAGAATAGACTGCATAGTCTATTTCGATGGAAAATCAGAAAAAGTAAGTAGGAGACAATGTTAAAAAAGAACAATGAAGTAGGAGTCAGACACTCTCTATGACCTTGAGTACTTGACTTCTCTAAACCTCAGTTTCTTTACCTATAAAGTAGTAATTCTAGGCCATATTATTATAGGATCAAATTATATAATAGGTGTAAATGTGTTATCTGCCTTTCAAATTGCTGTATTAGTTTAAAATGTTATACAGGAGGCAGGGGGCTATCCTACTAAAGCATGCAAAGTAAGATGAAAGGAATATTCTATGGTCTCTAGCATAAATTCTGTTAATGAAGGAAGTCCTTGCTAAGTATCTCTAAACTCAGGTAAGTGTTCTGTGAATTATCTTAAGGAAGGTGTACAGAACAAGGTTTCTCAATGAATGTACACATGAGAATCACTGGATTCTGATAAAAATAGCCAGATTCCTGTCTAGCCCTATATTTAAAATAACAAAGTTCACAGGTGATTTTCAGGAACACCTTTGTTTAAAAATCACCGATCTAGAGCACAGGTGACCGAATTTTTCTGTAAGAGCCAGATAACAAATATCTTAACTTTTGCAGGCACATAAGTTATCTGTCTTATCTTCTTTGTGTGTTTTTGTTGTTGTTGTTGTTGTTGTTTCCACAATTCTTTAAAAATGTAAAGAATATTCTTAACTTCCCACCCATACAAAATCATACCAGCGGTGGAATGAGACTACAGAATGAAAGAGCTCACATCACAGTTTGTGAATTAGTACATGATACATATATTATATGTATGCTCATCTTTATTACTGTGAAATCCTCGAGTATAAAGCTTTTTCATATTTATTATTATACTAGAGACCCGATGCACAAAATTCGTGCACAAGGCAAGGCGGAGGATCCCTCAGCCTGGCCTGCGCCATCTCCCAATCTGGGACCTCTCGGTCCTAACTGCCCACCTGCTACCTCCTTACTGCTTGGCTCACCACTACTTAGCACTGCCAAGGAGGCAAGAGAGGCTCCTGCCACCGCTTCTGCCCTCACCAGCCATGAGTTTGGCTTCTGGCTGAGTGGCACTGCCACAGTGGGAGCACACTGATCACCAGGGGGACAGCTCCTGCATTGAGCATCTGCTCCCTGGTGGTCAGTGCACATCATAGCAATCAGTCGTTTTGCCGTTTGTTTGATTTGCATATTACGCTTTTATTATACAGGATTTCTGAAACACAGCATATTTCCCAGTGCATCACAGTCACTCAGTAATTGCTAGCTAGATGAATTGAAGAGAGATCTCTTAAGAAAGACAAATACAGTGGTACCTCGAGATACGAGTGCCTTAACATACGAAATTTTTGAGATATGAGCCGTCGAGTGAGCGATATTTGCTTTGAAATACAGGCAACATTTGAGATAGGAGTAATCGCGTGGATCGGCCGGCTGCACACGACCCACCAGTTTACCACGACTTGAGCATCTCATAGTTTCCCATGCCTCAAGGTTACGGAACAAATTAAACTCATATCTTGAGGTAGCACTGTATTAGAAACAATAGCATTTGCATATAAGAGATGTGATAGTGTCCCAGTTAATTTTATCAGTACAGACAGTAATAAAAAACATACAAAGTCCCCCAAAGTTCTACTGGCTTAATATTACTATTTGTTGACATTGATTATGTTAAGCAGATACTGGCAAATAATTCATTGTATTTTTTGTTTGGAAGAAACATAGTTTTAATTTTGTGGTACTTTTAAAACGAGAAGACTCATTTCTTGGGTGCAATACTTAAGGAAATTTCTGTGGAGACCATGTTGGATGGAAATGAGAATAGTGTACTCCTGAAACATTTGCTCTCTAGCATGAGTGATGTACTTAAGGCTCTGAATTAGTACTGGATATACTTAGTTAAGTCTTTAAATGTGACTAGATACATGAATACATTGCTAAATTCCAAGCTAGTGAAACTGTGAATATGAACATGGTGGTAATGTTTGACGTATTATAGAGGGTTCATAGTCATCTAATTGGCTTCTAATAGGTCTTTTAAAAAATTATTTTTTTCCAGCTGTATTGAGGTATTAGAGGCTCAGTGCATGAAATTGAGGGGGGAGGAGGCCCCCTCAGTTCAGCTTGCACCCTTCTCCAACCTGGGATCCCTCAGGGCATGTCCAACAGTCTTAAGGAAGGTGTGTTGCTGGACATCTCTCTCACAATCCTGGACCACTGACTTCTAATTGCTCACCTGCCTGCCTGCCTGGTTACCCCCAACTGCCCCCCTCTGCCAGCCTGACTGCCCCTAACTGCTTCTGCATGCTGGCCTGACCACTGTAACTGACTCCCCTGCTGGCCTGGTAACCCTTCAAGGCCCCCTGCCAACCTGGTAGCCACATGCAGCTTGCTCTTCAGCCATTTGGTCACCCCTCACTAACACCCCTGCTGGTCTGCTCACCCCATGAAGCCTGCTTGTTGAGTCATTTGGTCATCCCTCACTAACCTCCTTGCTGTCCTGGTTGTAGGCAGCCAGCCATCTTGTGAGGGTGAATTTGCATATTACCTCTTTATTATATAGCATAATTGACAAATTAAAAGTACATACATTTACAGAGTAAAACATGGCCTTTTATGTAAAAATTGTGAATTACCACAATCAAGCTAATTCAAAAAGCCATCACATTACATAGTTATCTTTGTGTGTGTGTGTGTAATAATATTAAATATTTCAGTAAATTTCAAGTATAAAGTATATTTTTTAACAATAGTCATCATGATGTACATCAAATTCCCAGAACTTACTCACCCTACATTGTTCATTAACATCACCCTGTATCACCCATCCCCCAGCCCCTTGCAATCATCATTCTAGTCTTTGCTTCTTGAATTCAACTTTTTTAGATTCCACATAGATATATCTGTAATATCATGCACTGTCTTTCTGTGTCTGGCTTATTTCACCTATTATAATATCCTCTAGGTTCTTCCATATCATCACAAATTACAGGTTTTCATTCTTTTTTTTAAGACTGAATAATATTCCATTGTACGTATACACAACATTTTCTTTGAATAATGCTACCTGGGAGAGCAGATACTTCTTCCAGATACTGATTTAATTTCCTTTGGTTATATACCCAGAAGTGGGATTTCTGGATCAGATGGTAATTCTATTTTTAATTTTTTAGAAACTTTAAGCAATTTTCCATTATGTCTATAATAATTTACATTCCCACCAACAGGGTATTAGGGTTCCATTTTCTTAACAGTCTTACCAACATTTGCTGTTCTTCTTCTTCTTTTTTTTTTTTTGTCTTTTTGATACTAGCAATTTTAATGAGTGTCAGGTAATATCTCATCATGGTTTTGATTTGCATTTGTATGTTTTCTTTTAAGAAAGCCCTATTCAGGTTCTTTGTCCATTTTTTTTTTATTCTTTTCCATATTTTTATTAATGTATTACAAGTGTACAGTCTTCCTATTGCTCCCACCCCCACACCACTCCCATGCATGCCTTCACCCCCCAGTGTCTTGTGTCCATTGGTTATGCCTATATGCAAGCATACAAGGCCTTCAGTTGATCTCTTATCTACCCCAACTCTTCCTAACTCTCCCACTGTAATTTGACAGTGTGTTTGATACTTTACTGCCTCTGTATCTATCTTTTTGTTCATCAGTTTATTATGTTCTTAAGTGATATCATGTGGTATTTTTCTTTCATTGACTGACTTATTTCACTCAGCATAATGCTCTCCAGTTCTATCCAGGTTGCTGCAAATGGTAAGAATAACTTCTTTGTACAGCAGCATAGTATTTCATTGAGTAGATGTACCATAGGTTTTCAATCCAATCATCTGCTGATGGGCACCTAGACTGTTTCCAAATCTTAGCTACTGTAAATTGTGCTGCCAAGAACATAGGGGTGCATATATCCTTTCTGATTGGTGTTTCTAGTTTCTTAGGATATATTCGTAGAAGTGAGATTACTGGGTCAAAAGGGAGTTCCATTTTTAGTTTTTTGAGGAAACTCCATACTGTTCTCCATAGTGGCTGCACCAGGCTGCATTCCCACCAGCAGGGCATGAGGGTTCCTTTTTCTCCTCATCCTCGCCAACACTTGTCCTTTGTAAATTTGTTGATGATAGCTATTCTGACAAGTATGAAATGATATCACATTGTTGTATTGATTTGCATCTCCCAGATAATTAGTGACTTTGAGCATGTTTTCATGTGCTCTTGGCCTTCCTTCTGTCTTTTTTTGAAAAGATTCTGTTGAGGTCCATTGCCCATTTTTTTATTGGATCATTTATCTTCTTTTTATTAAGTTGCATAAGTTGCCTATAGATGTTGGAGATCGAAACTCTATCAGTGATAACATTGCAAATATATTCTCCCATACAGTGGACTTGTTGTTTTGTTGATGGTTTCTTTGGCTGTGCAAAAGCTTTTTATTTTGATGTAGTCCCATTTGTTTATTTTCTCTTTAGCTTTCATTGCCCTAGGAGCAGTATCAGTGAAGAAGTTCCTTCAGCATATGTCTCAGATTTTGATTCCCCAAGTATTTTTATGGTTTCCCATCTTATGTCTTAAGTGCTATCTCCATTTTGAGTTTATTTTTGTGTATGGTGTAACTTGGTGGACTAGTTTCATTTATTTGCATGTATCTGTGCAATTTTCCCAGCACCATTTATTGAAGAGACTGCCTTGACTCCATTGTATGTTCATGCCTTTTTTGTCAAATATTAATTGAGCATAGTGCTTTGGGTTGATATCTGGATTCTCTATTCTATTCCATTTTTCTATATGTCTATTTTTGTACCAGTACCAGGCTGTTTTGAGAACTATGGCTTTGTAATACAGCTTGAAATCTGGTATTGAGATCCCAACTACTTGATTCTTCTTTCTACAGATTGCTGTGGCTATTCCAGGTCTTTTTGTGTTCCAGATGAATCTTTGGAGATCTCTTTCTAGGTCTGTGAAATATGCCATTGGTATTTTAATGGGAAGTAAATTGAATCTATAAATTACTTCGGGTAGTATGGATATTCCAATGATGTCGATTCTCACAATTCATGAGCATGGTATGTTCTTCCATATGTTTATGTCTTCCTCTATCTCTTTTTTTCAGTCTCCTGTAGTTTTCCATGTATAAGTTTTTTAAGTCCTTAGTTAAGTTTATACCTAGGTATCTTAAATTTTTTGGTCCAATGTTAAAATGGGATTGCTTTTTTAGTCTCTCTTCCTATAAGTTCACTATGGTGTATAGAAATGCCATAAATTTCTTGGCATTAATTTTGTATCCTACTACATTGCCGAATTCATTTATTAAGTCTATTAGGTTTATTATAGAGTCTTTCAGGCTTTTTATGTACAGTATCATGTCATCTACAAATAAGGACAGCTTTACTTCTTCTTTTCCAGTTTGGATGCCTTTTATTTCTTCTTCTTGCCTAATTGCAATGGCTAATACTTCCAGTACTATGTCAAAGAGAAGTGGTGAGAGTGGGCATCCCTGTCTTGTTCCTGTTCTTAGGGGAAATGTTTTTAGCTTTTGCTGTTTGAATATGATGTTAGCTGTGGGTTTATTATATATGGCTTGCTGAGAGTTTTTATCAGAAAGGGTTTTGGATTTTGTCAAATGCTTTTCTACATCAATTGATATGACTATGTGATTTTTATCTCTCAATTTGTTTATGTGATGTATCATGTTTATTGATTTGCAGATATTACACCATCCTTGCATTCCTGGGATAAATCCTACTTGATTATGGTGTATGATCTTTCTGATGTATTGCTGAATTCGATTTGCTAGAATTCTGTTGTGGATTTTGGCATCTATATTCATGCAGAATATTGCCTGTAATTCTCTTTCATTGTGTTGTCTTTATCTGGTTTTGGTATTAGGGCAATGCTGACTTCATAGAAGGAGCATGGAAGAGTTCCTTCTTCTTGAATTTTTTGGAATAGTCTGAGGAGAATAGGTTTTAATTCTTCCTTGAATGTTTGGTAAAACGCCCCTGTGAAAGTGTCTGGTCCAGGGCTTTTGTTTGCTGGAAACTTGTTGATTACTGCTTCAATTTTTTCCATAGTTACTGGTCTATTGAGATGTTTAGATTCTGCCTGATTGAGTTTTGAAAGGTTATAATGTTCTAGGAATATGTCCATTTTCTCCAGGTTGTCCAGTTTATTGGAATATAACTGTTCATAGTATTTTTTATTAATTTTTATTAATTTTTATACATATCTCCCCATTGCTCTCCCTCCCTCCCAGGCATACCCCAAGCCTCCAGTGTCTGTGATCATTGGTTATGCTTATATGCATGCATACAAGTCCTTTGATTGATCACTTATCTACCTCACCTAACTTTAATCTTTCTGCTGTAATTTCACAGTCTGTTTGATGCTTTATGATTTTTGTCCTCCTGAGAATTATCAGTCTACTCCCTTTCTGTGCTCCTGATTCTATTATATTTACCAGTTTATTCTGTTGATCAAATTTTTAATTCACTTAATTTTTAGATTCACTTGTTGATAGATATGTATTTGTTGTTCATAATTTTTTGGCTTTTACCTTTTTCTTCTTCCTCTTCTAAAAGAGTACCTTTCAGCATTTCTTATAGTACTGGTTTGGAGTTGATGAACTCATTTAGCTTTTTCTTCTCTGTGAAGCTCTTTATCTGCCCTTCAATTCTGAATGATAGCTTTGCTGGATAGATTATTCTTGGTTGTAGGTTCTTGCTATTCATCACGTTGAATATTTCTTGCCACTCCCATCTGGCCTGCATCATTTCTGTTGAGAAATCAGCTGACAGTCGTATGGGTGCTCCCTTGTAGGTAATAAACTGTTTTTCTCTTGCTGCTTTTAATATTCTCTCTTTCTCTTTTGCTCTTGGCATTTTAATTATGATGTGTCTTGGTGTGGTCCTCTTTGGGTTCTTTATATTTGGGTTTCTGTGTGCTTCCTGGACTTGTAAGTCTATTTCTTTTACCAGATGTGGGAAGTTTTCAGTCATTATTTCTTTAAATAGGTTTTCAGTATCTTGCTCTCTCTCTTCTTCTGGCACCCCCACAATTCTGATGTTGGTACGCTTGAAGCTGTCCCAGAGGCTCCTTACATTATCTTCACATTTTTGGATTCTTTTCTCTTCTTGCTTTTCCAGTTGAATGTTTTCTGCTTCTTTATATTTCAAATTTTTTACTTGATCCTTGCCTTTCTCTAGTCTGCTGTTAGGACTGTGTATAATAGTTTTTATTTCAGTCAGTGTATGTTTAATTTCTAGTTGGTCTTTTTTCCTCTTTAGTTAGACCTTTTCCATCTCTAGTGTGTCCTTTTTCATCTCCTCTTGGGTCTCACTGAATTTATCCAACTTTTCTAGCATATTCTTGAAAAACCTTATAAGCGTGGTTTTGAACTCTATATCCAGTCATTTTTTTTCCTCCATTTCTTCTGTTTGTAATCCCTTCCCTTGTCTCGGCATTTTCACTATGCCAGGGAAACTTCTATGTTGAATTCAGCCTTATGATACCAGATGCAAAGCCACAGAAGCCTCTGTTGAGCTTGGGATGGGTGGAGTCTCAGGACTTCAGGGACCGCCTTGCCTTCCAGTTGTCCCCGCCCTCCATGGCCTCTGAGCCTCACATGACTGGGTAATCGCTGGAGCGGTCCTTGTGCGTGTGTCCACAGTGTCTCTAACCGCTGCCTTTCCGGCTTCCCTGCGCACCAGGACCACAGGAGCCTAGGTCTCCAGGGTTTCGTCCGAAACAGGGGCTTAGTGGAGTCAGAAGTGGCACAGTTGGGAGGGTCTGTCTCCTGCCCTCTCGCGAAAGGCAGGGGCATAATCAGCAGTCTGTCCTGCATGCAGTGCCGTGCGCGCTACCAGGCCTTTGATCTTTTGCGCCTCCCCTAAATTTCCGTGCACTTCTCCCTTTTCACAGTCCAAACTCCCCCCGTATGAGTTTCAGCTGGATCTGGGGTTTAGTGTTGTAAGATAAGGGGTTCAATGCCTTTGAGAGTCTCCGTTTCCCTCCCACCAGAGAAAGCCAGCCAGGCACTCCGGCACCCGCTTTCTCCGGGCACGCATCTCAGTACCTCAGCTTTTTGCAGCTCCTCTGGGTCTCCGTGAGCCCCTCTCTTTCCTTCTAGCTGTAGAACTTCCACTCAGCCAGCTTTCCTGTGGTTCTGGATGATGTCCGTTCTGTCTTTTAGTTGTAGTTTTGAAATTGTTGTGCGAGGCAGCAGTGTAGGTGTTTACCTATGCCGCCATCTTGGATTCCTCCATAGTATTTTTTACCAATCCTTTGTATTTGTATTTCGGTGAGTTCTGTTGTTATTTCACCCCTTTCATTTCTGATTTTGTTTATTTGGTTCCTCTCTCTTTGCTTCTTAGTGAGCCTAACTAGAGTTTCATCAATCTTGTTTATCCTTTCAAAGAACCAGCTCTTGGTTTTGTTGATCTTTCGTATCATTTCCTTGGTCTCTATGTCGTTTATCTCCACTCAGATCTTTAATATTTCCTTCCATCTGCTTACATTTGGGCTTTTCTTATTGCTCTCTTTCTAACTCTTTGAGTTGTAAGGTTAGGTAATTTATTACAATTTTTTCTTGTTTTTTGCAATAGGCTTGTAGAGCTATGAACTTCCCTCTCAAAACTGCTTTCACTGTGTTCCATAGATTTTGGATTACAGTGGTACCTCGAGATACGAGTGTCCTAACATACGAGATTTTTGAGATACAAGCCGTCAAGCGAGCGGTTTTTGCTTTGAAATACGAGCAACATTTGAAATAGGAGTAATCGCATGGATCGGCTGGCTGCACATGATCCACCAGTTTACCATGACTCGAGCATCTCATAGTTTCCCATGCCTTAAGGTTACAGAACGAATTAAACTCGTATCGTCAGGTACCATTGTATTGTGTTTTAAATGTGATTTGTTGCTATGATGTTTTTTATTTCTTCCTTGATCTCTCTGGTTATCCAGTCATTATTTAATAGCATGCTGTTTAGTCTCCATGTGTTTGATTTCTTTGAATTGTTTTCATTGTAGGTGATTTCCAGTTTTATGCCACTGTGGTCTGATTAGATGCTTGATATGATTTCTATCTTCTTGAATTTGAAGAAACTTTGCCTATGACCCAACATATGGTCTATCTTTGAAAACAACCCATGTGCACTTGAGAAGAATGTATATTCGTTGACTTTGGGGTGAAATGTTTTGAAGATGTCAATTAATTCCATCTGGTCTAGTGAGTCATTTAGGATTGATGTTTCTTTGTTGATTTTTTTATTTAGAGGATTTGTCCAACGCTGATAGGGGGATATTGAAGTCTCCTACTATGATTGCATTGCTGTCAATCTCTCCCTTGATATCCTCCAGGAATTTTTTTAAATGTATTTGGGTGTTCCTATATTGGGTGCATATATGTTTACCAGAGTTATTTCTTCTTGTTCGATTACTACCTTTAGTATTATGAAGTGATCTTTATCTCTTATTATGTCCTTCACTCTGAGATCTAATTAGTCAGATATAAGTATTGCTATCCCAGCTTTATTTTTTTTCATTTCCATTTGTCTGAAAAACGTTTTTCTATTCCTTCACCCTCAATCTGTGTACATCTTTTTTTCTGAGGTGGGTTTCTTGTAAACAGCAGATATATGGGTCGTGTTTTCTTATTCAATCTGTTACCCTATGTCTTTTGATGGGGACATTTAATCCATTTCATTTAAAGTTATTATTGATAGGTACTTATTTGTTGCCATTTTTACTCTTTATCCCTGTGTTCCTTTTTTGCTTCCTGTTTTTTAATTTTTATTTTACAGCAGACCCTTTAGCAATTCTTGCATTGTTGTTTTGGTGATCATAAATTCCCTTAGTCCTTTTTTTGTCTGTGAAGCTCCTGATTTCACGGTCAGTTTTGATTGATAGTCTTGTTGGTTACAGTATTCTTTGATTGAGACCCTTTCTTTGCATGACCTTGTATATTTCATTGCATTTCCTTCTGGCCTGATGAGTTTCTATTGAGAAATCAGTCGCTAGACTGATGGGGGTTCCTTTGTAGGTAACTTTCTGTCTCTCTCTGGTTGCTTTTAAGATTCATACTTTGTAATTGGTGTTTGCCAATTTAATTATAATGTGCCTTGGCATCGGTCTTTTCAGGTTCACTTTGCTTGGAACTCTGTGAGCTTCTTGGATTTGTGTGGGTTTTCTCTTCCCTAGATCAGGTAAGTTTTCTGTCATTATTTCCTTAAACAGGTTTTCAATTTCTTGCTCAGTTTCCTCTCCTTCTGGAACCTCCATTATGCAGATTTTTTGTTTCATGTTGGCTCAAAGTTCCTTTAGGCTCTCCTCCTGCTTTTTAATTTTTTTTCTAGAAGCTGTTGTACTTGGGTATTTTTTTCTACCTTGTCTTCTAGCTCACTGATGCAGTCCTCTGCTTCATCTAGTCTACTTTGATGCTTTCTAATGAGTTCTTACAGCACTGATGTCATTTTTCATTTATTCTTGTTTCTTCTTCATTTCCTCTTGGTTCTTATTCATATTGTCAAATTTGACTTCCATTCTTCTCAGCAATCTTATGACCATTTCTCTGAATTCTTTCTCTGGCAGGTTGCTTGCCTCCATTTCATTTACTTTCTTTTCTGGTGAGGCCTGCTTTTCTTTCAAATGCAGGCTGTTCCTTTGTTTCCCCATGGTCTCTCTTCTCTGGGTGTCTGGTTATGTATTTCTCTCTATCTTTATCCCAGGCAAAATCCAACCTTTCCATGGTGGAGTATAGAGCTCCTCTGAATCTGAGTGTTTGTGCCAATTGGGGACCAGTGTTCTGGGGTTCGTAGCTGTTTGGTGGATGCCATAGTTGTAGATTTTCAGGCTTCTAATAACATCCACCCTTCCCCTCAAGATGGTGCAGTCTCCATGTCCAAGCTGGTGGCTCCAGGAGAAAACCAGCAGCAGTGGGGGCTGCCCAGTCAAGAGGGGCCATTCCAGCAGTCCCCCACCTTCTTCTGGAGTATAGCTGTCCCTTATCTCACCAACAAACACTCCCAGTGCGACCCTCAGCTTTTCTTTCTGTATGCTCAGGGACAAGGCTCAGGATAGGTCTGTCTATTTCTCCACCATTTTTTCCCCGCCTTTGTCCATTTCTTTTAATCTGGTTACTTTTTTTTTTTTTTTGCTATTGAGTTGTTTGAGGTCTATATATTTTAAATATTAACACTTTATCAGATGTATGATTTGCAAATATTTTCTCCCATTCTGTAGGTTGTCTTTTCACTCTGTTGATTGCCTCCTTTGTTGTGCAGAAGTTTTTTAACCATTTGTCTATTTTTATTTTTATTTTGTTGCCTGTGCTTTTGAGATCAGTTGCAAAAAAAAATCATTGCACAGGAAAAAGGTTTGTTTATGTAGTTATATCTTCTGGTCTTCTGGTTATAGAGGTCTGATATCCTACTTTTAGACCAACTGAGAGTCTACCTTCTTTATCTGATATCTCTTTTACTTTCTCAACTGAAGTATACTGTCTTCCTCAGTAAATCTCTTTAGTAGTTTTGTGGATCATATTAACTAGATTTCCCTTTACTTCATCTCACAAAACAACATTTATCTGGGAATATGACTACCACTCTTTAATTCAAGTGAGCATTTATTTCTGAATTGTTGCAGTAGCCAATCTATTTCCAAAATCAACTACACAATCTGTCTCCCTTAATTCCTATCTCAAATGTGTGCCCTTAATTTGCTTAATAGTATCAATTTAACTATTGATAATGGTGAACATTACCTGAGCCCTGTGCTCCAGGAAAAGGCTTACTGCCAAGAACTATTCAGTCTTCCTCTTCTTAGATAAGACTCATTGATGCCCTCCATGTTTACCTACAAGAAGGCCAGATACTGACCCTTTCCTTCCTATCTTTGTCTCATAAATGATTAGCTAAACTGTTTGTCTCCAGTGACCAATCTGAACAAAACGCCTGATCTGACCAAACTTTTGTCTGGCTTCTCTCCTTCCCCAGACACCTGAACTTTGCTCCACCCTTGGGCTTTGGAGCAGAACAACTCCTCCTTAACAGCCTCTCCAGATGATTAGCTGACCCCAAGAAAAGACCTTTCCTCATCAACTGTCTGATCATGCCACCTGCTCATCCCACTCCCCCCTACCTTATTCCTTCTAGCCCTTTTATCACTCCCTATAAAAAGAAAATATCTTTTGCATGACCTTTCAGATGTTTGCAGATCTGGTTTGAGCTTTCTCCCTTTTGAAATAGTCCCCTTCCTCTGATTGCAGTAACACGTTTGAATACAGTCTTTACTCCCAACAAGCTTTTGTATCCCCAATGTTGAATTAGACACTTCCCAAGGAAATTCCATAATGTTATGTGCTTACCCAGTATCCACACGAGGGACCAAGGGACCGTTCTTCACTAGAATGTGAGCTTCTCAAAAGCAGTCTCTGTGTGCTGTTTCCCTTGAAGCCCTGGCCCCTTGTAGAGTTTTAAGACTTATACAGGGGCAATTAAGACTTAAGTACTTAATTACTGAATAAAATTAACAAGCAGCTTTCCCCACCCTGCAAAGGTAGACAAGTGGTCTGAGAACCTGTCAGTTCCATAGATAACTAAGCTGAGGGTGAGGGAGGCAAAGTCACATTGGAGATTATTCTTCTACTTCTGCATAAGAGTAACATTCACACTCAGAAGGGCGATTTATATTAAACAAAGGTTTGCCACGCTCCACTGTCCATTATAAAACTATGTGGGAAAGCAATTTTGATTATTGTTGTAGAGGCCATCAGTTCTAGAAAAATATCCCAGAAGAAAATGGGCTTTTTTATTCCTTCTGGCTCAAAATAGTGACTTATATACTTCTGGAGATGGAAGGAATACCAGCTTCAATTTATCAAACACATAAAATGTTAGCTGTGCCACTTTATTGAAACTTTATGACATACATTACCAAGAGATGATTGATATTACACCAGAAATGCTGCTTCCTCATTCCCTACTCCAGTCAAGAAATCCAACCTCTAGCCTCAAGGACTCCTGCTGAAAGCCTCCAGGTAGATAATAAAGAAAGCTGGTTTCTACGTTCAGAAATAGTCCCTGACCTGAGTCAAAATATCTTTATAATGCCACATTTTGTTTTGTTTCCTTGCTTTTCTCAAGAGTGCTCTGTTCTTGTTAATCAGATTCCTTGCTTAAGTGCCTGATCCATTATTTATCTTAATAGATCCCTGACTTTCTAATATGGAAACCAATTGTCTGATCCACGTTAGTGCTTTGTGGCAACTTAATTTATCTCAGTTTCCATTTTCTGGGCCCTAAGATACTACCCATCGATTTCTAACCCATCCATGTACTTCCAATCCATAGCTAATCCTAAACCTGATGATGGTTTTGCTCCAGCTCATATTGGCATACCACAGGTTACTCTGCTTCTCCTTGCTAAACAAGGCCTCTCCATGCTTACTATAAGCTCTTTAGTGGCTATTTGTCTCGCACTTTTGCATGTTGCTGCCCAAATTTCTAGGAATGTGCCATGTAGTTCAGAAATGAAACATCTGGAAAACACCTATATACTTTAATTAATTTTAAGTTAAATCAAAGTAATAAATGTACATAGTTTAAAAAGTCATTGGAGAGTATAGTAGGGAAAGGAGAAAGATGACAATTACTACCTCACCCAGATGATCAAGTTCAACATGATAAATCACACATAGATTAAAAGTAAAATATAGAAAATAGATATACCATGGAAAGAGTAACTAGAAGACAGCTGGAATGGCTAAATTAATATCATTTAAATACTATTTCTAGCTGGTCCAGGAAGGAAACCATGATTTTTTTTGTTTGTTTTATTTTTACTATTAACTTCTATTTGTCGAGAACTAATACTTTTTTCTTTTCTGAGTTGCTTAATTTTTTATATATTTATCAATGATTCTACCAAAACTTCTCACCAGTTGTCTAAATCTTTTTTTTAATATATTGTATTGATTTTTTTTACAGAGAGGAAGGGAGAGGGATAGAGAGTTAGAAACATTGATGAGAGAGAGACATCGATCAGCCGCCTCCTGCACACCCTATACAGGGGATATGCCCGCAACCAGGATACATGCCCTTGATTGGAATCGAACCTGGGACCTTTCAGTCCGCAGACCAATGCTCTCTCCACTGAGCCAAACCAGTTTCGGCGAGTTGTCTAAATCTTTTCTCAAAATTGTTCAAATGGATTGACCATTCTATGAATTTCATTTTCCTAATGGAGTTTCTTACAGATCTTTCTGCCATGCTCCAATATACATAGATTCTCTATATGCCTTCATTTTTTCATCCTGAGATCTCCTTTCAGGAATATCATGGTTATTACTTTCATCTCTCTGTTCAGTTGGAAATACTGTTTTGGTTTGCCAGATCTTTTTTGGCTTGTTCCCTCATTTTGGTAGAATTCAGCCTCCAGTCACTTCTCAAAAGAAGAAAACAAGCCACTTGCCTGCTGAAATTTACTTACTATTTCCTGAAACCTGATTAACATTTGGCTTAATATGGAATGTTAGTTTGGAAGTCATTTCCCTTCCAAAATTTTAAAGGTATGCTTCTACTGACCTTGAACTGCTTCTGTTCCAAAGAGAAGTATAGAATAATTTTATTTTGTTATGTGACCTACTCTTTTCTTTCTAGAACACCATATCCAGTGGTACTAAAATTTCAAAATGATATGTGTTAGCATGAGTCTATTTTATCTATTTTCTGAGCCATTTTGTGAACTCTTTCTTTCTCACTTTCCTAAGGACATAAGGTAAAAATTTAGCTTACATCTAAAATCTGGTAAACAATGCAAGGCACAGCAGCATAAAATATAGTTAGCAAAAACTAAGGGGCTGCTAATCACTGATCTAGAGACATCATAGCTCAGGTAATTCCTACTTAACTCAAGAAAGTGATGTTTAAAACAAATGAATGAATTCTTTATTTTAACAAGCATTCTATTCCGATTATAGTGACTAAAAAAAGAGGGGGGGCAGACGGGCATAATGAAGTTTTTATGTGTAAGACTATTAGTTCTTACACATAAGGAAAGGTTTCCTCTCATTAAAATATAACACACATTCTAGATATAATCAATTGTTCTAATGTGAATCTTGCAGACTCAAAATGCATTTTATTTTTCTCATAGGCAAATTGTCACTTTCACCTCAAACACATAAACATGTTTTTGTGAGGTATAAATCCTTTGTAAAATTGTGTGAAACCTAAATAGAATTGGAATTACATTTAAGGAAATGTGTTTTGTTATCAAAATTCTATTGGTTGATTTTTTTCTTTTCTTTTTATTTTTCTTTTCCGAAGCTGAAATCAAAGCATTCATCTTAATATATATTACTATAAATGCATAAAATATGGTTATTTTTAGAAGATACACTCTAAAACAGTAAAAATAAAAAAAATTATGGAAGATGGAAGGAGATATGTTAACTTAAAATATGGCAAATAGTTTTATTGGATATTTTATTTGTTGAATCTCATTAAATCTTGCAAAAGAAAGATTAACAAATTATAAGTAGGCAGTACAATATTTAATGTCAGCTTGTCTAAAAGTTTCTCCTTTCCAATAATTTAAAAAATAAGTTTTCTTCTTTCCTTTTTATATTGTCTTTCAAGATAAACCTTGTATACACACAGACAATAGTTCTACCTTATCCACTGGGATATATTAAAAGACCCCCAGTGGCTGCTTGATATCACAGATAGTACCAAACCCTACATACACTATGTTTTTCTTATACATACATACTTATAATAAAATTAACAATGATAATCAAGTAGAACAATTATAAAAATTGATTAACAATGAAATTAACAATGATAATCAAGTAGAACAATTATAAAAATACTATTAGCCCAGTGCACGAAATTCGTGCATGGAGTAGGGTGTCCCTCAGCCCAGCCTGCACTCTCTCCAATCTGGGACATCCCTCTCAAAATTCAGGACTGCTGGCTCCTAACTGCTTACCTACCTGTCTGCCTGATTGCCCCTAACCATTCTGCCTGCCAGCCTGATTGCCCCCAACTACCCTCCCTGCCAGCCTGTTTGCCCCCAACTGACCCCCCTGCTGGCCTGATCACCCCCAAATGTCCTCCCCTTCTGGCCTGATCACCCCTAACTGCTTCTGCCTCAGCCCTGCCACCATAGCTTTGTCCAGAAGGATGTCCGGATAGTATCCCAGAAGGTCTCCTTGTCTATAGATACTGTAATAAAAGTTATGTAAATATAGTCTCTCTCTCTATCTCTCTCTTTTGTAACTGATTTGAAAACTTAAGTGACTAACAGGAGGGTAGCAAATACAGCACTGTGAAAGCATGATTCATGTTCCCAGAATACAGAGAAGGAACTCACAAGATGTCATTGTACTACTCAGAATGGCATGCAATTGAAAATGTATGAAGTGTTTATATCTGGAATTTTCCATTTAATATTTTTGGAGCAAGGTTGGACTGCAGCTAACTGAAACTGCAAAAAGCAAAATGGAACATGATGGGGGACTACTGTATAGATACTATTCTGTTCTCAAGTTACTTTATTGTTAGGGTAGAAAATGTAAATTCTTAGAAGCAATAAATCTCAACAGTGTATTGAACTTTACCAGAAGGAAAACACTTCTAAAGATATGGTTCATTAGATCTATGATGTCATTAATTAGACATTTATCTAGAATTTAGGTAAGTGACGCAATGCAAACAAACTAACAAAAAAACTTTAAAGTGAGAAATTTAACATGTCCACCATTGACTTTCATTATCTTTATGTTACTAGTAAGATTAAAAACTAACAAATGTTAAATGAACCTTATAACTCAATTTTTAAAATCATATAATCTGAAAAATAATTTTGGGTGGCAAGATTTATGATTCTCAAAAGATATTCTTTTTAGAGACCAAAAAAACGATACAAAAAATCAACAGAACAAAGAGCTGGTTCTTCAAAAGAATAAACAAGATTGATGAACCTCTAGCCAGACTCACCAAGAAGCAGAGAGAGGACCCAAATAAACAAAATCAGAAATGAGAGAGGGGAAATAACTACACACCCCACAGAAATACAAAGGATTGTTAAAAAACTATTATGAACAACTCTATTCTAACAAATTTCACAACCTAGAGGAAATGGACAGATTCCTAGAAAAACACAACCTTTCAAAATCCACACAGGAAGACTCTAAAAATCTCAACACACCGATAACTAAGGAGGAAATCGAAGCAGTCATCAAAAAGCTTCTTTTTTTAATTTAAACTATTATTTGAAATATTACATGACTCTCCTTTCCCCCCATTGATCTCTCCCCAGCCTCTCCCACCCCACAGCACATGCCCTCACCCCTTACTGTCTATGTTCATTGGTTATGCTCATATACAAGCATGCAAATCCTTTGGTTGTTCTCTAACCCTCTCACCCTCTCACCCCCCACCTTCCCTCATAGGTTGGACAGTATGTTTGATGCTTCTATGTCTCTAATTCTATTTTTGTTCATCAGTTATATTGATCATTATATTCCACAAATGAATGAGATCATGTAATATTTATCTTTCTCTGATGGACTTATTTCACTTAGCATAATGCTCTCTCCAGTTCCATCCATGCTGTTGCAAATGGTAAGAATTTCTTCTTTTTTACAGCAGCATAGTATTCCATTATAAAGATATACCACAGTTTTTTAATTCACTCATCTGCTGATGGGCACTTCTGCTGTATCCAAATCTTAGCTACTGTAAATTGTGTTGTTATGTACATAGGGATGCATATATTCTTTCTGATTGATGTTTCTGATTTCTTAGGATATATTCCTAGAAGTGGGATCACTGGGTCAAATGGGAGTTCC
Organism: Lasiurus cinereus; assembly: GCA_011751065.1. NCBI lineage: Eukaryota > Metazoa > Chordata > Mammalia > Chiroptera > Vespertilionidae > Lasiurus > Lasiurus cinereus. Next base: position 32,479,405 of record JAAGEH010002531.1, read on the forward strand.
ATTATTAATTTTATTTTTTTATTTTTTTATTTTTTAAAGTATTACAAATAGTAGTACATATGTCTCCTTCCCCATCCCATTAACCACCCCCTGGCCTCCCTTACCTCCCACCCCCCGTACATACTCTCACCTACTCCCCTCCAGTGTCTTGTATCCATTGGTTATGTTTATATACATGCATGTCCTTCAGTTAATCTCTTACAGCCACCCCCCAACCTTCCCTGCCTTCCCACTATAGTTTGACAGTCTGTTCAATGCTCCTTTGCCTGTATCTATTTTTTTCTCCCTGATTCTTTTCTTTAAAAACTCTTGCCTCTGCAAACTAGAAATAAACCTATAAGAACAAAAATGTTGTCAAAACCGGTTTGGCTTAGTGGATAGAGCATCAGCCTATGGACTGAAAGGTCCCAGGTTCGATTCCATTCAAAGGCATGTACCTTGGTTGCAGACACATCCCTAGTAGGAATGTGCAGGAGGCAGCTGATCGATGTTTCTCTCTCACAGATGTTTCTAACATTCTATCCCTCTCCCTTCCTCTCTGTGAAAAATCAATAAAATATATTTTTTAAAAAAGAACAAAAAATGTTTGAGTCCCAGTTTCAATGTCCAACAGTCTTTTATGTGTACATATCAGCAATGGTATCTGGATAGTGGGCAAATAGTGACAATGCAGGTCCAACCCTCTCTGGTTTGGTCCAAACCATTATCAATTTTTAAGGAAACTCCATACTATTTTCCAAAGTGGTTGCACCAGTCTGCATTCCCACCAGCAATGCAGGAGGGTTCCTTTTTTTCCCCGCATCCTCACCAGCATTTGTTGTTTGTTGATTTGTTGAAGATAGCTATTCTGACAGGTGTGAGATGGTATCTCATGGTTGTTTTGATCTGCATCTCTCAGATAATTAGTGACTGAGCATATTTTCATATATCTCTTGGCCTTCTTTTAAAAAGTGTCCATTTAGGTCCATTGCCCATTTTTTAAAAATATATTTTATTGATTTTTTACAGAGAGGAAGGGAGAGGGATAGTTAGAAACATTGATGAGAGAGAGATATCGATCAGCTGCCTCCTGCATGCCTCCTACTGGAGATGTGCCCACAACCAAGGTACATGCCCTTGACCGGAATTGAACCTGGGACCCTTCAGTCTGCAGGACAATGTTCTATCCACTGAGCCAAACCGGTTTCGGCCCATTGCCCATTTTTTGATTGGGTTGTTTATCTTTCTTTTGTTAAGTTGTATGAGTTTCCTGTAAATTTTGGAGATTAAATCCTTATCAGTGATAACATTAGCAAATATGTTCTCCTATGCAGTGGGTTCTTTTTTTTTGTTTTGTTATGATTTCTTTTGCTGTGCAGAAGCTGTTTATTTTGATGTAGTTCTATTTGTTTATTTTTTCCTTGGTTTCCATTGTCCTAAGAGTTGTATTAGTAAAGACATTGCTACAACATATGTCTGCAATTTTGCTGCCTGTGGATTCCTCTAGTATTTTTATGGTTTTCCATCTTATGTTTAAGTCCTATATCCATTTTGAGTTTATTTTTGTGTATGGTGTAAGTTGATGGTCTAATTTTTTTTTTTTTGCATGTATCTGTCTTGACTCTGTTGTATGCAGTTGCCTCCTTTGTCAAATATTAATTGAGCATAATGGCTTGGGTTGATTCTGGGTTCTCTGTTCTGTTCAAAAGATATTCTTGAACCCTCTCTTAGTCAACCACTTAAAACTGTTAATTTGTTAATTACACAATAAGGTTCCTTGGGTCATATAGAAAAGTTTGCCCAGCCTGTGTGGCTTGGTAGTTGAGCATTGATCCATGAACCAGAAGGTCACAGTTCAATCCCTGGTCAGGGCACATGCCCAGGTTTAAGACTCAATACCCTGTAGGGGGGCATGTAGCAGGCAGCTGACAGATGATTCTCACTTTCTCCCTCTCCCTTTCTCTCTGAAATCAATCAAAAATGAAATACAAAATAATAAGATTTAAGGACAAAGTGAAAAAAGGAAATTAAGTGGTAACTGCTACAGAAATTTGGGAAGAAAAAAGCAAAACTTATCAAATATTTGGGAATTGTATTTTAACACTCACCATCTCAAGAAACAGATATGAGACTGGATGTCCACATGAAAAATATTTATTTTCCAGAATCACTACTGGTAGTAATGTGCAGTTTTGAATTGTGAGAGCACTTGCCTCATAATATTCAATGTAGAGCATTTATCCTCATCTATAAAAGTAAAAAAAGTCAAGTTGTCCCGATCTTTTGAATTCAGCATTTTAATCCTGAATTGCCACCAAAAGGTACATGTTGTTCTGAGCAAGATAATCCTAACATTTAAGAATTTTATTTTATTTGAAAGGAGAGCTCTTCTTACTTAACCCCTCTTCTACCAACAGTATAGTCTGCATTGACCTGCTGGGTAATGAATTGTACAGAACCCAAATAAACTCCATGAGGCTTTTTCATGTTGACTTCTAACTTACAAAATCACACTATCATATCAGAGGATTATACCACCAGATAGCAAATGCCCACTTAAAAAATTCTATTGCAAAGATTGTATTAAAGTATATAGTGGTTTGAATGGCCACATATCCTTGAAGGCCATACCTTGTGAACATAAATTAGTTAAAAAATAAATCTTCAAATTGCTACCAGGAGTAATCTTTAAAACTATTTTGAAGCACAAAATTCCTCCAGCTAGCATTGACAATGAAAGTTGCTCTCAACATGGCTATTTCCAAAGTAGTCCATGAAATTTCTTCCCTTCACCAGTGCAGAGCAGAGAGCAGAAGGAGATACTCAAACTTACGGATTCCCACATACTAGTTTTCCAAAATTTATTATAAAAGTCTTCTGACCTATAGAAAAATTCAAAGAACAGCATATTTATATTTACTTTTTAAATGTTTGATAATTGTGCTTTTGATATCCTTTTAACTCAATAATTACTTATAAGACTTCATCTATTTATTTAATCATTTGTTATTTAAATTGTATTGTCTAAAGTAAAGCAATGAGGTCTGTATAATTTCACTTTTTAAATCAGTTCTTTGTGGTCTAACTTATGATCAATTTGTTCAATATTTCATGGATACTTGAAATATAATTTATCCTCTGTTTATAGGGTACAGAATTAAATAGATGCATCTATATGTAACAATTAAACTTTAAAAATCATGCTGTTTAGACACCATATAAACTTATGAATGTTTTACCCTATCAAATACTAATAGAATTATCTATATTTTTATAGTTTTATTCTATACATTTTATGTCATATAATATCTTTTTATTAATTTTGCTACATATAAGATCTATGTATATGTCTATTATAGAGTTATCCTTTATAAAAATTAAACAATCATTACCTTTCTCTTGCTTAATGCTCTGTCTTTACCTTGGGTTCTACTATTCCCAGAATTAATAATATATCTACTTTTTTATCTTTTTACTTTATCAGAACAGATTAACCATTTTATTTTAAAAATTTCTCATTTTTGTTTGACGATATGACTCTTATAAAAAGCATATAACTGACTTTGTAATTTGACTCAGAAAATATTTATCTTTTAATTAAAAATTTTAACTCACACATATTGTCATAGCTAACATCTTTGCACATGTTAACTAACATGTGTCATTTTGATTTTTTGTTTCTTTGCTATTTTTATTGACTTCAAGGTTTGTCTCATAAAAACTAAAATTACTTCATTTAGTGATTTTGATAGAAGGAAATTTTAACATTCTACTAATTATTATTATCATATTAAATAAATAAATTTCTTAATGATTAATGTATTAAATAAAATAAGTAATATAAAGAAAATGGTATCCCTATCCACCCAACATCCAGATTATTGTTAAAAGTTTCTATACTATGTGCCATTTTTGAAGCTATTTTGCCTTTGTTTTAAAATTATTTTAAAAAGCTTTTTATTAATTTATTTCTGTTTCATTGTCTTTCATGTTTACAAGTAATCCTTTAATGCTGTTATTGGCCTTTTATATTTGCTTTTTCTCTCACTTAGCTGAAGTGTCTCTTTGCAGTCTACTTAAGGAGAATAGATGAGGGGCATATGTTCTAAAGCCTTTTATAACAGACTCATTTTTGCTGCCTTCACAAATAAGTAAAATTCATTTTTATATGTAATTATTTTGCCTGAATGTTGTTTTCCTCAAAATTGTACATAATGCTCTATTTTTTTCCAGTTTATTATGAGATGCTTATTTTATTTATTATAAGATGTCTAAGGTCCAACTTTTACTCTTGGATAAGAAATTTGTTTTTTCTATGACATCTCTAGAATCTTTCCTTTCACTTGGAATTCCCTAAAGACATAGGAATATATTTAATAATAGTATCTTTCATAGTTATGTCTTTTTTTAAAAAATTGCTACATATAAGATCTATGTATTTCAATCTTTTTTCAGACCAGAAATTTTCTTCTGTTTGGTTTTCACTTTATTTTCATTTATTCTTTCTTTCATTTGTTGGCTCTCTCTGTTCTCTGCCTTCTCTTTTTATAATGTTCTCTTTCATAATTCATTTATTTTTATTTTTTCTATTATAACAGAGTTACCCTAGTATATCTTACTTATAAAAAAATTTTTTTCACCCAGCTGGTATTACTCAGTGGTTGAGTGTTGACCTATGAAACAGAAGGTCACAATTCAATTCCCAGTCAGGGCATGTGCCCAGGTTTCAGGCTTGATCCCCATAAGGGGAAGGGGGCATACAGGAGGCATCCAATTGATGACTCTCTCTCATCAATGATGTTTCTATCTCTTCCCTCTCCCTTCCTCTCTGAAATCAATAAAAATATATTAAAAAAACATTTTGTATATCTGTAATTTATTATTTATAACAGTGTTTACAATGCTGCAAATTGTTTTTGTTTCATTCTTATCTTTACTAAAGTAACTCAGTTCACCTAGTTCCTAGATAATTCCCTTTTTACCTTAGGCTGTTTCATCTTTTAGTTCCTGATTCATAAAATCTAAATTTTCTTGCATTTGGGGGAATACAGGAAAAGCTTTCTAAAATGTCCTATGGAAAATGTTCTTTAAAACTGTGCTGTTCATTTATATCATGAAAGTGAATTCCTTGACACTTCAGAATATCTTCAGAGGCCTCATATTGGTTGCTTCCCCCAACCCTCCCCCGCCCTGTACATTTGTGAGTTAGAAAAAAATCTACCTAGTCCAGTCTTCCTTTCATTTTCTATCTATTGTTCTTTGATTCATTCATTGCTTTAGATATAAAATGGAAGGCTGGCTCGTGTGAATTATTTCTGTCCAACATTTTGTATATTTATATATAAAGTCTCTTTACTAGTGTAGATCTGCTGTTTAAAAAAAAAGAAAAGGAAACCTTGATTTGCTACCTGAGTATATTAATATGACAAATGTGGCTTATGCTTGAGTAATAGGAGGCAATTATGAGTTATTCTCATGACATAGACTTCCAGATTTATCTCTTTTACATATCCAGACATAAACTGACACCAACTTTAAACTTCCAAACCTTCCCAGCTCTTCAGTTCATGTCAAGTTAAATAAAGAGATGAAATTTCAAGGATGGGTGTAAGGAAAAATGGAGAATGATAAATCTGCAATAGGAATGTCCTCCCTAGAAAGCATCCTCTCAGCCCCATGTTGAGGTGGTTGATATGAGAGCTGCATCTTTACAACAGGGAAACACACCATTGGTGGATGGATGTAAATATCCCACTATTTTCACACAGAACCTGACTATAGCATCCTGCACCCAAATTCTAGGGAATGAAATGTCCTCCTAATGTCTGACATATCCTTGATAAAGACTCCTGGCTTCTATGCTTGAAACATCACATCTCTTTATTTGTATTTTAAAGGAAAGGTAGAGAAAGATGAGAGGCTAGAAAAATTACTTAGAAATTCTTTTGAGAATATTATTTAATTAGTAATATTCATATATTATTTAATATCAATACATTATCTGATTTTTGAATCGTTGCAAAAGACATAGATTTCTCTGTACTAAATATCAGACCATATACAACCCCAAAATACAAACTGTGGAAAAGAATTGCTAAACTGTACTGCATTATAATTAAAGTTTTTGCTCTGCAGCAGACTCTGTCCAAAAAATGGAAAGACAAATCACAGACTGGAGAAAATACTTGCAGATGACATATCTTGTAAAGGACTGTTATCCCAAAATTAAAAAAAAAACACTCTTAAAGTAAGAAAACAAAGAATCTGTCTAGTAAATAGGCTAAAGACCTTAACAGACACTTCACCAAAAAAAAAATACAGATAGCAAATAAGCATGGAAAAAGATGCTCCATATGATATATCAACAGGGAAACACAAATTAAGACAACAGGTTATATACTACATGATCTTATTTATGTAACATTCTTGAAATGATAAAAATAGAAAACAGATTAGTGGCTGCTAGGGTTCAAGGAGAGGGTGTGAATTATTTCTGTCCAACATTTTGTATATTTATATATAAAGTCTCTTTACTAGTGTAGATCTGCTGTTTAAAAAAAAAATAAAGAAAACCTTGATTTGCTACCTGAGTATATTAATATGATAAATGTGGCATATGCTTGAGTAATAGGAGGCAATTATGAGTTATTCTCATGACATAGACTGAAGAGCAGGCTGTGTGGGATGACCAGGCCAGCAGGGGTGTTAGTGAGGGATGACCAAACTACAGAACAGTAGGCTGTGTGAGGCAACCAGGCCAGCAGGTGGAGCATTAAGGGGAGATCAGGCTGGGTTCAGGACAGGACAGGTAGGGGCAATTAGGCCAGCAGGCAGAGGCAGTTAGGTGGGTGAGAAGTTGCTGTCATTATAAAAGGGCAAAGAGAAGGTTCTTTATAATAATGGAAATGTTCTGCATCTTGATCGTATCATTGTCAATATTCTTATTATACTATACTGACCTGTATTTACTAGTACCATGTTACCACTGAGGAAAACTGAGGGGTAAAGGGTACACTAGGTCGTTGTATTATTACTTATAACTGCATGTGAATCTACAATTACATCAAAGCAAAAAGTTTTATTTTAAAGTATAATATTTAAAAAAAGAATATTCAAATACCAATAAACCACAAAAATGATTAAATGAAAAGATTATGTGACAGAATGGAGAGGGAACAATAGAAGATGGAGAGAGAAGTGAACTTTCCAAAAATAAAGAAATGCTAGTGGGCAGTATTCATGCTTACATTTATGTAACCAACAGTTAAGTACTTGCTCGGGGGAAATGAGCTGACTCAGACCCTCTAGTTGTGACCTACTAAAAGTTTTTGTTCTGAGAGAAGGAATAGCACATGAATCTCAAATTGATAAGCACTTTTTCTGTAAGGCATGGTTAACTTGCCTCAATAAACGACCTTTAACATAAGACCCCATCTCAACCTTCTAGGATTTAACTTAACTGCAATGCCATCTGATTTGTTCAGAGGTAATTTATTCTGCAGTTCTAAACACATAAACTGAAAATTGCTGTGAGTTTGAAATCCTACCTCTCTCACCTCTTATTGGCTGATACTAAAAACCAATAATGAAACAGAACTAATAATTTCCCTGCAATTATTCTTATAGCTTAATAGACAAATCCATTACTTTCTCTCCTCTGACCTCTGCTGTTGTCTCTCTACATTTCACATTATTTCATGCCCATCTGCCATTAAATTGCTATAGTCCTAAAATAATAATTCTAATAATAGAGGAATATGCAAATTGTCTGGGACACTATCACAGTAACAGTAACAACTGAACAGAAAGCTGGCAGGCTGCATGGGGCGACCAGGCCAGTGGGGAAGGTTAGTGAAGAATGACCAAATGACTGAACAGCAGGCTGTGTGGGATGACCAGGGCGGCAGGGGGTTAGTGAGGGATGACCAAACTACAGAACAGTAGGCTGTGTGGGGCAACCAGGCCAGCAGGGGGGGCATTAAGGGGAGATCAGGCTGGGTTCAGGAGGGGGCAGGTAGAGGCAATTAGGCCAGCAGGCAGAGGCAGTTAGGGGTGATCAGGATGGCAGAGGGGGGCAGTTAGGGGCAATCAAGTAGGCAAGCAGGTGAGTAGTTAGGTGCCAGTCGTCCCAGATTGTGAGAGGGATATCCGACTGCCAGATTGAGCCTAAACCAGCAGTCAGACATCCCACGAGGGGTCCCAGATTGAAGAGGGTGCAGGCTGGGCTGAGGGGACCCTTCTTGCACGAATTTCATGCACCAGGCCTCTAGTATGATAATAATGGCTAAAATTTATTGAGTACTTGCTGATGACATGCCAGGCACTATTTAAACACTTTACATTTGTCAAACTCATTGAATCTGTCTAACTACCCTATGGGTTAGATTTTTTTTTTATTACCACCATTCTACAGGCAAAATACAGAGAAGTCAATGAATTCATCCTAGGTGACACCTGTATTACAAATAGTGATGCCAGGAAACCAATCCAAGTGATTTTAACTCTAGAGATCATACTTTTAAACACTGTGCTTTATTGCCTTCCATGAAATTGTACTATAGAGTGAAGTATAAGAAAGTCCTCTAAATCTGTGTGATACAAAAATGTGATACAAAAACTATGTGCAGCTGAGTTGTTTGAGGTTCAGCTAATTACCGGTGGGCAGAAGTGACACATCACTTCTGAGGATGACTCCTAAAACCATCCCACCATAATCTTTCTTTTGCTTTCCCCATCCTTTGGATGAACAGGAAAGACTTCAAGGACCTTGAAGAGGGCAAAGCCATAAGATAGGAGCCTGAATCCCTGCATTGCTGCTGAGAGAAGAGATCCTTCAGAAGAAACATCCTTATTGGACTCTTGCTTGAGTGAGAAATAAACTCATTGTTTTATGCCATTTAAATTTGGCATTGTTGATTGTTGGCCAATGTTGAATAACAAGATGTTATTGGTAGTATTACTATCTGAGTTCTCTTATCTTTAGCTCTCTTTTTTTTCTCATATCAAACAAAGCCCTTAATTCCCCAAGATTTTGTTCTCATCCCCTGCTCAGCAATTGTGTGCTTCAATGCTTAGTTCCAGATGAATAAGTCCCAAGTTTCTTTCTTCTCCCATTCCTCTCTCTTGGCCTAACTTTCAGTCCCCTCTGTCTGGATGCTTTCCTTCTAGCCCTTAGACTAATCCTGGTCAAAACCTACTTTGTCTTATTCACCTATTTTGATACCACCATTACTACATTTGTGCACCCAGACTGGGAACAAAATCTGGAATTTATCTTTAACTTTCCCTGTCCTCTGTCTCTTTCCTCCCAGTTCAATCAATAATCTTAATATCTGTCACTTTAATATCTCCCTCTGTCACTTTACCTCCTCATTTCCATTTGTAGTGCTACCATTTTTCCTGGATTGAACAGCCCCTCCTGAACTTTATGATATCCTCCTAACTGAAATTTGGATTCATACCTGCTTCACTCTAGTCTCTTTTCCTCATAACCAAAGCTTTAATCAAATCATGCTAAAGTCGCCAATGACTAGTAACTGCTGTAATAATTTTAAAAATCATAATTTAATATTCAGAGTCATCAAAACAAAAATGAAAATAATGTTTAGTTTTATTTCATCTTTCTTTACCCAATATATACCTTATGCTCTAGCTAAGCAGTACAACTTTTAATCTCAACAGGCCAGGGCTTTTTCAACTGTAAGTCAGGATCTTGCTGTTTCCATCTGCACTTCTTGGTTTACCAAATTCTATCTCAAATGCCACTTTATCCATGAAGCCTTTTTAGGAAGTACTTTTTATTATGAAAAAAAGGAGGCCAAATAATGTAATTAACCCCTACATACCCATTATACAGTTTTAACAATTATCAGTTCAAGTCCAGTCTTGTTTCATTTGTACCCCTACCCACTACCCAACTTTCTATCAGGTTCCAAGCTAAATGTAATTACCTCCTCCTCTGTGTTTTACTTGCAGCACTAATGTTCCTATAAGAATCTTATAATCACTGGTATACATTTTACACTCTCTTTAAAGATCCTTGAAGGTAAGGTTTGTGTGTTGCTGCCCTTGGGCACCTATCCAGCACAACTCAGTGTCCTGAGTCTAACAGGGAAAACAAAAATGTTTAATTTGAATGGAAATATATAATGCTATTTTAAAAGGAGTTCTATTGTTTAAAGTTAATAGTCATATCTTTTGGCAAAACTATACAAAGCGAACATGTGCACTAATCTTATTTTTGAATTTTCTGGAAGGAGATCCATGTGCTTTTGTAGTAATCCAATGCCCTGTTTGGATTATCTCAATAATCACTCAATTCTATGCTGAGCCTTAGCTCAGGGTGACATTGGATAAACCATGTGAAATTTGCATAGTGAATATATTCTCTTTGCCTATTTTCTTATTAGCAAATTGCATTTTTCTATTCTCGCTCACCAGAGAATTATGAGATTAAATAGGGTAGTCACCTATTGATTGTACAAGTTATAAACCATTCAGAATTTCTTTTTTGCCCTTTCTAGACCTGTTGTCCAATTGTGTGTTTTTATTATTCACTAGCTCTCCCTTCAAAGGATAATGCAAAGAGGGAAAGGAGACATTAAACTTAAATTATTTAGCAGTGGGGTCAGCAAAAATTTGGCAGCATGAAAGAATTAAACCCACTAATTAAAATGAAGATCACCTGCCATTCATTAATATGAATGATAAAGAATCATATGTGAAGCATTTTTAATTCTTTAGGGTTTTTAGTTTGTTTACTTTTGTGTATTTAAGTGTGTGTATTTTTATCAATGGATATTCTTAATTTCTTCAATTTTGCTATTTTATTGATTCATGAATGTCATTATACCTTAACAGGACATGTAAAATTGAAACATGAACATCACAAAATCATTCACTATGTTTCCATCATAATTTCTAATGTTGAAAATGAAATTGTAGGTTGTATTTCATTTCTATTAATCTTATGCATACTTTGGAGTAAAATACTAAGCCCAAGATTAAACCAAAAATGTGATTATATAAAGGATATGCAAAAGGTGGTATCTGAACAGTTACATCATTATGAAAGGTTGATGATGTCAGGAAACAAGTCATGTAGGTAACAAGTAAGCCTAGGAAATTACCTAGCAATGTCATTTCAGAACAGTTCTATAGTTTTCTACTAGAGGCCTGGTGCACAAATTCGTACAACAGTGAGGACCCTTGGCTTGGCCTGCAGGATCAGGCCAAAACTGGATCTATGACATCCCCTGAGGGGTCCTGGATTATAAGAGGGCACAGGCCAGGCCAAGAGACCCTATGGGTGCACAATCAGTTGGGGACAGGGAAGGACATGAGAGGTTGGCAAGCTGGTGAAGGACCCGGGGAGGGCTCCATGGCATTTCTGGCCTGTCTCACTCAGTCCCAATCAGCCAGACCCCAGTGGCAAGCTGATCTACCAGTCGGAGCATCTCCCCCACTGGTGGTCAGTGCACATCATAGCAAGCAGTTGAGCAGCCTTAGCATATCATTAGCATATTACACTTTGATTGGTTGAATGGACAAATGGATGACTAGACACTTAGCATATTAGGCTTTTATTATATAGAATTGGAGCAGGACAGTGAAAGTAATTATTTACTTCGGTGAAATTGACTAATTTGGAGATTTGCAAAAATCTAAGGACACATCTTACAAAACCAGGCTAGTTTATCATTGATGAAGGATTATAGAGAACTAGAGAAATCATTAGCCCAGCCCTCTTTACTTAGGTTGAGCAATGCCCTAAAACTATGCAGAGAAACCTCAGGAGTATACTGGGACATATCAGGAGTTCCATTCCTCCTCCCCACATAATGAAATATTGTATATGTTGCTTATTTTCTATTTATTTTTGGAAAGAATTATAAATGTATTAGATTCTCTGAAACCAGATGACTTGAGCCCCAAAATGGCACCAGTTGTTTGTTTCTTTAATTTTTATTCATTGATTTGAGAGAGAAAAACATTGATATGAGAGAGAAACATCAACTGGCTGTCTTCCATACACACTCTGAGTTGGTACTGAACCTGAACCCAAAACCTAGGTATGTACTCTGACCCAGAATCTAACCCACAACCTTTTGGTAGACAAGATGACGCTCCAACCAACTGAACCACTAGGATAGAGCAATGTAGTATATTTTAATTTAATATTTACAACAACTGTGCAAACAATTCGACCTACTTGTTTTCTGATTACTTCTATTCTTGAAAGATTTCTAATATAGTCGTAGTAACCAATTTTCTAGACATTGTTTGCAGCTTATCAGCTTGCTTCCATCCAGTAATCATTAGGGCATTTGGATGCATTAAATAGAAATATAATATGTGGCAGATTTTGATAGTGTATACCATTTACCTTATATACTTTTTTGATGATTACTTAGTGACTCTATTTATGCATTTATATCTATATTTATGTGTTTCAGATAAATACTTACATATCATTTCTAGAAACCATATTATTAACTGAATAAATGTTACATGTTTTCAATTATAGTATTTGTTTTTCTTTGTCTTTGAGTGGCTCTTTTCAATTTATTATATCAGCAATTTTCAACCAATGTGCTGCAAGAATTTTTAAAACTTGCAATACATGACTATTTAGTCAGGGGCACCAATATCTTTGCCCTTAGATTGTCAAATTAAAAAATGACAACACCCAGCACAAAATAGCCATCTAGTGTGAATGATATTTTGAGCCATAAACATATCTATATATATAAAAGCCTAAGTGACCAAATGACTGTTTGACTGTTCATCCAAGAGCTATGATGCACATTGACCATCAGGGAGCAGGCACTCAATGGACAGGCATGGAAACTTTAAACAAATTGATGAATCTCAGAGGGAAGGGGGAAGATGGAGGGTGGGAAGAGATTAACCAAAGATCTTATATGCATATTAGAAGCCCAGTTCATGGATTCATGCACTGGTGGGGTCCCCTGCCTGGCCTGCAGGGATCAGGCCAAATCCATGCACCAAGCCTCTGACATCCCCCAAGGGATCCCAGATTGCAAGAGGGTACAGGCCAGGCCAAGGGACTCCACTGGTGCACGAATATGTGCACTAGGCCTCTAGTAGGACATATAAAAGGATTACATCTTATTACATCTTATTGATCATGTCTCATAATAAGGTTGTGTTTGATTGGTTAATTCAATTGCCTTCAGAATGTCTCTCGATGGGCCATCCAGCAGCCAGCACGTGGTCAGGTTCAAAACCAGCCAGTTCTTGGTCCAAACTCAGAGGAAAATGACATGACCTAAATGTGACCTTACTAAGGCCCTAGACTAAAGTAAAAAGATGAAACATTATATAAACTACATAAACAAAAATCAAAGGTGGCTATATCAGATGATATAGACTACAATACAAAGGAAATTAACAAAGTTAGAGTGGGATAATTCATAATAATTAGAGAATAGATTCATTAAGAAAACAATAATAAAAGATGGGCAAAATACATAAAATAAAAATTCACAATTAAATGAAGAAAATGACAACTCTGCAAATCATAGTAGAGTTAACATCCTTCTCCAAGAAATTGATAGAAAACATCAGTAAAGATATAGATCTGAACACAGCCAATTGCCTTGACCTGACATTTATAGAACACTATACATGACAACTGCAGGAATATCCATTATTTTCATGTATACATTTTTATACTCACCAATATAGATCATATGCTGAGCCTTAAAACAAATCTTAATAAATTTTATGAGACTGAAGTCTTACAAAGTATGTTCTCTTATTGCAATAAAATTAAATTTAAAATCATTAAGATTTTTTTCAGAGATTCAAATATTTGAAATTAACATTGCATGCTCAGTTAACCTAGTAAGTAAAAAATAAATTATGATGGAAATTAGAAAATATTTCAAGCTGATTGATAATGAAAATACAATATATCAAAAGTTATGGGATGCAACTAACTTTTTCCTCCAACAGTGCTTGGAGGAAAAGTTACAATTCTAAACATATGTGTTAGAAAAGAAGTTATAAAAATTGGTATCTTAAGTTTCTGAGTTAAGAAGCTAGACAAAGAAAAACAAAGTAATTCAAAGTAAATGGAAAGGGGAAAACAATAAAAAATAAGACCAGAAAGCAATGAAATGGGAAAATAAAACAAAACACAAAATTAATTTAGTGTGATTATAGCTAGAAAAATCTTAATATGTAAGAAAATTAAGTTGCTCTCACATTCTAAGCAGGACAGGGTAATGACCTTTCTGTTTTGTCTATCCCTTTCATTCTATCTGATCATATAGTAATATATTTTCTTTCTTCTGTTATAGATGCCCACAGCAGCAAATGAAAGTGTTTCCCCACTTCTTGTTTCTCTTTTCCCTTACAGTCATCACACATTGAAATCACTATTTTCTATGGTCAGAGAGATTTCCCTCTGGCATCTCTTCAACTATAGTTATATGTGCTCTTTCAACCTTTTCTCTCCACAGCACTCCTACAGTCTAATCAGAACTTTTAGGAGTTAGTGTTTTCTCTTGGTCTGTTTTCAAAACTCACTTTTAGGAAAAAAAATTGATAGAGAATTTATAACCTCCCCTCGCTACTTCACCCCCCAAACCCTCTTCCCCCCAACACACACACACATGCAGGAACTGCTATGAGAAATAATCTCTTAAAATGCAAACAAATTAATTTCTAATGGTGGGGTTTTAAGGTATGACAAACAGGTAGAGGAATTAAGATTGGATTTTTTAAACTAGTAACCTTCCCTCTAACCTCTTCTCTGCTCCTTACAACTATAATGCTGATCTTTTTCCCAGTAAAGCTAGTTCTGCTTCAACAGACTACAAAGTGTAGCTATCTGAGTTGCCCTTAGTGCCATGTAACTTAGATCTCTTTTCTTTCAGAGGTTTATCCTTCTC